>OX388329.1:11534089-11932139 GCA_947579605.1 Athripsodes cinereus
TTTTTCTGTTTGAGTCACTAATTGAAGTGTTATTCACTTTCAAGTATTGTTCACTGCGTCGGTCTATGTAGTAGAATTTCATAAAGAAATAAATTTTAAGCATTTTATGAATCATTTTATGTATCCATATTGTCCTGTCTCTATATTATTGTTCATTTTGTTATGACATTTGTGAATAAAATTATACTAATTACAACTTCATAGAATTTGCATCGTGTCCTTAAACCGCCAATATTCTTGTATAACGTTCAGGAGTAAGCTGAAAACACTGCTTTTCAAGAAAAGCCATGGCGCCCTTGAGATGGTCACGGATCATTAAACGGCGCCAAATACAAATTATCTTTATTATTATTATAAATTACCTGGGCCTCCATCAACAAACGTAAAAAAAAACCAACATTGTACACATGAAGTCATTGTACCTACACATGAAGAATATTTCCAAGACTCTCCAGTTTAATATAGTATTGAGAGGGTATCAAATTTATATAATATGTAGGTAGGTACTTGGTTCTCTTGAAAGGATAATCTATAATGTCAAACAGCCAAATGCTCTGCATTTGCAGATTCAAATTTTAATTCAAAATTGTATCGTGGGATATCTTGCTAATATGGTCTTTTTTTCTCGCCTATACTTTTAGCTTCACTGATAAAGAGTCTTGAGAAACGACCTAATGTATAATATTAACTTCATAAAAATAAAAATTCGTTCATTTATTTTTCCATCGTGTTTTACATCTTTTTACAGGCGTGATGAGAAATTCAAACACCATTTATTTCTTATAACATATTCATGCGGTTACTTAAACAATATATGTTTCGGCTTGTATCAGTTAATGAGTTATATAATCACGTTTGTTGATTTCAGATTACTCATAATACTCATGCATTCAGTTAATTTTTTCTCTTAGTTCATGAAGTTATTTCTATTTGCACCGCTGACGATTTTATCATTTATACTCTGTATATTAAACGGTTTTTATTTTAATTCCAATCCATGTGTATTACCTAAAACAATACATAAATAAATAAATCTTTATTGGCCATAATTATACACAAATGCATAAACAATAATACTCAACATTTCAAAACGTGACAATTAACAAAATTAGGCCAAAAGGCGGACTTGTTGCTGAACAACATCTTCCAGTCAACCCTGAATTTAAACATAAAAAATAAGTATATGCCTACTCACAAAAAACAATCAAAATTAATAATAAAATAATATAAACATACACACATTAGATAAAATAAAACTTGTTTACGTATTGTGTTAAGAAGCACACAATTCATTTACACAAATCGGTCTTTCTTAACTTTTATTCTGGAATCTCGCATCAATGCCAGGCTTTCATAAAACATACTCGTAGGTACATAAAAAAATGTTTTTGTCACGAATAGTCACTAAAGAACAAAGGTAATAAAAAATAAACATCCTGGGATTTGTACAAAATATATTCTCGTGTTTATCTTAGATATAAATATATCTCACAAACATCGTATGTTCAATCAATATCGTGTATTATTATTGAATAAGAAAAAATACGATTTTCCATAATCAGCAAGTTTATATACTTATTTTAGTAAATATGGACTAATAAAAACAAAATTTTTGAGAAGTACATATATATTTATTTCAAAGAGAAGTGCATATACCTATACTTATTTCATTATTAAAAGGAGAATACTACGGTATCTCAATGTTACCATATGAATTTTATTGAAAACAGAAAAAATATAAAGTTTTATTTTAGCACGCGCAGGTTTACATAAAAACATAAATATCAAAAAATGCGAACACCAAGTAAACAAGTATAATTAGAGCTGTGAATGTATACCTTCTCGTACTATAATAATTTAACTTCATTTATATTATATATCAACATTAAATCGGAGTTAACATTTATGTCGTTAATTACGGAATCTATATCAAAATATAAGTTTATTTTTTTTTAGATAAAGTTATGAAGATTGAAATAAATGGAATTAAAAAACAAACGTTTTCTCCTACAATATGTCATTTATTGAGAGAGGCGTCCTTCGTCTTACAAGGACTTTGTCAATCGATTGAAAATGTCCTTATAAGACGAAAGAATCAATCAATTTAATTGATTGAAAATGCCCTTATAAGTTGAAAGAATCAATCAATTTAATTGATTGAAAATGCCCTTATAAGTTGAAAGAATCAATCAATTTAATTGATTGAAAATGCCCTTATAAGTTGAAAGAATCAATCAATTTAATTGATTGAAAATGCCCTTATAAGTTGAAAGAATCAATCAATTTAATTGATTGAAAATGCCCTTATAAGTTGAAAGAATCAATCAATTTAATTGATTGAAAATGCCCTTATAAGTTGAAAGAATCAATCAATTTAATTGATTGAAAATGCCCTTATAAGTTGAAAGAATCAATCAATTTAATTGATTGAAAATGCCCTTATAAGTTGAAAGAAGTCTCTCAATAAAAAAGCATACATTGAGTAGAAGAAAACATTTTTTTATTTCATTATGGAAGTCTAATATGCTGAAATACATATTTATTGTATCTTTGATATTCGTTTCACAAAACTTTCGTGTGTCAGACGTGCTGCCCTTTCATTTCTGAAATATCAAGGTCATTTTAGGAATAAATCTCTATTCAAGTTCTCTCAGTATTTCACCCACTTATCTGTCATATGTTACTTTCCATATTATAATAAAAATATGAAAATTTACTCGGTTATATTTGAAATTATTACACATTTACGTAATCCCTGTCCGCCGCATATCACACTGTAGGTATAAGATATTAGACGAACTAGGGCATCCCAAGAGCAAAAAGTCTCTCTGTCATTATCCCAACCATATCAAATGATAATACGATGAATGTACATTCTTTTTTAAAGTATTATACTTCTACCTATGTGATAAACTGTGTTCCAATCAAATATGTAGATATTTTTTATATTTGTGAACACGGTTGAGAAATAAATAAAAATCTGCTATTTTAAATACGAGAAATTGTTTGAAAAGGAATAATATTAATTATTGTTGCATGCGTCAAACTTCATGAAAAAATTGTGATTTGTGCCACTTTTTTTTTTAAATACAATGTAATAATAACCAATAAAGTGCTTGAATTATTACTCACCATAGCACCAAATGTAATGCAACGGAATAATTTGTTTATGTACCTACTCAAGTTTAGTTATAAGTTTAAATTTTAATAATAAAACGTCATGCTTGGCGCCATGTCCATAATAATGTTATAAACCATTGTTCTTAATGCTTGTTGTATATTATCCAGCCAGCTCCACTGTTGCATGAAATCTGTCAAGCAGTAATTTACAAAATACAAACTCATAGGTATTCAAACCTTCCTACTAACATTCATCTACAACAACTTACAAACACACAAAATCTTGCGAATCACCTACAATTATTCCTTTAACACAACCACATAGTATATTATAATAGAACTCTTATAAAAACTTTATTCGTTTTTATATTTCTCTTCCATATTCAACACCAATATTTAAAAATACTTGAATGCTATTGAAACTTTTAGTTAATAGTATAAAATTTTATTTATGGTTTTTGAAATTGAAAACCCTCATTAGAAATAATAAATTTCTATAATGGCTTCATATCGTCGTACGATTATGAGCATCACTCAAGCCTTTTTTAATTACTGAGGTACGCTGAAAAGAAATATACATTATATTGAAGAGGGAAAAAGATTTTCATAGGGATGAATCGCGTCGCCTAGTCGACAAGCCATCATTGTGTCTGGAGGCATGATAATTTTACATACATATGTATGTAGGTACACTTACACAATACTTCTCACGTCCTCGGGTGTATGACGCCAGTTCTAACAATATTATTATTACATGCTAGATAGGTTATTTCAGTCTAGAAGACTTTTCATATAAAAATAAAATATTCTACGACTTAAATTTTGCATCAATACGTAATGTAATTCTACCCGTATGTTCCTAAACTTGTTTGATGAAAATAAGTTTTTTTTTAATCCGTTAAAAAACAAATTCTGTTCATTCAAATATAAATATTGATTCATAGTCAACTTTACTATTTATTTAAAGATAATTTCTTATACTCACATTTATTCACAATTGAAAAGATCTGCGCCCTAAAATGTTAGCTAGAAGTGAACGAAGCTTATATAATATTACTTCTAATATATATTTTCCATTGATGTTATTTCTTTCAATGTGACTTCACTTGCGTAATAACTTTATAACTTTTATGATTTTAGTATTTCGTGTGTCCTTTTCGTTTCAGTATTTTTTAAGTTTGTTCTTATAAATTTTATTTTTCAAATAATGCTCAAACTCAAATACTTTTTATTGAAATAATAATAAACACATAAAAAATATTAACATGGAATAAACAATACAATAATTATTTTATAACACATATTACACCTTCAAAATTGAGCAGAGCTCGTGCTTTGAGGGATTATAGGGTTACATCTTTATATTTAACAAATTTGATTAAACATTTCAGTAATAAATCTCAAATACATTCAACAAACCATTACAAAAAACAACACATTTACCATTAATGACACACCCATTAGGTATATATCAAACCTCTTCACTGAAATATCTTCTTAATTTTAAGTTTATAATTATTGAATTTATTTGAATGCTATAATTTATTTTCCTTCTTCCAACCATTGTACTAACCAAAACCCAAAATATGCGAGGCGGTGTTGTCCATCAGATGTCCTTTTTGCGTGCATGTGGAACATTTTTATTGCGGTCAACCTCATGTCTAGTAAGGAGTAATTTTTGTATTCATATTTCGGTTGGAGTTACATAAAGCATAAATGAATGAATAGCATCATTACATTTGTCAACAAAAAAAATCCACTTTATAAGAAGGTACCTTTAAGAATTAGATCCAACATAATTTTTTATATCATGAATTTCATTATTTTTCTGTTTATTAATGTTCAGTTGGTGCCATATATTTCTTATTTTATCAAAATTATTGAATGGCGCTTGTGCTCTTTATATAGGTATTTTGATATGCTATGATTTAGTGTCGTATACGTTTATTTAAACAAGTAAACGAATGGAACAACATAATAAATACGCTTATTTTAAAATCTTGAACCTTCCTAAAAACTTTTCATAGTGTTTGAAACACGCATTGAATCTGAAATCAGAAGGATGAAATAAGAAATCCTATATTGAAAAGTAGCAAAAATAGAATAAAACATATTGATTACAATAAATAATGAAAGTCATTAATAATAGATATTAAATGTGTATAGAGTACCAACCAACACCTACATAAAATCATTATTCACGTTCTGTAAAACAAAATATCGTACAAAAGAAAAGAACAATTCCTCCGATTCGTATTGAAAGGTTGAATAGAACTTTAAGATGATTTCTATTATCATTATATCCTTTTATATCGAATGGAATATTGTAGTACTTAAAAGACTTCTTATTTTTGGAAATAGTATCTTTATGTACCTACTACACATGTACGTATGTTAACATAAGACATTCATTAAATTATATAAGTAGGTTCTAGCAGTGGCGTGCTTTTATTTGTGCAAAAAACACCACATGTCTACAAAAAAAGATAAGCATGGTTTGAAAGTGTTACTAAAAAACAATGAGGTTTAATGATATCTCAAATTTCTAAACTAAAAAATCACGAAAGCATGTCCAATATAAAGAAAGGCTCCACCCTTGTTGTGGTAATTTTCAATACAAGTTCAAAACTACAATTGGTTTGAACTATAATATGAAAATTGAAAGATTTCGTTATTCTAGGTCAGTCTTTGAATTCGCCATGCTATTTAAAGCGCATAACAATATATTTATTTACGAATTTTATTAAACATAGCACACAAACATTTCGTGTTTTTACCGTTGATTAATATGGCAAACAGTCAAATTCAAAAGAGATCTGTAGTTCTGTGACCTTACCGCCACTTCACAAAGGTCACTGTTGACGTTTTGAATATTACGAGTATTCAAATCCTTTGTAATATTTTCCTGAAACACTTCGAGTACAAACCATAAAAGGACTTATTGTCCTAAATTAATATTGTTTTTAACGTCATTCACATATTATTATTATTATTACTAAATATTTTAATTATAGCTTATCCCACAAATGGGGTAACCAGCAGATCAGCTACATGTGATACACATGCAAGCCGTTCTCTCCGCACTTAGGTAACTTGAGACATTCAGGATGAAACGGGCTTATCGCTGAATTTCAAATGTTAGGTGTCTATTTTTTATAAAACATATTTTGAACTACCACAGATTAATCATTCCAACTGATCACACTCATCCATAGTCAACCTATTTGAATAGGTATTAACTAGGTAGGTATGTTAACATACATATGTGACCTTCCTTTAGGAGTGCACAACACAGAGTTTCGACGCTTGTTGTATATATGATACACATATGTATGTGTATCATATACAACATACCTACCTAGTTAATACCTATTCAAATAGGTTGACTATGGATGAGTGTGATCAGTTGGAATGATTAATCTGTGGTAGTTCAAAATATGTTTGACATCTACACTTCTTGTAAGTAAAAAATCCAGTCCCGAACATCCAATTGTGTCAAAAAATTCATAACATCTATTTTTTGTATTCCTATTTTTAAAGGCAACGCAGTAAAGACATATATGGTATTCATTATACCTATGTTATAAGTACTTACAATATCAATTCTGAGAAATATTTGTTTTTAAAAGTGTAGTTTTATTTATACTTCTCGCTTAAGGCTTAATTTTTTACTCCCGTATAAGTTTTTAATTTTTTCTCTTATTGGCGTTTGAAGTTTTATATTCGCTACATCATTTACAATGTTAAAAACAAAACAAAAATGTACTAAAACATTTATAAATAACAAAATCGGCACTTCGCGTGCTTTATTCTCAAACCACACAAAGAAAGAATACTCAGAAAAGTCAGCACGTTTCTACTAAGGATCTTTCTTCAAACAGTAAACCATTTCTATTCAAGTATGACTCATTAACTTGCTTTGATTTTCAGATCCCCATAAAGTGCATCATACAATAACACTCAATAATATTATCTAAAAAACGCATTGATTTAAAATTTCTTTTTTTTTGTCATTAATAAAAATTCATAGTGTACTTATGCCAAATCAGGATGTGAAATATACGAGAACATATTTTTACTGAAAAACAAAGTTTTAACGTCATCAATTATGTAAAATAAATATATGCAATAAATCAAATTTGAACTAAATAATAAAAAAAATATATCACTATAATATACATATAAATTAGGTATACTTATTCCAGGCAATTTATTATTTCAACCAAATTCGATATATAATGATATATTACGTCCTTGATTCTACCGTAATAGAAGCCAGAGAGAAAGAGACACTTATTAATTTTTATTATGTGAAGAAGAGCTGAAATAATATATAATATACTTTCGAATTTATTATTTTCTACCAGTTTTATTTCGAACACGTAATAAATTCCAAACTCTATCAATCATTGTGTAAGAACCTCTCAATATAACAAACTCACCTTGATTCTCATACCAAGAAATCTTACCTCAGGAAGCAGACATTAATCTCTCAACACATATATGATATCTATAGGTATCCTTAACACACTTAACCGTATTTAGAAGGTAAAGAGATAAAACAAACCCTTATCGCATATTGGACTTTCACACTTACCCCAATAGCATCATTAAATTGTATCGTGTTCTCTTAAACCCAAAAGTTCTGTACTGAAACTAATTACGCTACCAACAATTAGGTCACAAATCGCCACCGCTTGAATTATGCTGAAAAGATTATTCAACATATATTTTTGGTAGGATAGCTTATGTCTAAATAACGCCCGGAGACAAATAATGTCTCTGTGTTAGAGTATTATTTTCTTTTATGAATTAATCAATGAAAATATAATTTTTTCTTCTTCTTTAAATGAATTATCGCACAACGAAGAAAAATGATGATAAAATGAAACGTAGGATTTGAATATTAAATTTCGTTTAATGTCAAAGTTCACGATGTTTTTCAAGGAACCAATACACACATATAATGGACATACATACGTATATGTGCTATAAGAGATCTTAATCAAATGTCTTGTATTTGGATATCGAAAGATTTGTGTCTTTTTGAAATGTAGGTAAGCCGCTATGTTAGATTGTGATAAATGTACCTTAAAAATACTAAAAATACGGCAAAATTACAGGAAAAAAGTTGTTTACAATACAACCTACTCCCGAAAATCATAGAAAACAACAGTACGTACATATATGTAAATATAGAGGCATATTAATATAATATGCTGAATAGGCGCATGTAGAATTACGGGCTTTTTTGTTTTAGTAGGCACATAATCGGAATCGTAATGAGATTTAGGGTTACAATGAATAATCACACATTTGCATTGTCAACTATCATAAAATATTCTGATACGGAAATATATGTTGATTTATTCTATATTTAATTAACTTCTGTACATCCATTAATAAAAACAGCTATTGGCATGGTATTGAATTTGTTTTTTTTTTGCAAAATCGTGTGAATAGTAATTAATTTAATTATTAATTTAATTATTTGTATTATTAATTTTTGTATGCACTCGTATTTTACATAATGAGTTCCCTCAATAAATAATGAATATGGTTAATAATACTTGAGTATCCGATCTGTCACGAGATAATTTTCACCACAAATTTAAAGGAGTTTAATTCGCATTGAAAAAGTCTTAAAACTTTAAAGGGTTTTATTTATCTTTCCATTTTTTCTTTGCAAGTCTTTGCACAAAGTATTCAAGTTTAAACTTTTGAACAATATTAAGCTGTTTAAAAAATAAGAGAATTTCAATAAGGATTACCCGAAATTGGGAATTTGTTTCCATTTGATAGCAATTGAGATTTGTTATCCATCTATAGAGAAAAGGACAAATTGGTTTAAAACTACATTATGTAATTTTTCGTATATATAATTTTCGTATATTTTGCACAAAAAATCAATGGGTAAATAGTATCGCATGAATCATTATGGAAGAGGTAAAACAGTATGCTTTTATCTTTTAGGTTGTTTCGTGAGTTTACAGTAGTCGTAGTATGAATGGATTAAAAATTAATGTTGCTAACATTGATCTAATGTATTAACATATAAGATCAATGGTTGCGAAGACGAAAGTGCTGGTTTTGAAAGAGATAACGATTGTGAAATGAAGTTTGATGATGTACGCTTACACTGTTTTGGTGGAAGTACACACATTATTTGTAACATTATTGTTTTTCTGATGTGGATATAAAAAATGTTATGTAAATGCGCGCAGCAGGCACGGTGATGCTTGGGAACCTACCCAAGTATACAAATATATTATATTGTGTGCACTCCATTGACATTATTTTAGATATTTATCTAATTGGAACAATAGTTTTCTTGAAAACGAAATAATTTTATATGTTGAAACACGTGACGCAGAGGAATTCGCGGAAATTAACCACAGAACCTCTAAAGCTAAAGAAGAAACAATGAAGGATTTTAACTAGACGGGACCTTGACGGGACACTAAAGATTATGGAAGCGCATGTCCAAAATTGGTCATTCTTATACCTTAATCCACAGATTTTGCGCAGATTGGTAAATGGTTAAATGGTAAATCTTCCCCTTATCTTAACTTACTTACTAAAATGGTTTAAATATTCAACTCACGAGTTGATATGTCCGTTTTTTGCTTTGATTGATCACTCTCATATGACACTTTATCATGATATCACTATGAACAATCCAAAATATTTCATACACACAATAAAATATTTGTATGTGTAGGTTTGATGGCAACTTTTCAAGTATCGTCGTATTTAAAAAACGAAAAATGGCCCAGCGTTAAAAAACGACTAGTCAAGTTAATAGAATAGTTAACATTAAATTTTTATATTAATGTAGGTAAGTATTAAGGACAACCGTACAGCGTACTCATAAATAAGTCCTTTTAAAGCAATTTGAAGCACACTCATGACACAACATTTCAATAAATATAAGAAAATGATTTTTTCTGAATAAACTTTTATTTCTTCTTGTAAACACAATAACTTTACTCTAACAACAATAAATTAATCTAGTTAATATATTCCTTAACTCACTCTTGTCTAGACTTTTATTTTCGTCTATGTAGGTTAGCTAGGACGAGTAAATTGAAGAAAGGAAAAATGTTTTCGAATAAATATACTTTCTCTGTTTTACTATTGTTCTATTTTTATTTTATTTTATATTATATTCGCATAGGTAGCTGTAATAATGTCATAGTCATTCTCAATAAGTAAGTACATACTGATGTGCAGATGAAAGGAAACGTCTTAACCAGAGAAAATAATATTGAACTACCTATATTTAACGTTCATATAAAAGGTTCAATTATCTTTATATATAAAAGAAAGTCGTGATAGTCACACCATTTATAACTCAAGAATGGCTGTACCGATTTGAATGATCTCTGATTTGTAAAATTCTTCTCCGTCCTGAATAGCCGATAGGCTATTAAAATATCTTACAAATTCACGGTAGGAAAAATTACGAAGAAAATCATTGACGCCATGCATTTTTTATTTCAATAAATAATGCAAAATGGAAAGTTATACAAAATCAACGATGACGTTTTTTTATAGATTGGCCTATTTATAGAATAATTTTTGTATACATTTTCATATTAGAATCGTTATCCATACAATTTAAGTAACATCTGCGGTTCTGAAATTTCAATTTTGAAAAAAATCATGGATAAGAGTTTTTATAAATTTAAATTGAATAGATATCTACCTAAAATATAAATTAGTGCCTACATATTATACTGTATTACGTATAGCAGATAATTTATAAACAAATCTGAGTTAAGTAGGTGTAATTGTTCAACATAAATGAATTTTATTTTTGCACACTATATAATGACACTTGGACAATTACGGGATTTTGTATAGAGATTAAAAATATTAATAATTCATTGATTGTTTGGCGGTATGAAGTTCGCTGGGTCAGCTAGTATTTTATAAATAATCTATAAAACTTGTCCGATTGTTGGTTGTGTTCATCTTCTCGGTGTACATACCTCAAGTGTACATACCTATACTTACTTATAAATTATAATCAATGTACCTATATACATAATTACTACAGTATTGTTAAGTAATAATATATTAAAAAACTTTCAATATTATTTTTTTCTACTAAATATAACGATAAACTTATAAATATGTATATATGAAAATTGTGCTAGCGGTATAATGCTTCCTCGCGAGGGAGGCGGCAAGATGAAATGTAAAATTTTGAGAATAAGATCGCAATTTAGCCAACTAAATGTATAAACTTAAGACAATAAAAAAATTAACATTTAAGATTTACCTATGTATCTATTGTTAACTCCTGCTTATTTAAATTTATCAGCTACGAAGTGTGTTCTAAAAACCTATTTTTTTTTTATGATCTTCACCAATGATGGTGTTCCCGGTCAGTCTCAAGTATAAAAAACCTAGTTCATGAGAAATGCTTAGATGGCATGGAATAAAATGAAAGACTATTATTGTATTACTCACCAACCTGAAGTACCTCTCACGTTTTATTTTACACGTCTAATGCAAAATATAATTTGATAGCTCGCTATTAAATTTATCGACATAAAATTTTAGGGTTGGCGCGTATTATTATTATTATTGTGTACATAATATACACCTATAAGTAGAAACATTTGCCAATATTCTCAAAAGCGGAAATAAAGATTTTAGGAGATAGATATTGCTTTTCGGTTTGATTAGGGTTGAGATGTGTAGATTCCCAATTTAGATCAATTTCCGTATTTCATTATTTTATTGAAAAGATTTTTACCAAATATAATTATCGATTGGAATGTGTCGTAGTTAAAAATAACAATAGATAATTATTAGAGTATTCCATATTAAAATTTACTTAGTTACCACTTGACTTTTTTTTGAAGGAAAGAATCCCGCAAATATTAAATAAAACTCTATTTTGACTTCCGTTAAATTTCTCTATGTTGAACATTCTGTAACTAACTTCACTTGTCCCCTGCCCCTGGCCTCGGTAGCACCCGTCTGACGCTTTTGCGTTGGGCGGTGGCTGAACCGAAAAGTAATAACTTGTGTTAAAAGTGCTAAACAATAATTGAAACCTGTATCAATATAAACTGTACATAGTGATAAGTGACTTGATTAATTTTAACTTAGAATTTGTTGTATAATATTAAGTGCTTGTGTAAAATGTAACTGTGTGTCTGTTTGTGTTGAACCGGACAGTAATAATTTGAACCATGAATAAATGTTTTGTTATTTAACTTAACTTCTGTTTTCTTTTGATCTATGAAACCAAACTAAGAACTCTACAATTATCCCTGAACTGAGACTCAAGTTCTTCGACTGAATTAGCTGGACAATGTATAAAAGGGTGGACTGGAGTCAGAGAAAGTTTTGGAGGGAAGTGTAATGGAAAGTAGTTGTGAATAATTTGAGAACTAGTAAATAAAAGTGGAATAATGCGTCTACAAATGCCTTTTTTATAAACTCCATGTAAATATTAATAAATGAACACAAATGTTTGAAATTTTACATTTTTTAATATTAAAGTGACCTGTTTTCGACTTACAAAGTCATTATTACATATAATATACTAACAACCGTCGCAGAAAAAATACGTAAAGATACAGAACTAGCAGGAGAAATAAAAAATATTTGGCATTCTAGGTCCATTTATGTATATAATACAGGGATAACTCCGAAATGTTTAATAAATAATTTACAAAAATTAGATTAACCGGTTAATTTGTACATTAAAATTCAAAAATCTATTATAATAAACAATTGTAATATTGTAAAAAGTTTTTGAACACAGATATTTCAGGCACAATGCTGGTATTTTGTACCCGCGTTCTGAGCCTAATCCTTTGATATCCTGTATATCTGGATGGGTGAATTTTTCCCGGCATTAGACTGTTAAGTTTTTGTGTGACCATGACTGATCATATGGAGACTTATCTGGTTGTATAATGCTGAGAAGTGTGGATGGCAATTCTGCCACCGCGTAAAAATGAAATAATTTGACAGTGACTTTGTAAGTTGAAACCAGGACCCTATAATATTAAAAATAAATTAAGTACATGAATCATACCGAACTTATAGTTCTCCCAGACTTCTATTAATTTGAAGATATTCAAATCGAAATTTATAAACAGTATTAGGGACGATTAGAAAGTTTCACAAACTGTAAAATTTAATTCTACGCAGTTTTTTTTACTGATTATTCAAAATCCTATATATTCATTGAGAAAGATATTTCATTGATTATATCTGTGGTAAATATTATGTAAAGAATTAAAATTAATAGTTATGTATTTTCATAATCCATTAAGCTAAATTGTGGGTTCACTTATTCCTAGTATACAACTATTTCTATTATTAAGTTATCGATTTCGAGTCACATTGTTGATTTCGCACGTGATTGATTTAATTTAGTATTGACTACCTACTCAACTTATCCACTTACCTAACCCAGTAATGAAACCTTAGATGTGCAGACAGAACTACTACACATTATAACTTATCTATTATTAATACCGTGTCTTTGAACATTATTCGCTTTCCAATAAATGCACCACAACCAATCAATCAGTTATAATGTACCTATACAGGAGTAGGTACCAAAATAAAGCAGATATTTCACTACTTGTGAGATCACTTTGTTTTTTGTGTTATTATTATCATTGTGTTTTAAAACAATGATCAAAAATTGAGTCATTAGTAATCAATTTTCAGTTATAAGTAAAATGAAATTTTCTTTGAACAGCAAAACAATAACAATCAAAATATTTTTCGGAATAACTTGAAAATCAAATTATGATGCTTGATGATATAACCACAAACACTGAAATACACACCCACAATACCAGACAGAACCACCTACGAACCACCCTCTCGAGAACAAATAGAAGGCGTAATGGATTCCTTCATACATCCATCAAATTATTCAACAGTCTACATGCATGTTTGAAGAATGCTAGGAGTCTTAACATTTTCAAAAGACGGATTAAAAGATACGCAAGAACATTAAAACTCAACACAAATAACAATGACCCCGCTATATATTTTTTCTATACATATTTTGTTTTCTTATTGAATTTGTTAAATGTATTTTCATTTTCCTATGTGTTTAAAAAACTTTTTCCTCTCATACCAGTAGCTCAACTACTGACTGAGGAAATTATAAAAAAAAACATTGCACTATAATACTCGTATAGTAATATTTGTCCACTATATAATATATTGTTATTTTTGTTTTATTATTGAATAAATAAAAAAATAAAAATAAAAAAAAACATTCGTTCAGTAGTTAGGTACGTAGTATATCGTATAAATCATTTAATTACAATATAGGTCAATTTCACTATATACTTTATTGCCCATTGCACAGAATTATATGTTCAGTCGTAATGATGTCATGTTTTTTTTTGTATACTATTTATGTGCACTAAAGATTTTTATTATTATGATTATTATATTCATTTAAGGACCAATGAATCGATTAAGTTTTCATGCATCGATCACCTACTGTGAGTCGAATATTTGATGTGATTTTTGCAAATTCACCTTTTACCGACACATTCTAAATGCTCTGGATATTCAACGTAATTCTTTGTACAATACACTAAGGGCCGCGATATCCAAAACGTTAACCAAGTAGTTAACTTGTTGTCAAGAGTTAACCATAAGTTAACTCAAGAAATCGTGATATCCAATGTCTGTTACGGAGATAACAAGTGGTTATTTATAACCACCCGATTTTCATGAGTTAACTATCGAATCCACGAGTTAACTTTGAGAATGAATATTTTTTTCGTCTGTAGATGGTGCTATATATGTCATAAATTTGACAGTTACATAGTTTGTCATTTTGGTTTGAGAATATTGTGTTATAATAATATAATATATTGATCAAAACTGGATAATTATCTTCATAATAATGTTGATACATCATCCGATGAACAATATTATTGATACTTTCAAAACACTCGTCAACATGAGCAACACGTTAAAATTTAAAATGGCGGCTCCAAACAACCAGTGAATTGTCAAATAACTTCCCTAGTGTTGCCACTCGTACGACAAAAGTGCGTAAAAATTAAATTTCAACCGATTTGTACTAAGTTATTGCCATATGTGAATACTGTTTACATCACTACAGAAAGTTAACCTCTGGTTAAGTAACCATTGTAAATTATTTTTATGATATCACCAAACGCCGAACATGAACAAGTTAACTCATACCAGTTGATTACTTAACCACTGGTTAACTTCTATTTGGATATCGCGGCCCTAAATAAATAAAAAGACCGTCTGTAATTGCACACATTTCAAAATTTAAGCTGTTAATAAATTTATATTAATCAATCCCAAATAATCGTATATAACGTAAATCTCTATTGAGGGAATCAAAAACGCTGATAATAACTCATCTTTTATCACCCACAAAATGTCAAATAAGCTTGTGATTAATATCTCTTAATCCATAGATTGACTGTTATTGATTACTTAATACTAAATCTAACTCTTTTTCAGAAAATATAGGTAATTTGTACGTTAATATTTAGACTACAAATAGCTATGATTTGTTTTAAAATCAGTCAAATCTACACAATAAAGACAATATTTAATAATTGTAATAAACCAATCCCTTGTTTTAGGTGCTTATACAAATATTTAATGTTGTATAGACATGGTAAATAAAAATATTTTATTTACATTTTTTTTTTTATTATTTAAATAGGATGTAATTTATAATTTTACGGTCCATTTTGTAACTGGGGATAGAATTCATAACGCCTTAGTAATTTCACATAATACTTTTGTTCGAAATATTACAAAATTCTTTTTCGCCATATTTTGCTCATACCCGTATGAAAAAACTTACCTAATAATGTAAATATAAAATTTAAACATTCTAGAAGTTTGCGAGAAATATGGATAAAAAATATCCGTATTCAATTGAATAATCAGAAGGGATAAGCACGTGTAGGTATTATGTACATGAAAATCCCGAGCTTATTCGGGTATTTTATTTAATTTGCTGAAAAGTATGAGATATATTAGTCGTACCCCTATACCACATCAAAAGCAATTGAGTTTAATTCTGGAAATACGAAATAAATTCAACATATTATTTAAATTAAAAACATATTTTATCGATAAATAAAAATATATTAATTCGAAAATTGAATTGTAAAGTAAGTAATACGATAACCGATATTTCCAGATAGAGGATATTGTATGCATATATACGTACATGTTAGTATTATATTTTATATGAAATAAAAAAAATACAAGGTTACATTGGACTATATTTTTCTAACTCGAATTTGATACAAGTATTTTTAATATATTTTGTTCATTTACATGCAATATGGCAACATGCTATGTAACTTGGGGCTTAAGGGGCGTTCACAATTGTTCACTTTCAGTAATCACTCTGTATGATCCTCCAAAATGAAAAGGTGTGAACAGGCGTTTTATTAATAGTGATCGCTAGTGATGATGGATGAAAGTGATTACTATCTACTTGAAATAATTTTGATGAAAGGTCCCTTCACTGAAACGACCATAAATAAGTTTTATCTAATTATTTGTCTTATTCTCTATGAATTAGTATTGAAAGTCATAATCATATACGAAATTATCATGCTGTCGAGGATAATATTTAACTAATTTTGTTCTAATTTTTAATTAGTGCTATTTTTCATTGTTGTATTTAATTCATTATTTTTTACGTCAAACTGCACACAACATGACCGTGAGTGTTGACATGGCAGTGAAAGCACAAGATGAACAAGTGAACAGACGTATTCACTTTCGATGAACAATTTTGACCCTGACACTCTAGATGATCATCCAAAGTGATGCAATGTGAATGCTACTTTAGATTAAGTATTTCTCAAGACCACAGTATATTTTATTTATTAAATTAGTTCTTGTAAAAGAAGCTTAGATAAGGCGAACTAATAAAAATTATATGAATTTAATCCTTCATGAATATTGAAACAAAAGTTGTATGATACTCGTATGAAAGTCATCATTTAAAAAAGAAAATAAATAAGATTTATAAAATATTGCGCACAAACCTTCCTTTTTCATAACTAGACTCTACGTATCGCAAACATCTTTTTATGTAAGTAATTCGTTCTAGAAGATAGTTAAAGATAAAGTATGTATTTTATTCAAATACTAAGTAGGTGTACTTAAACCTAAGATACAACAGAAATCAGTCTTGGAAAGCAATAAGATTAAAGTGAATGAATCTTCCTTATTCTTATTAAACGAATGTAGCACAGTTACCTTTGATAGTAGGTACCTACCTATAAATTCCTTTACAAACGTTTTATTTCTGCGAGAGCAAACTTACTCCATTTCAATCTTATTTAAGTATTTCTCCAATTTTTTTATACACGTTTAACTGATCAATACCAGTAGGTATCAGGTATCATACAGCCATTGAACGTAAATATACATAAATGAGTATAGATATAAATATACATAACTGTGTAAGTTTTTGATATTCAAAGAGTAACTATCAAATAGACTGTACGGAAGTATGTAAAACTCAGACTACGCGAACACAATATAAAATAAAGAATTGTTCGTTGATTTATTTATCAAAAACTGTTAGCGAAGTAAGAAAAATAGGTATTTTTTCGAAATGGATATCCATTACTAATAATCTCACTTTGAATGGAAACATCTTCCGAATTTCGGGATCATGTGTACTTAAGAATATCATAGAATGTTCAAAACACACTTAACATCCAATATAGCGAAACCTGAATAGTACACCTACATTATGTACCTACTAACTAAATATATTGTTAAGTGTGTTATTTTTCTCTCTTTTATGATTTTATTATTCACTCATGTTCTTTTTAAAAAGAAAGATATTTTCTTTTATTTATATTTTACGATATTAAATTTTTACTTGTTGACATAAATTTGTTTTAAACCCTTGTCTATTTATTTCATGTTTATATTACAGTTGATGGAATTTCTTATATATGTGAAACTCTATAATAATATTCTATTTTATCTGCATTTAGCTTAAATTATTGGACATAAATTTAGGGAAGTTGAATATTCCATATTATTGGAAGCAGGTATTTTAAAAAGAAAATCTAGATCAGTATTTTTCTACTGACGTTTTGATTATAAGTATACAAAACAAAATAAAGAGGTGCGAAAATGAATGTGAGAAAAATAGGAACATTTGTGTTCGTTAGCACGGTTTACTTCTATCTCTCTATTCCCTCACGCCATATCCCAAGTGGGGTAGGCAGAGAGAACGAAACGCCATATTGATCTGTCCTTACATATTTTTTTCGCTTCTTCTACATTCGTACAATTTCTCATGTACGCACGTCAATTTCTTTTACTCAAAACACGGCGTTACTTGAGAATTTGATCTACATGGTCAAGCCATGTAGTTCTCGGACGCCCGCGCTTCCTCATACCCCTCCTTTCAGACAAGTATATCCTCTTTGTAATTCTTTCCTCTTCCATTCGTTTCACATGACCAAACCATCTCAATTTATTTACACGCATTTCATCCGCAACACTCCTCTTGCATCCACTCATTCTTCATATATCCTCATTCCTCACTCTATCACGCAACGTTTTACCAACCACCTTCCTCAGCGTTCTCATCTCCACAGCATTTATTCCACTTTCGGATCTCTTCAACCATGTCCACATTTCGCTTGCATACATAAGTGTCGGTTCCAGGATGGTAATGTTCACTAACAATTTTTTCATGTTTGTTACAATTTTACTTGCCAGGATGGTATTGTGCACTAGAATATTTGCAATTTAGCCATGGTTTACTTTGTAGATGAAAAACGATAGCTTGAATATTCTTTTCATTAGAGACTGTTTTTGACACAAATCATCCTTGTAGTATGCTATGCCATTAGTGAACAAAAAATGTTTTTATCTTCAAAAGTTCCTTACTTAACGACCGACTCGTTTCATAAATTATCATTCCAATGACCCAATTAATACAAATCATTCTGAATAAATGATGAAACCTTTGTTTATGTTTCCGAGAAGATATTTAAAATAAAATTAAATAACATATCACATTCATATTCATAGAGGTTATCTCTTGTCAATTTTCATGGCTTATATGCAAAGTCAATTTAGATTGATTTATCAAATGTAAAAATCGAACAAGTAAATATTGCTGAAGTTAAAATAATCTAGACGATTTTATATCAAATCATTTTGTCATTCGATATATTATTTTGTAATACCATCGGAAGTGGAATATCCACCAGGAATATCGAATAAACTTATTTGTAGTGAGAAAACTTTAACCCGCTTCCTAGCTGTATTCTATTCGTACATAATAACGATACAAAGTTAACGTATTTTCTTATATTTACCTATTACTTTAAGATAACAGATACGATATGTTTAATACTAGATTGAAAGTTCGCTAGCTTCACGAAGCAGATAATAATAATATTAACATAATTGAACATTATTTGATGGTGTGAAATAAAAATACTCACATTTATAAACAATGTGTAACTTATACATAATTTTATTTATTTATTTATACATACATTCACGGCGTGAGCCTTTTACATGTTATAGGTACTATACATGAAAAAAATCATAGCTCTCATTCTATATTTTACATTTCTCAGATTGTATACGTTGGTCAATGCGTAGATTTATGTGGTTCTTGTTAGTCTATCTATCTGAATTGTACGAGTATACTACTTTGAGTGTTCTGTTCTGTTTTTTATTAGATAGATTCCGTTTGATTATGGCTTAATATATCATGATATTCGGATTTGGCTTAACAATATTCAGCTGGAAATCGCGTCGTTACATAAAATCGCCTATACCTATAACCCTTTAATTAAATCCTACTTCTGTTGGAAATATTGGCAGGCAGTGAAATATAACTCGTCCCGAAACATTTCCGTTTTTTATGCTATTTTATTAAATACGCGATGGAGAAATGGTAAATGAATTTTCAAGTGAATCTCGAGTATACATGTTAAAATTTCATTGATGGTTCTTAAAGAAACGTTTTTATATTATTCACTTCCTATTAAAATACCCCGTAGCAGAATTTATGTCAATATAATGGACCTATTTCAACATCAAGTTCAAGATGAACTACAATAATTTATGAGTTTAATGAACATTAAAACATTTATTGTGCTATCGCTCCTATTGATGTTAAAGATCTATTTTGAAATTACTAAATTTGCATATTATTTAATGCGTACATTTTTGAAACTATTTTTTGATACTATCAACCATATTTTGGCGAATTATATCAATGCTTTTATGTAAACACAGGAGCGTAAAATAATGTTACTAACGATCGTGAAAGCATAAGATATTAAATGATAAAAAATTATACTTGAATTTGATATATTTGATGATGATAGTGTGATGTCATAGTTGACTGTGATATATTTGGCACCTATTTCTTTTGGTCAAATTTGTCAAAACTTTTTTGCACATCAAATCCCCTGTCCAACAAATAATGTGAAGATGGCGACTATGATCGATAATTCTTTGAATTTTTTCTTTTTATATAAATCCTCCTGGAACTAGCAACGCATTTATTATGAAACAATCAGAAGCTCTCGCGCTATTTATATGTAACGATTGCTAAATAATATAAGTAAGAATGTTTTGTCCGTCAGCTAACGAATATATGCCTTTTCGAATAAATAAAATTAAAACAATAAAAAATATATTTAATTACTTTCGTTGGGATTTTTTTCTTGTTGATTTGGTCACTAATGCAGTATTCTCTGTGTTGTGGTAGCTGTAAAGTTCACCCTTCTTTTGAATTCCTATTAGGACATTTACTTCATGCTGTTTAGAATTTTCTGTTTTCTTTAAATTCCATGGATGAGAGAAGATCTTTTAACGCAATAGTTAATATAAGAAGATGATAAGCTTTTTATTCCATTTCATTGCAGAGACTTGACTCCCGCCTTTGCATATAATACGAGACTCAGCCCGTCACCACGATATGCGATTGGATTCGCTGCAAAAATGTAGCGATATCGGCGTGTGTTGTGTATCCCACCAGGACTATCTCACATAGTGACATAAACGTCATCGTTTATTATGTCTATTATGATTTTAATCTCTTCCACAATGCATGCAGATAACCAGCTTAACAACCTATCACATTTAAACTCACAAATAGATACATACCTTTATAAATATTATGTTTTACACAAATTTTTCAATAGGTTTAATTAATATGTACATGTATGTAGCATGACTCATTATTTTCGCTTCATGGCTCATTTGAAAATTTCGTCATATTTTATCGTAACTTGATGATTGGCATTCTTCACAAGCGGATATTTCTAAACATAGTAGAAAGATTAAAAAATAATTCTACCAATTTACTTATATCCGTATTTCCCGGATATCGCAATTGGAGTTGGATATTTGTTTATAGCTACATAATATAATCAACCTAAACAAACATTGAAAAGAATATTGCTTACAAATGACATTATTTCCCTAGATAGCCTTCCGCTCAATTATATGTTCTTGATTTAATCGAATACAATAAACATAACTCCACATATTCCACACCATCTGATGCATATCGATAATATAAGAAAATGTAAAAACAATATTAAAATCAACATCAATTTGTAAAGTTATCAAACAAGTTAAACTTCATGCAAATTTCTGTTTTTGAGTTGGTACTGTCGTCAGAATAAAAATGATAACGAAGCAAATGTACGAGTATCATTGTGGAAATTCATTTTTCAAGATTTTTATAAAACAGCATTTTGTTTAGAAATAAGTTTCGCGTTTTTAAATGATCAATTTATAAATATTTAACATAGATTCAGTAGTAGTATTAAAATTCTATGTAACGAATGATGTGATTCAGTGTAATCGTTAAAAACTGTTTCTATGTGTTATTTCCATGTGTAATAACAGTCTTCAACGATTACGCTGAAAGCTAAACACAATAATATATTTTAAGAATTCACACACTTACAGTAGATACTTTTCTCATAGAAATACTATACAAATAAGTTTACACAGGGCAACCACATAAAGGAAATGCCATGATTGTAAGCGTTAATAAATGAATGAGCTTTATCTGAGAAGACTTTTTTTAAGGTGTGGATTAAAATGAAGTAAGCCTAAGTCTCATTGTTTACCTTGGCAAATGAATATTTTATATAAGAATATCCATAGCAATATATTGAAATAGCCATACAAAACATATCCTTTGCATTTATTGTAAGAAAATATTTAAAATTCCGAAATATTTCATTCATAAATATTTCATTTTTGTTAGATTTAAAGTAAATTTCAGCAATACACGTCGAATAACAATGTTTAGTAACGGTTTAGAAACAACTGGATGAATGTAGTTCTATAGAATTTATACCTATATATATATTTTTGTTGGTATAAAAAATAAATAAATTTGATCTAGTTGATTAAATACCTAATGTTTATTGTGTTCCATTCGTTTAACGTGTGTTAATATTATTTCATTTCATAAATATTTTTTATTAGAATGATTGTATCAATTTTGTTTCTGTTGGTTTTAGTTGCTGAATCAATATTCCCTACCTCTACAATTTTGGTTTGTGACGGAATATCAGGTAGCTATGAAACAACAATATTTTATATATAATTATATATTTTTCAAATGTACGTGAATAGAATCACAAGCAATGTTAAATTAATGCATAAATATTTGTCTGTTTGCATATTTACATTTTATGGATGTTTACTATATTATTATATCGAGATGATCATCTCCATCAGAAACACAATAATAATAACGTTAATACAATATTGATTAATATATGATCGAGTTGCGAGATGCTACTTACTATTTGGTGACACCGTGTAATTTTATTGCGCAATATCTAAATTTATTCCGTTATAGATTTAAAAAAAAACCCACATCCACCAATCATAAAAATAGTAGGTTCAACATATTGTAAAATAATACACTTAAGAACAAAATTGTTCCAAACTTTTAGTCTATGCGATCCCAGAAAATACTAAAGTATCATTTACGATTCAATTTGTAAATTTAACACATGAAACTACCATATAAAACTTAGAAAAGACAACGTCACCTTATTCGGTAATGGCCCGGAAGGCACTTGAATCCATCGATCCCTACCTTGTCGCTAGGAGTGCTTTGTCCAATTAAGCCACAAGGCGACTTACCGAAGGCTCCGATATTCCCTCTTATAAACTCCGATGACAGTTTCACGTGTATGTATTATTCTGAGACATATAATTTAATAGGTAGTAGAAATCACTTAAATCAATTAAGCCACAAGGCGACTTGCCGAAGGCTCCGATATTCCCTCTTATAAACTCCGATGACAGTTTCACGTGTATGTATTGTTCGGAGACATATAATTTAATAGGTAGTAGAAATCACTTAAATCAATTAAGCCACAAGGCGACTTGCCGAAGGCTCCGATATTCCCTCTTATAAACTCCGATGACAGTTTCACGTGTATGTATTATTCTGAGACATATAATTTAATAGGTAGTAGAAATCACTTTTTATAATCATGTTGCGTAGGTAATTGTCACACAGTGAATGAGATGTTTGCTTTTGCCAATTAGAGTTTATTTATTTATTCATTATTTATTGAGGGAACAGAACACAAAGCTATTATAAAATAACAGGAACGAAATAATGATTATTGTTATTGCGAACATAAATACAAAGCCTTTTTTGTCCTGAAACATACATTTTCATTATTTTCCATATAAAATTTATTTTAGAACATCGTTAACTATTATCACACCCAATTTGTATCATTATTTTATATATTCCCCGAACTCTCCTCATTTAAATTTACATTTATTTAATATGAAGCAATATGTTAATATTTCTGCTTTCAATATTTTATTCTAGGAAATATATACGGTAAATAAACGTACTTATATACAAATTATGAACAATGCCTAATTCAATTCAATGTTTCATTTTAAAAAAATGAGCAAAAAATATATCAAAAATACATATTTACTAAAATATTTATATAAATATAGTCTACCCGGTACTTGAATACATTTTTATACAGTGTTTGTAAAAAGTGTTATTTTCTCAATAATGTTGAAAATTATAAGATAGCTGTGTAGGTAAACATATATAATGTAGGTATGATCATCCCAAAATGAATTGAATGAATTTTCATCCCAAAAGTGCATAATATGTTTTTACGCAGGAGAAAATATGAGTTAGGTAGGTTTCTGGGTAACCTCTTGTTATATTGTGTCGTCGCTATGCTTTCTGGCCGAGGGTTTACCATGACGTTTCTATGAAATACTGTTCATCATCCTTAGATGGCAGGCATTTCGTAGTGCCTGGAAACCCCGATAATTTTGTGCAACTGGCGAGTTTATCGCAGGCACCTGATATCTTCTTTGTTGTTGAAAATTGTCACTGTAAAAATAAAATTATTCATTTATAAATAACAAGAAAATTTATGTATTGATAATATATAGAGACACTCACAGATAAATGCAAATAGAATATAGGATATTAATCATGACGAACAGATTATAAAATTTGATCAAATTCTCAACTTAGAGTATAAAATAGCATGCACATTTTTTTCTAATTTTCTACCTCCCCAATAGAGATATCTCGTGAATAGGAAGGGAGCACTCAGAATATTCCCATAGAATACATTTTAATACAGTTTATCGAAATCTAAATCTTCCCTTGTTCTAAAAAAAAATAACAATATGTAAAAGATACTAGGACCTACATTATAATCCCGCATCAAACAATTAGCGAACCGTGCACCAAGTATAAGAACAAGTCACAGGCAAAGCAATTTAAATATTCAATTCCTGATTCTCAAAATATTATTTTTTAAAGTAGGTACCTACCCTTCTACTCCGGATATCCGTCAGTCACAAATAAAACGGAAACAAAAAGAGAAAATTACTTTTATCTTCCTTTTGTGACAAAGGTTAAAAATTTGATGGAGTAACGTTAAACTTTACGTTAGAAGTTCCAGGATGTAAAATGTGATACTTGGATATCTCTAGGGTGATAATATTTCAGTTGTACACTTAATGTAAAACATTTTTTTGTTCTTATTCGTATTCAAGTTTTTTTTTTATCAAAATTCATAAAATATTTTCGAAGTTAGGGTAAATATATCATACCTATGTAAGTACTTTTAAAATTAATAATATTTTCTTTGGCAATTAATATAAAAACATTTGCGATAGTTGACATTGTTCGTAGCTGAGTTCAAGATAATAAATATCTTATCCAGGATGTTTAAAAAAACTCGCCTTATACAGGGCAGTCAAAAACTTACCAAAAGAAGTGCAAGGCTTTACCTTTGCCGGAAATTTCACGAAGCTGTCAGTTTATTTAATTTATATTATTTTAAAACAGCTTGTTCCAAGTAACTTTTTTTATTATTTGTATCAACTAATTCAGGAGAAGATACCAAACGAATTACTTAAGGCGACAGTATTTTTTTGCTTCTGAATAATTTCGCGAATTGGATAATTATTATACAAATTGCAAATATTTATCAACCGTTCCGTGGGACTGTATATATACATTATATACCTACATATAAGTGTAAATGTGTAGTCGTATATTTATATATGCACCTTTAACGAGGTAAAATGGATTAGCAACATGATTTATTTTAGAAGGATTAACTATGTAACAGTTTCAGACATTTTGGATGTTTTGAGTATTGTATCGCTCGTCAATTTACCGAATTTGCGTCAATTTATCGTCGGTTTACCGAAATCGATTGCGATTTAAATAATCATGTAACAGAAGTGCATTGCGGAATTCTCAAAACATTCAAAACACGAGTACAATAGCAACGTTGTTAAATTAATTTCTAACCCTCTGAAAATATAAGTGTTCAGTAAAATGAATAGTGAATTATATGTAATAGATCTATTTGAAATCAAAAAATAGGGGGTACAAATTTATTTGTGTTTAATTCATTTTTCCTTTTATTTCATTTATTCATTCTTTATTTAGGATATATGGTTACAGGCGAACATTTCCTAACCATCTTCGCTGTCAATATAGTTGTGTCTCGGGGAAATCATTGCTACAAAGTTGTTTATTCTGCAAAATTATTCAGTAATCAGGACAATGTAACAATCTTTACTTACGAGCACTTGGATTATTATTTTAAGTATGTAAGTTGTTAACTGCAGGTAGCGAGTTTTTGAATGATAATATATGATCTACATATATCTATTTTTGCTGCTACACCTATCATTTAATGACTTGTTAATAGCATTAAGGATTAATATGAGTAATATAATGGACTAAACATTCTTGAAAATATTTATTTATTTTTTATTTATTAACGTAATATACGGCTGAATAGCCTTTAAAGTACAATAACTTACAAAAACACACTTGAAACAAACACCATCAACACATAAGTGACAATGAATACAAAAACATGACAATAGTAACTACAGGGGATTCTCAACGGTAAGCATGTACCCTCGAATAAACCCGCTCACAGCACATCTCCTCACAGTGTACTCCGAATCGTTGAAAATATCAATTTCACTGTAATTATTCCCTATTACATGGAGTCGATTCATCGATGAATAATAGATATAATTGGATGATGATCCTGCAGCATAGAACAATATATAGAACATATACCTTATTTTACTAAAGAAAAATTAATTATAATATCCTATATTTACTAGAACAAAGCTTATTTAAATCCTAACGGCGAGGCATCTGCATATTAATACAATTCTATCGACTCGTAATGTAACAGTTTTAAATTAAAAATAAATATTATCAATAAATTAGTTACCGTATTATAAATGTTAACTGCTTGATCAAGAAATTTCTCTTCAAATACCATTAGTGTAAATCTTAATTATAAAAAATAATAATCAGCCAGATTGTTTCCTTTTAAATGACTTGTTTATTATTTTTATGATAGCTTAAAAAATAATAATCATTTGCTTTAAATCTTTAATAAATTACACTTCAGTAAGTTCCTACTTGAATATTATGTATTTTGTTCCATTAACGTTTGTAAAAATAACCGAAAACCGATTATGATGGTACGGGCACATCTTGAGACTACCACAGGATAATATGATTAAAAAGACGATGGACGTGGAAGTAGGACCCAGAAGACCAGGCAGACCAGTGACCACCTGGATGTCCACAATTGCCAGGGATATGAAGGAGGCAAAGTTGCGCTCGGAGGATGCAGGGGACCGCAAAACTTGGAAGATGAGGACTAGGAGAGCCGACCCCAAGTAAATGGGATAAAGGCGAGGGCGAAGAAGAAGAACGTTTGTAAAACGAAGAAAAATATGAAGAAAACAAAGAGGAAATTCAAAAACGAATTATGTATAAATGATTTATATTATATTTTGAATTCCAGCTCCTTTAGATATTTTGATATAATGGTTATGCAGAAACTTCCTGCGTAAGTACAATACGTCTGAGAAAAAGGAAGTCTCAGAGGTGGACCGAAACCAAGTTGTTCCCGATTAACAACCTCTGTGGCCATAGGGCACACTCCTAACCACACATGCGGTTATATTAGTATTTATTATATTATGTTACCATGATGATAACATGGGTGTATATTACGTAACACAAAAGATAACATTACATATACGAAATACAAACATCTCTCCCATTTGATTAATAAACTTTTGATTCTGTTATTATTATAAAGTGAGAAAGCTATTCAGATTTTCTATTAGCAAACCGGACAAAAAATAATCGTTTTGAATGAAACTACTCGTTTCTTTTGAAGTTACCAATTACTTTTATGGAAAAAAAACACAATTGGTTTCAGTTTTATTTAATTTTTTTTTTGTTATTATAATATTTGGAGTTTGAAAATGATTTTGTAAGTCGAAACCAGATCACCATTTAATTAAATATTAAGTAAAACCAAATCTAATTGTGTTTTCTTCCATATATAAACATGGAGTTTTACAGAAAAAGTCAACTCAATAAATACCTATTACTTTTTTTAAATATTATTTCTACTAAAATCCCTCGCTAATCTAGAAAAATTTATTAATTCAAATTGACTCCATTTAATAATCAAATAAAAAAAAATGTTATCCGTAAATCGATTAAATACGTTTCCCTACATAATGATTTTTCATCGAACAACGAGAGAAATATAAATCAAAATAGTAGTACAGTGTTTCCTAGTGTAAATATTCTTCGCAACACGTGTTGCTTAGTCGATAAACTTAATACTATTAAGAAAATCACTCACTGTGTTTAATTAAGGAAATGTAGCAACAATTCAAGGTGTTGAGTGAGAGAAGGATACTCAGGCGTCTATCGGAATTTGTCCAAAGTTTATTTCACCCTGAAATTGTTACTTCCTATAACATGTTTAATTAATTTTATTTTACATCTTTATACTCATAATTCAAGACAATGTAAAAATAATTTAGTACGTTCGCGATTAACAAGGTGCTTTCTTGACTAAAAATTAATTGTAAAATTATTCTTATTTAAGAACTTTCTGTGAAATATGTAACATCTAGATGAGTCTTTTTTTAAATACAAATCCTCCGGATCCAATTAATACAAATCACAAACCCTTTAGATTGCCCTACTTTCAAATTATGTATTTCATTTTCAAATACCGCAATATCTTACATTAATTATAAAATATTCAAACATCTTAATGAGAGGAATATATTATGAGCTTCGTTTAATATTCACTATAAGATATATAACAGTAATTGATATATTATTATTAGTCAAATACTTCTTTTACTTATAATATTAAATTAGAGTACCTACTATGAAAAACTAGCAATTTATGAGAAGATTTTTCATTTCCGCGGTTATAAAAAATAATTAGCAGTTATTCACGAATGGCTAAGAAAATGTAATCACCGAGAAGAATGGTGCCCAAAGATGTTGTCGTCCGAGGATCATATTACAAGATCATATAAATCAAATTCTATAGAAATATACACCATAAAGAATTAACGGTAGTGACGGCATCGAAAAATGTACACAAAGATAAAAGTCAGTGGTGCTCTCTCCTTTCTAATTACTCTACAAGGAAAGTGACGTAAAGGAATGTAGGTGTGCACTTATTAAACTTAAAATAAATTTTGATTCATTTTAATATAAAAAGATATTAATAAGTAAGTGAAACTTCCAAAAATCGAGTAGAAAAAAGTGTGTTATGAAAATATGTCAAAATAATATGTCAAGATAAATCAAAATATTTTTAATTTGGAGTTTGTGAAAGCCGCAAGTCTTCCGGGAAAGCTTTCAACGAAAAGTTGAAGAAAATATACACTGTTTGAATCACATTAAAATTATTAACTTTTAAGATTTACACCATTTTAAAGAATTAACTAAAATAATAGCAAAAATTTCGAAGTGAATTTATATTACATATATGTAAAATAATCAGAGTAAAGTAATACTTTACATTGACGGAGACCCACCGACCGCCCTGATTGCTCCGAAATTTGGAAACCTCCATTTATTCGATTAAATTTCTTCACTAACAAATTGACAAGAGACCGGTTTTGTAGACTTCGAGTTCCGATCATCGGATGTCGGTCTGTACTGCTAATCTACCACTAGATGATAATGATGCGAACTCAGAGTCCACGAAATCAATCGTGCGTTAGTTTTGCTTAAAAATAACACAAAACAATAAATAATACTATTCATTTTATTACAAAATTGAATATGAAGTGCTACAAAGTCAATATTCATTCAATCATTCAATATTGACATTGTTATATATATATTATTTTTATTTGATTTACAATTATTAAAGAAGTCTTGAAGTTATTGAAGACTTTTATGTACGTTTTTAATGTGTCCATCTCTTCTTATTTTACACATTAATATCAAAGGTTACTATTTTTTAGTATACATACTTTTGATAAATATTTTTACACTACGAACAACATAAGAAGTTATCATATATAAATTTATATTTATGAGAAGTTATCTACATATATGAGATAGATATAAAGATATTCCTTTGCAAATAACTCTCAAAAACCGTTTCATATCCAAGTTAACGCTATGAATACATATTATATTAATGATTTTTTTCCCTTTTTTCCTAATGAAGATTTGGGCATAACGCACAAATGACAAAAGATGATGAACCTCCCGTCTAAATGGCGCCAAAACAATAGATTATGTTCTATACTTGTTTGGAATATTTAGTATTTTTTCATTGTTTGTCTGGATTTCAGCACAACGCTCAGATAACAAAACCAATCAGACATGTTGATTGGAGAACCATGTTCACCTACACAATGTAATATTATGCAAAATCTTGTCGAAATAATTGATTAAGGTGTCCCAACACTTACGAATTGGCTCTAGGTGAACGTATGTGATCACTTTCGGTGCCCATAGACAATATTCACCATATCCGCGATTTTCAATATAAGATCACAATATAAGATCCACCAATCGAGAAATATTTGGTTCAAACCACAGAAGCAATAAATTATTAAGGGTCTCATATTTCAGATCTCGAAAGAATAAAGATATGTCGTCTAAATGGCGCCGGAACAATTAAGTTCAATACTTTATCGGTTGCTAATTATAGCAATATAATATACGTGTAATGTATATATCTATAATACCTACATTCTCCCTCGTAACATATGAACTTCATAAATTGATGAAAAGAAAATTATTCAACCCAATTGTAGCTGACTTGTTGAATCCATTGTTCAGATATTAAATTTGTTGAAGTTTCATAAAATTTTTTGTAACGCTGCGCTGGGGGCTAATTCTCAATATAATTATTTCAACTCTATTTAATATTAATTATCATTGTTATTATGAAATAATATATTTCACTGTTCCCACTAACTTAACCAACAACAAATATTGCTCTAGGGAGGAAACTAATCCATGTTTAATTATGTTTGAATAAATATGAGTAGGTATATATTCGGAACGATGAAATTCTGAATTTTATATTAAATAAGGATATTAATTAGTAATGCTTCAGGAAATTATCAGATATTATATCACAAAATTTATTACTATGAAAGCCCTTCGGTCAAACTATGTCGGAATTTAAACACAGTAATGAAAAATTCTGTAATCTCCGTGATACAGCAGAGACGATGGTCCTGGCTGGGTCGTGTTTCGAGAATTCTAATACCTAGTGACAGTAAGAGCACTGTTCTTCCGTCCGCAAGGGTTCCGTCGGCCCGGGCGTCCCTCTTTTACAACAACATCAGAGCGCAGGGAATGTTGTGGGAAGAGGTGACGCGATTGGCAAAGACGCTCTGAATGGAGGAGGCTAGTTTCTGCCCTTTACTCCCGAGAGGAGCGTTGAGGGCGATGATGATGGTGATGCTGAATGAAAAGTATCACATATTATTACTTGTAAATTTTTACTTTTTAACACATTGATTTGGTAACTAGGTATTCAATGAATTTATATTTTTAACCAATTCTTAAATAATTTCCATACTTTGAAAGACTAACAATTTATTCATTCATTCATTCATTCATCGCCCTCAACGCTCCTCTCGAGAGCACAGGGCGGAAACCAGCCTCCTCTATTCAGAGCGTCCCTGCGCCAGTTGCGTCACCTCTTTCCATGACATTCCTTGCGCTCTTATGTCATTGTCATAGGAACGGTGTATTGTGAAAAGGGACGCCCGGGCCGACGACATCCTTGCGAACGGAAAAACAGCGCTTTTTTTGGCCAACTATCATTGGGCATTCTCAGAACATGTCCCAGCAAGGAACATCGTCTCTCCTGTATTACGGAGATTACAGTTTATTACGTTTACACAAAAATAATGTTTAAATTTCAAATGATTTATAAATTTCTTCATTCTTTACTGTACATTGATCACAATACTTTCAGTTTTATAGAGAAAGCAAGTTTTATATAATGAAAGTGTATATATTAATCAAATACTTTGTAAACATTTCATGTATTTTTCGAACTATTATAAATATCATTTCAATATTCATACTTCCTAGCTATATATTGCTAAAAGAAACTTATATAAAATATACTAAAGCATAAAATACACAACTATTCAACTTCACTTGCACCGATAATGAGATAAGTTTATCTTGCACTATATTCAATATCCTTTGGATTTCCACATGGAAGAGAACATCACTTATACCGTACACGACAACTTAATACTCGTATTTTTATTCTTCAAGATTAAACAAATGATCGTTTCATACTGAGGACGAAAGAGCTTATAGTCAGTATACGTTCTTTAATAAATACGTAGCTAGTCAATTTAAGTCTTATACGTTCTTTAAGAAAACATGCCAAGTTCTCTTATACAAAACGCGAACCCTATATTGATTATTCGGCTAAAGTGGATTTCGGACGTCTATATATTTCAAGATGAATCTATTATATTTTTTTAATCGACATAAACAGGAGTAAGTGTATAATATGATTTCGAATAAAAAAATCCACTGATTAATCAAAGGGATTTGCAGAATAAATGCTCATATATGTTCGTGCTAAATTTATAACCAAGATTCTTATAAAAATAAAAACGATTTTTATAAAGTATCTTAACTTATTTACACGCATTCTATCCACAACACTGATATCCTCATTCTTCACTCTATCAAATTATGATAATATTTTAAACTCATTCCAAATTAACTTGAATGTAGATCATTTCATATACAATAAATTATTATTGTGTATTTGCAACGGCGATGACGGTGATATTTAAATCCCAGCGTGATAGTGAAATACATAATAAAAAGAGTATCATTTTCTCAACATTTTTCGTTCTTTGTCTTCAATTCATCTTTTTGATTAAAAAAAAGTATATACTATACTATACTATACCCTCACGCCGTGTCCCAAGTGGGGTAAGGCAGAGAGAACGGAACGCCAAACCGATCTATCTTTACACACTTCCTTCGCTTCCTCCACATTCATACAGTTCCTCATACACGCACGTCGGTTCCTCTTACTCAACACGCGGCCGACCTTGAGAATTTGATCCACGTGATCAAGCCACGTGGTTCTCGGACGCCCGCGTTTCCTCACACCCTTTCTTTCAGATAGGTATATCCTCTTTGTCATTCTTACCTCGTTCATTCGTTCAACATGACCAAACCACCGTAATTTATTCACGCGCATTCTGTCCACAACAGTCTTCTTGCATTTTTCAAAAAAAGTATCAATATTGCTTTAATTAGCAGGCATTTTTAATTTTGGTTCTTTATATTTTCATTCTTCTTCTTCTTTCTTTCTTCCTAGCCTACTCCCGTCCACTCCTGGACGAAGGCCTCCTCCATCGCCTTCCACGCCGCTCTATCTTGGACTCTCTGCATCCAGTTGACACCGACGTACTTGACCAGGTCATCCCTCCATCGTAGTGGTGGTCTTCCTACACTCCTGGTAGTTGTTCTTGGTTTCCAGGTTAAGATCCTCTTTGACCACTTATCTTCTGGATCTCTGGCCATGTGACCTGCCCACCGCCATTTGAGACATGCGATACGTTGGGCAATATCTGTTACTTTTGTTCTTTGCCGTATCGTTTCGTTTCTAACTCTGTCTCTCATGGTGATGCCCAGCATGGCTCTTTCCATGGATCTTTGGGTAACCCTTATTTTCTCGGTGCTCTGTTTGGTCAGTGTCACTGTTTCTAGGCCGTATGTTGCAACCGGTACTATGCACATCTCGTATACTTTTCGTTTAAGGTTCATTGGGATTTTGGTGTTTTTGAGTATGTGACTCATTTTCCCGAAGGCTGCCCAACTTAATCCAATTCGTCTTTTGACCTCAGCAGTTTGGTTTTCTCTGCCTAGTCTTATGACGTGTCCTAGATATACATATACTTGGATATTTTCTATTAGGTTTCCATCTACCATAATTTGGGAGCCTTCTGTGCCCATCACGTTGGTCTTTTTCAGATTCATGATAAGTCCCACTTTCTTTGATGCCTCATTTATTTCCCTTAGCATTTTGGCCAGTTCTTATTTTCATTATGCACATTTAAATAAATCTAAATATATTAATAAATTAATAAACTAAACTAAACGTAAACTAAAAATAAATCTTTAAGTGGATATTTTATTTATCTATTTCACGAACTTCTTGTATTAAATCTTGTGTAAAGTCTATCAAGTTCAAAAATAAAATATCCACTTTAAGATTTATTTTTAGTTTGCGAGATTTGCGTAGTAAGGAAAAAAAACAATACCTAATATTGTGATTGTGCCCACCAACATGTCCATCTATGTTATTTGGACAAGGGTTAATACCAACATCGATAACCGAAAAGTAGGAAAACGATTTTCAGAGATAAATATAAGAATTTGATTGGCCAAAATCAAGCATATTCAAGAAGATTAAAAATCGAGACCTTAAAATAAAAATATCATTACTCTTACTTTGTGTTTAATGTAATTTTATGTTCCCTTTCTTGATCCTCGGTATAAATATTATACTATACCATTACGGCATATCCCACAAGTGGGGTAGCCAGCAGATCAGCTGCATGTAAGAAACATGCAAACTGTCCTCTTCGTGCCAATATAAAATCAAGACATTCAGGATGGGTGGCAAGCCTCATCGCTGAATTTAAGAAGCAAAATGTCTTAATTTATTCGAACACCTGCCTTTTACAGGACACTCGAAAACTTACGCAGAAGAGTGGGAGACCAATTCATTATATAAATATTACCTGTCAAATGTATCGAGTCTTCTATAAACAGCTAAAGAAAATTTCATATGTAAGTTGTGAATCAATATCGTGGATATAGTATGTACTTTTGGTATAAAGAGAAAGTCCTTTGACTACTCCACTTGTGATAAATTGATAGTTTATTGTGCTCGATGTTGGAATAGTCTGCCTTCCAAAATAAGATTGCTCCTTACCTACTGTTCACGTCTTCAAACAGACGGTAAAGGATAATTTTATCACTCAAAATTTAACTTTTGTGTCTTAGTCCCTTTTCCTATATACCTATTGTTTAACCTCATACCTCTTCCCATTCTTTCTTAACATTTTTTAATGAAGTTTATACGTAGATGGGTTAAATGAAATAAATCGCATTTCTGAAATAAATTCGCCCACTGCATTTTGGTTAAATTTTAAATCATCATATATTTACGTGTAAAATTGTAATCAATGTAAAATTAAGAAAAAGTAAATAAAATAAAAGAAAGGAAGTCCAAATAAAGCCAAATAAAATAAAAACGCCTTAAGATATACCTACATACTCAAATAGCGGACATGCGAAAATCACGTGACTTGATCACGCGGATCAAATTCTCAAGTACGGGCTTGTGTTAAGTAAAAGAAACCGATGTAGGTGACCGTGGAAGTAACGAAAGAAGTAGTAAGAAAATATCTACATATATCGCGTTCTATTATCTCAGCCTACCCCGCTTAGGATACGGCGTGAGGGCAAATATATATATATATATATATATATATATATATATATGTTAAACGAAGTTTTCGCATTTAGCTGGATTTTCACACCTGCGAGAGTGAAGATATTAGGAAAATCACCCAACAGACACCTCATCCGCACAACCAACAGACTGTGCAAACTCCCTTTTGTATGAAACAGGAAAGGTGTCCCGATGCTTACGAATCGGCTTAGGCTGGTTTAAGTGCACTTTACCCATGGTACGTTCACCAATCCCACCAATTCCTGTTTCAAACCGTCATATTCGACATCTGTTGAGCATAGATGTCAACTAACAGCAACCATCTTTGTGATTGTGTTCGAGGTTGTTGACAATCTATCGTTGATTGTCAACCCGAAACACTAAATGGCGCCAGAGAACAATTGTGTTCTCCTATTTACAGCGTTGCTTTGACCAGTGGTTTTAAATGTTAAACGAAGTTTTCGCATTTAGCTGGATTTTCACACCTGCGAGAGTGAAGATATTAGGAAAATCACCCAACAGACACCTCATCCGCACAACCAACAGACTGTGCAAACTCCCTTTTGTATGAAACAGGAAAGGTGTCCCGATGCTTACGAATCGGCTTAGGCTGGTTTAAGTGCACTTTACCCATGGTACGTTCACCAATCCCACCAATTCCTGTTTCAAACCGTCATATTCGACATCTGTTGAGCATAGATGTCAACAGATATATATATATATATATATATATATATATATATATATATATATATAGCACAGGTAAGAAAATAGATTCATATAACATAATATTATGTAGACAAAACTCTCGCGTATCTCAAAAATTATTAATACATAATATGGTAGGTATATTGGCTTGTATGAACGTATATTACAGATTACATTTGACATTTGGAAAAACTTATTACTGACACCAAAGATCGATTTTCGTTCGAAGGAAGTCGAAATACAATTTGATTTACGATGGTCAATGCCTTGTTACGTTTACTCACGTACAATTGAATAATAAATAATAAACGATACTATATTTATTATCTCTCACTCTTCTACGCTTGAATATTTATATACTTGTACATTCCTTCTCAAATTAATAGCGATTCAATTTGAATTGGATTAATAACACTGACGACGATGAATAACATTTGACAACCGGTGTGGTGCAGAGGCTAACGCTCTTGCCTTTGAGTCACGAGGTCCCAGGTTCGATTCCCGCCTAGGGCAAAATGAAGAATGACCTTTTTCAAATTGTCATGGGTTTGGGTGTTACATGTATATGTGTGTAGTACATACTGCCTACTGCCCAGTTTCATAGTTTTTTTTTTATATATGACCTTCACCAATGATAGTGTTCTTGGTCAGTCTCAAGTTTATCAGTTTCATAATTCTACAAGTAGATATAAATGTCTTAAATTCGAGAAGTCTCTTTTTTGTATATTGGATATATTTATACATATTATGCTTTGATCAATGTCCATGGAAACCGAAAGTGATCAGAAAGTGTCAGCCAGCATAGAGCCAATTCGTAAACGTTGCGACGCCTTTCTCACTTCTTTCGATTACATTTTGCACAATATTACATTGTGTAAACATGGTTCCCCAATCCAGATGTCTGATTGGTTATGTCATCTGCACCCAAATTCGGTTAAACAATAAAAAAATTGTAGGTAAATATTCTAAATTATTCTTCAAAACCAAACAAAAAGTAAAATATACTTTATAATAATGACTATGTTAAAGACAGACGTTGTTTTTGTTCCAAAATATATATTTATGGAATAAGGAAAAATTACATAATTTTTTGCCATAACTGAATATTTAACATATAAAGAGAACCGTGTATAGTGAATTGAAGAAGTGGCGCAAATATTGTGTGCATCACCAATTAAATCAAAATATCAAAAATTTGGACTTGTCGAGTTATAGAACTGAACAGTAAACCTAACATCTTCATTCCTAGAACATTATTTTTTTAAATTCCAAGCGTATGTTTATCTAATAAACAAAATACATACATAAAAATATATATTAAAAGCTGAGATAACCGACAGGTAGAATCTTGAACTATCAATCGAATGAACGAAATTATATTACTCCCGCTTCCGACCTATCCCACCTTCACGATACAAATATATATCGTTTGTTGTTTGGGGTATATTTGGGCTTATTATAAACCCAGACACATAATTTATTTAAACAAAATAATAAATAGAATACTAAGTTATTAATTACAAACTAACCTATTTTTTTTTTATTTTCACAAACATTTAAAATTCTATCTACGTTAAATTTAAATCAATTCATTATCTTTATTGATTGTAATACTATTTTTGATATGAAAGCATTTGAAGAGTTCATTTAATTATAATTACCTTTTTGTAAATTTATATTATCATATGCTCTCGGAATAAATACATAAATTTAAGTACGAATTCAGCTATTGAAAACAGTATGTATATTAACCAGAACTATTCATTATGTAATTCCAAAAATAATATTTCACTGGGCGAACAAAATATTTAGAGAATGCTGGTATATTAATTAAACTATTTCATAAATTATATATTTGGATGCAATATATTTATATCTATCTACGACTAATTTTCTTGTTCTAGGAAACTACTGTGAACAATAAACTATGGCAATGCATTTCAATAGAACTATTTACATAATATTTTATTCATCACGAACGTTGCAGAATATAATTCATATATATATGAATTATATTCTTTATATATATATGTTTATTGCTAATTTAATATTAAATTGTATATATTTATAACATTTAAATTATAAGATGCTCATGTGAATTGTTTTAGAAGTTGTATCAATATTTTCTTTGAAGGAAACACACAGAACAAACATTATTTTAAAATAGTTTGGTAAATATTTTCCTCACTGAATATCATATACCTATGCTTCAAAATTGTTTTTCGCCTGTATAGTGAAAAAAAAAATGAAAATTTATTAAATTTGTTATTCTTCTTCTTAAAGTGCCATGTCAGGTCCCCCAGACGTCGGCTATCACCCTGGCGTAGGCTTCTCTGTCCTGTGCTAGCCGGAACAGCTCTTCCACCCTCTGGACTCCGGTTCACTCTAGGATATTTCACAGCCAGGACATCTGCCGCCTTCCCACACCGCGACTACCCTCAATTTTTCCCTTCAAAATGAGTTGGAGCAAATTATATTTCTCATTTCGTAGTACATGCCCTAAATATGGCATCTTCCTCATCTTTATTTTGGAAAACATTTTTTATTGAGAGTGTCATTATGCGATGTCTCTCTCTCAATAAAAACATGAAGTGGAAATAATATTTGTTTTTTTTTCATTTCATTATGGAATTCTACCACCTGACACTGACACGGTGAATATTTGTAAAGTTGAGAGATTTAGAACTACGCGTATATTGAACAACTATACACTATCTTTTTTTTCTTTGATTTTGATTATCGTTTATTTTACATTGTATTGCGATGTTCGTTTTTGAATGAATGATATTTTATTTTTCTATATTTGTTTGTTTTCACATAAATGACAAGATAATAATAATACATCAAAAACTCAAAATAACAATAGACTAAACATTAATGATACCTAACTCCTTTCATCATACTTGCTGGTACCTACCTATCATGGGCCGTACATACAGCATCCAGAGCATGTAGAGAAGATATTTAAACATTTTTATACAATTCATCTAAAATATCCATGGCGGATCATAATACGCCTACATTCACGTGTATTCTATTTACGCTAACATTTACATCAGGGATTTGATGATGTTAGAAAAAAATTGTGTTTTTTTCGTCTTATCTCGTCCCAAAATATATTTTATGTAAAATATGTATACCAAAAAATATCTTACGTAGGATATATGATGAAAGAAATGAGAGATAGTTATATATTTCCATTTTCAAATAAGTAAATTCACGTGCTGAGGTAGGAATAAAATACAAAATAACTAAGCCTGTTATTTTTACATATCATTAATATTTCATAATTAGATTATATTTTCATATAAAATGTATAAAATTCCTACTTGCTTTTAATCCAATGAGCTTATAAGAAATTGAATAAAATAGTGTTCCTATATCAAAAATACAAACTCTATTTGAAAGAGCTTCTATACAATAGTTGACTCACATAATACGATTTTCTTCAAATACTCGTACATTTACGAGTAGGTATATAAATTTCAACGATTTAATTAGTGCGGTGATTTTGAAATAAAGCCAAATATTAAATTTTAAATTATATTCATATTCTTGCATATTAAGTTTCATTCTAGATTCTTATAAATTTACATTGATCTACTTGTCTCATACAAGTTGTATAGGAATTAACGGGCCCCTTTAGCAAAACGATAAAACATTTCATTTTCAACAAGTTTGGTACACAAACTCTCAAAACTTGTTGACTCTCAAAAATATGAAAACAAATATTAATTACCAATATCAAACTTTAACTTTAAAAAAAACTTATAGAATAGAATAGAATAGAATAGAATTTATTCAATAAAATGGTTGATTTTAGCTTCATAGTATTCATTTATAAAAAAGCATATTTCTAAAAATCGAATTCGGGAGTGTGTTTGGTACATAAATGCACGAGAATCCTACAACTTTTCATATATTTTTTATTAATATTACGAATATTTAAATAGTTATTACAATTATAGAACAAATATATTCTATTTCTTTTTTCATGGATATTGAAAGACTTAAAAAAAAAAATTTATAAAATTTCTCATAATTTGAAACAAAAAAATCACCACATGAACTTAATTTTTTGTAAACTAAAAAAGTTTGCTAAAATCTATAGTATTTATGTTTGATAGAATGAATAAAAAAGTACATATTTTACAAATAATTTGTATTTTGATATAACAAAGAGTACCTAAATAAATTTCGTCAGTCTGCGATTTATTTATTTTTTTAGTAAAAAACTAATATTGGTAATAAATATTTGTTTTTTTTTTTTTATTTTATCAAATCAATATACTCGAAAGGGTCAACAAATTTTGGCAGTTTTTCTATCACATTTGTTGAAAATTGAATATTTTACCGTTTTTGCTAAACAAGGCCCTTAAAACAAAGTATAATTTTAATACTGAATAGACACATCGTTAGTTTGAAGGCACAGTATAATTTTTACATTTCTTCTACAAGTGAGGCAGGCAGATAACATTCTGCATATAACTAACATACAAACTGTCCTCTCTTTGCTAATAAAAAAACAAAATACCCAGATTGACGACATATCTTAGCGCCGAATTGAATGTCATTAATATCTCATTCGTGATTATGCCGTATATAAATAAATAAATAAATATTTTCATGAATCGGTGCCTTTTATAGTGCACGCGAAAACCTTTAAAAAATATTGAAAGTCATATTCTATGCTGGGAATTTTTTCACTGTGTCAGTATTTAGGTAGTAGAATTCCATAGCGAAATAAATAAATCAAATAGTAGAATAAAATATTTATTTTATTTAATTGTTGAAAATGTTATCAAATTGGAAATTCCATATTACAAACAATGTAAATATATCATCATCATCATCGCCCTCAACGCTCCTCTCGGGAGCACAGGGCAGAAACCAGCCTCCTCCATTCAGAGCGTCTCTGTGCCAATTGCGTCACCTCTTCCCACGACATTCCTTGCGCTCTGATATCGTAAATATATAAACAATATTAACTTAATATTGACAACTTTATGAAACGTTAAATATCAGTAAAAATATGGACTATATAATATCTTACTGTATGCCTAGCGCATACCTACATTTTTATTATGTAGGTACACTTATTAATATTTATTTTTACTTGTTGTTATTATGCTATGTATTGTTTTTGTTTGCAAGATACCGTATATTATTATTAAGTTATTATTTGTATAGCTTTTAAGTTTAAGTGAAATGTATTATTATTTTCTCTATATCCTGTAAAAGGTATTAGCCGTATATTAGATAAATAAATAAATAAATAAATATCAGATACATACATTTACGTCAATATTGAAATCAACTACGTTGATGTATTCATAGATCGTTTATTGTGTGGCGTTCCACAAGTAATAAATAAATAAATTTGAACAACAACCGATACAATAATAATTGATCGTGTTCTGTGCGGGTTTTAAGTGAATAGCTTTATACACGTTTTCCTATTGTTTGTCCTCATCCATTATGTATTATGTTTGTACCATGTTGTTCCTCTATTTAAGGTGACTATATTTAGTTACCTGCTAATTAATTCAATGGGGCAAATAACATGTTGAAAATAAAGTAAATACAATGATATCCGTGACAACATTTTGAAATTTCCACAGTGGCTCGAAGAATTCTATTCTCTTAAATCAGGTGTCGTGATCCAGACATATTTGATTGCCGTTCTCAACCTATTTGTCGTGTTAAAAATTTACAGGTATATTAAAAAATGCGTGATATCTTAAAATATTTGTTATGTTGTATTATTTCCAAATATGAAATAAAAAAAATAAAGCTGGCATATTCTTAACACGTGTCTAAAATGTACTCAACAAAATTGTTCCCAAAGCCTTAACATTAATTCTTAAGCAAATATTCTAGAATTGGAACCATATTCCCATTGCCTTGTCATTCGCGAGTAAATAAATTACCATTGTGTAAATGTTGACGATGCGAAGGCGCACCTTGTAGTGTTTGCCTTTTAAAATGTCGAGAATAATATACCACACATAGGAACATTGCTGCAAATAAAAATATTATTTATATGGCGAGTCATAAGGATTCGAGTCTACTGGTAAGTATTATGACGACTATGTTATGAACACATGTATAAAAACTATACGCAATATCGCTTATGTCATGAGTCAAGCCTTAAAAATATTTGTCACCTCTTTCTTGCAAACGTTCTCTTCTCAAGGATAACATAAACCAAATGTTTTCATTTAGTGAAGACATTTGGTCAAATATAAAAACAATATAAACTGTTTTTGTTATTACTCGAGTTTTTGAAAGGATGAATTACCTGCCTCACATACCTACCTAACACATCAAATACCTACGAAAAAAACTGTATGGGGGAATAATATCTGGAACAGAAATAATTTTGCCAATACTATCGTTTTCCATCGTTCCTGTCATTTTCAGTAAAATAATCACTGAACCAAAATAACTTTTTCGGTTACTTTGAATCACTTATTCAATAGCATGTGTTTATTGTTAAAATTATTTGAAACAAAAACATTTTAGTTAGGTATTTTTTTATTTAACTTTTTTGAGTATATAACTGAAAATCTAATATCCAATTCACATATAAGGAGATTGTGTTCTGTTTATTCCTAGAACCTATTTTAAGTAAATTCTCCACCGCATAGCATTTTAAACATTTACTTATCAGTTAATTGTGGGATATGCCGTGATGGTATAGTAGTAGTAGTAGTAGTAAACATTTCAGAAAACATAGAAAAATAAATATAAACAATAATAACAAAATCACAAAATTCAATGCATTACCCAATTTTAAAAGTGAATGTCCCTTCAGTTATTTCGCCTTTGTAGTAAACGTAAGTAGCGCTCTTTCCTTTTGATCATGATTTTGCGTATTTAATAACCAAATGTATTATTGTTGATTATTACATACATAACTGTAGAGATACTTTTAAGTTTTAGTTTGTGTTGACTAGAAGAGGTTGCGTAACAACTAATCCGCTCCGATCTCTAGTCAAGTTAGCCAATATTATTTTTCACATTGTGTGCGCCACGTTCTTTTGAATCGAATAATTTACAATGTATTTTGAAGATTTTTTGTTCAAACTCCAATGCGCTTGACTTCATCCATATTGCATATGTAGGTGCGATCATGCATTCATTGAAACGTGTATTGTTATATTTGCCCATAATTAACTTAGACATTAGATTTAAACGCAAATGTGTAATTAACTAGCTAACTACTCATTGAAGCTCATCTATTGTGACACGGTTTCAGTTGAGTCAATCTGTATTGTATGATGGACAATCATCAACAAAAAGTAATTGCTAAGAAAAAGAACACGGTGAATATTAAAACAGATAATAACAGCAAGTGTCCCCTTTTTGTCGAAGAAAGGAAGCGAAATCAGCGGAGCATGACTATTATTGTCGAGGTTATGAACCCAACCCACCGCATGTAAAATATGCTTCCGCTTATAGCCAACTTGGGCACTCTAACATGTACTCATCATATACGTAATACCTACTACTAATCAGTACACGTTTAGTACAGAGGCATTGTAATAACGTCGAGGTATCTACATATTTATATTTTTTGTGGATATTTTAAATTATCTTGCTTGTTTTGTATGTATATTAATCTTATTACGAATTTTGAATTTTAACATGTTCATATTGTGTTTTTTATTTAATTTTATTTTATTCTTTTGTATTTGTCTCATGCTTAGGATTGTTTAAATTTACATGTCTAGCACTGTTGTTGCATTCATTGTTTGTATTACCTACATATTGGTAATGATAGGGGACTTTACTGGTCCATTTATGGCTTTATATGATTCTGTTTATTGTTACCTGTTTATGACTGTTTGTATCCCCGTAAAATGTAATAAATAAAAAATAAAAAAAAATATTATTATCTAACCTGTATTCAATATTCCTACCGTAGGAATTTTAATATATTAAATTTTGATGTAAGATTCTCAGCAGATTATATTAAAACTGCATAAAAAATATTTAAAATGTTAAACATTACATTAGACAAAATTTAGCAGTTTCATTCCTCTGTAGGTTTATCGCACATTAACATCTTGGCGCTGCATGCATACAATAAGACGCGACGTCAAGGTCTATTTGGCAACCATTAGTCATTCGAATTTTAAGTTTCTTGTACAGTAACATTAGATTAAATATTCACGCTTGTTGTATATAAGACCTGCAAGTAATATTCAATACATACATGTAACTGGGTGCAGTTATTAAGTACAAAATTAATAAAAAATCGCGAGGTAAAACTATTACTTACTCATATTTTAAAGAATGCGTTTAAACAATACAAAATTAGCTTTCCCACCTCAACCAACCAGCAATTGAAGAACATAATATTTCAATATACGTCAATATTCAACATGTTTTATCCGTCATTGGTTTCAATAGCAATTGTGAAAACGTACACATTATGTATGTTTACATAGATAAAGGAAATTAATTCAGAATGTAATATAGGCTCTCATAGCAAATTATAGACATATTAGTTGCACAAGCGATGAAGAACAATGAAAATATGAAATTGAGTTCATCTAGAATAATCCGCACTAACGTGAAACCATGGCCGTAGAGATTAATAATATTATTATTACAATCAATAGAGACATGAAACCTATAAGAATTACCAATAATAATAATGACCGTGTATCCGTATCACTACTTCAACAAGCGTTGTTTGGAAGAAGTATATTTTGAGAAACTAACAAAAATATTAAGCTGTTTTTTAACCATAATATTCTTCTACTATTATTATTATTATTTTTTTATTACCGGCAATCAACCCGAAACGAGTGATTTGTGATTTGATTTGATTGATTCTTCTACTATATTCATACTTAAATTATTGCTTTATTAATAAAGCATACCTATCAATTCTCTCGTGCATGGCATTAACAGTATAAGTCAAATTTCAACATTTTACAGGAGAGCATTTTAAAGTTTTTAAAATAAGCTTCTGAAGTCAAATATTGATATAAAGACGTGAAATTTACAATTTCAATGTAAAATGTGTATTATTTTGTTACTGTATATACAAAAGTTTAAAAATAACTTAAATAAAGGATTAAATTGACTTGTACTCATAGATTCTGATAAAAAAATGACATATACTATTAGATTCTTACATATACTGTTGATGTCAGTTGTGTTGGTATCTGGTTTCAGTGACATATACTGTTAGATTCATACATATACTGTTGATGTCAGTTGTGTTGGTATCTGGTTTCAGTGACATATACTGTTAGATTCATACATATACTGTTGATGTCAGTTGTGTTGGTATTTTGTTTGTGACGTATACTACTAAATGCAACTTTTTCATAGGCTAGCTCTAAAAATTATATTAAAAATCATCCAATTTCATAATAACAGACACTTCTTTGGAAGACTAAAAACATAGGTACTTCGCTTTGTAATGGTATAGACTGCAAGTTTCCATGGTGGTTTCTCATTATCCACTGTGAGTGTTTAGGAAACTATGTTCATATTTTGTCTCCCAACTGATGGAACCATCTTCCAGGGTTGCAGCTCTCCTAAACTTCATCCATCCTCAGACAAATGGATCCTTAAATTTGCAGACAGACTTGCCCCCCTTCAGTGCCAAAACATAATGAAATTTCTCAATCCTATTCCCACTTTCCTCTTGGAGAAATTGACAAAAAGTTTAATGGCAAGGAACAAAAGCTGTTCCTGAACTGCGTTACAGATACATCCCCAGGAATCGATGGAATAACGTATAGCCTTATACAACGAGTTTCTCTAGAATATTTACTTAACATTATGAAAAATATTTTCATCATAGGCAATATACCTTTTTTTTCCTCCATCCAAAGACCTTGCCCACCTCGACTTCTAGATGTAGTCCATTGTGGGATATGTCCATCGAGGAAAACTCAGATCATTATTCCAATCTTGAAAGCAGAGACTGACCCAAACCAGGGCCAATCATATCGACCAATTGCACTCTCCTCAGCAATAGCCAAAAATACAGAACACATGGTAAAAAATCGACTAGATTGATTCATAGAAGGTAACAGGAAGCAGCCATCTTGGTTATCCAACTTCAGGAAGAGAATGGGAGTCCTGGACAGCGTAGCTATTTTGGTCACAGATGTTCACGTTTCATTATCGAGGAGAAAGCTCTTGGAAGGTGTTTGCTTGGACATCAATAGTGCTTTCGATAATGTTATTATTTTTATACTATGTGCAAAGCTTGATCAATTGGACATTCCTTCTACCCTATCCGGACGTGAACCAAACCCGCAATCACCCTCCTATTAGAAAGACCATTCACAGGTGATTGCCGCAAGGCTCAGTGTTCTCACCCATTCTATTCAACTTGTACACGCATGATGTCTATCAGTCAGTATCTACGGATGTCCAAATTTTGAAATCTGCGGATGATTTGTTCGTATATTGCTCCGATAAATCCATGGACAACTTCCAGGTTTCCTTGCAATCAGAGTTGTTATCGGAACATGGCCTTAATGCTTCCTTCCAGAAGTGCAAAAGCATAGTATTCTCCAGAAAACTCCGTCTAGTCTGCCTGAAATGCAACGGTTGATTAATTCTTTTAACGAAATAAGATTCCTGGAGGTCACATTGGTCACTGGTCTTTGATGGACCTTATTCATTGAACTCATACACCACAAATGTCAGACCGGCCTCAACATCATGAGAGCCGTCTCCAGGGTCTGGTGAGGTTGCCACCCCGCGACTCAGAAAATCTTTTATACAGCATTTATCTGCAGCCATTTGGACTTTGGATCCTTTTTAATAACCCCAACCTCCAAGAGAACTTGTTGAGACCGGATCCGGTCTCAGTCTCTTCCGTTAATTATGGGTAATCCTCCCCTATCAACGCATTACAGGTGGAGGCTGCAGATCCCCTACTTGGACTGCGCAGACATCTTATGTGTTACAGGTTTTTAGTCAAAATCCTGCGTTTTATTGATTACCCTCTGTCTCTCAAACTTCATCTCCTCTCATACTTGGTAACTCATTTACCGGTATGGAGGGGTAAAGATCCACCACCTCTTGATACCAGCTATAGAAAAATTAAAACTCCCTTGTTGGAGAGCTACACAGTTCTTACTGTATACTCTTTGTCATTTCCCACACTAAGTTTTAAACCGAAAGGTGCTCTCAACCTGGGTGTCAGTAATGACATACTCGCACCTCATATTTTCAAATCGATTTTTGATTCCGATTGGCACTACTGGCACCTATCTATACAGACAGTTCGAAAAGTGACAAAGAGCGTACAGGGGCTGGTTTCTTTTTTTAATATAACACTAATAAAATGTTCAGGCACAGAGACGAGTCGTCAGTCTTCTCAGCGGAATGTCTTGTTATTAGAGAGGCTATAAGGGCTCTGACCATACGCCATTACAGGGTTAAAACTCTCCTCAGCGACTCTCAAAACGCTCTCCAGTCCGTTCTCCCTCCAGGCCGTTTTCCCTCCAGCATTATCCCAACCAGATGATCTTTTATCTTTAGATATTAGATACCTCCTATATAAACTTCAGATTTTGGGTGGAGAGGTGGTACTGGGTTGGATCCCGAACTGTGGGATCCCGGGCAATGTGGCAGTATATCTATTGGCCAAATTGGGAACGAACCTCCCTAACCCATCGGAAACTGTCTCAGCCTCCGATTACACTTTGATATTCGGCCGAAATCTCATCCAGTGCTGGCAGGCAGAGTGGTCAGAGACCAACCAACTCAAAGGAAGAAAGTATACCTCAATCCAACCCAATGTGTCCACGAAACTTTTGTTTTTCGGTAATTTCAATGAGTAAGGCTGACACCTCCACGATCTGTATAATGAAGTTAGCTCATTGCTTTGTCAGATCGCATCTCTACCGAATCCACGTTATTGGTTCTCCTCTATGCGACCGCCTGAAGGAGGAGGACCTTAATCATTTTTTTTTTCGAATGCCCGATCAATAACTTCTACCCAAATTTGATTTAACAACCTGGTACATTATAGGGTTCCGTTACCTACAAATACTTCCTTGCTCCTAGGTTCAAGAAACAAAAGTATTTTCAAATTCCTTGTCCTATTCCTTAAGCCCCATTTGATAAAGCTTTGAATTTTGTGTTTTTTGTCCTGAACTAATAATTTTTCTTGGCAGTTTCTGGCTAGGAAGAAAGCCAACAAAAGAATAAGAGAGACAACACGTGATACCAACAGTATAAGTGAATTCGTAAGAAAAAAAAACATTCACGCGGCTCATAGTACATGTTGACTTATACTGTTGATGCCACTTACAATGTTGAAAACTAACCATAATGATTGGTCACTAAGAGTATAGGTCGACATATACTTTTAATGCTATACGAGTTTGAAAATAAATAAGATATACTATTAAATACAAATATTGTTTTTAAGGTCTTATAATTACAATTTGACTTTTGTTATCGATTACACATGTGTAGTTTGAGATATACTACAAGATTTCATCAAAAAGTAAAAATCGATTTTTTTTTACTTATACTGTTAATGCCATGCACGAGAGAATTATCCCCTCCGCACAAGCATTTGGTTGTTTATGGAGGGAGCATTTTACTATGTGTAATATCATTTTGTTATTTTAATATCTGTGTATTTATGAATGAAATAATAAAAAAAAATATCGCAAATATGATAACAATATAAGGGCATTATGTTCAACGTATATACAAATAAACCAAGTGGCGAAGTAAGACAAGAAAGGCAGACAAACTAAGGAGAAGAAGTAGTATATTTATAAAAAGAGCTCTGTTGGCACAAAATCTCTTATTATGATTATTTACCTCCCTGTTTTATAAAAGAATCGTTAAAAGCAGACCAAACGTTTATCAAAAAAACTATTTCACTGTATGTCATTTTCTGTGTGTGTGTGTCTGATTCGTTTTATTGAAAGTGCCAGAGAAATTCTATCAAATATTGAATTTTAGGGCATGTTAAGAGATATTTCACAGAATATTTTTTTATTCATAAAAGAATTTTCACAAATTATTCAAAAAAAGCAGATCCCACGTAAAATATTGCATTTCTCTCAATAACATTTTTACGTGGATACTTAAGAACATAGGTTATTTCATCCGTAGATACGGCTTGATAAAACGAATAATTTGGTACTAGGAACTCTTTTTAAGTTTCAAAATTCAAAACTCAAATTTCACGAAACTACCAATGAAATGTTAAATAAATAAGTACGATTAAGAAGTAGTAATTATCAAACTAAATCACGCATATTTCAAATAAATAAAACAAGTGTTTTATTCTACTATTGTGTTGTAGAATAAAACACTTGTTTTATTTATTTCCATATGGAATTCTACTACCTAAACACCGACACAGTGAACGCATTTTTCAATTAATTCTCTATTTTTTCCAGATGGATCAACAGCCACATCCGATGAAGGTCTTGAAGACAGAGTGGAAGATGACGATCCAGAAGAAGAAATCACATTACTTCAACCTAAGATGACGTATGCCAAAGAGATTGTTGCTGGAGAAGAAAGACCTAAAGTAAATTCCGGACAACAGACCACTCCAACTGATGGTGAGTTTGTATAAAAAAATATATCGATTTATTAGTTTGTTTTTAAACTGTTTATGTCCAAAAAATATTAATGATTGTGCCATTAACCATTAAAGCTAAAAATGACACTTTTGTGTAAGTATACCTAATACTTTGATTATCAATAAAATGGCTCTGCGATTTTCTTTGTTAATGTAAACTAGATATATTTAAAATATTGCGGTGTTCTATATTTATTTAAATTAATTAATCATGAACGTTCCCTATATTCCTCTTTTTAGTATAACGTAGGCACATTTTATATGTGGTTTCTGTAAATTATCGTGTCTTTTTAGGGAAGACGTTTGTGGGCGTAGCGCCTAGTTATTAACATGGGTATTGTGATTTTGTATTTACCTACGCGCAACCTTTAGTGACAGGAAATATTATAAGGGGTACTGGTAACGTGATAAACATTATAGATACGATATCGTCTTTTAAATCAGTTACACACAAATTACCCAATTGTTTTTGTTATCAATATTGAAACTTAGTACCTAACTAACATTTGTAGAAAGATCGAACATTCCGTATAATTATTAGTTTCATGTTATGCCTTTGTTCATATTCGCATTGTTCAAATGTCGTTGTGAGAATATTATGTAGCTAGTTGTTATAGTGTGGTACCAGGTAATAACTGAGATATTCTTTTACATGCACATGTATATATGTATATTAGAAATTACCTAAGACAACTATGATTTTCATGAATCTCATAAGTTTCAATTGAGCATATTCACAATGTACCTAATTCGATTTTCTTGATAATATTAACGAATTATGATTGATGATCCCTTACAATAACAGACATTAGCAATTGGGGGAAGTTTGAAATTTGTGGTATAAACTTTACAAGTAAGACACCCTGGTAGGAAACGGGAAAATATATTATGCAAATTAATAACTTAGTAAACGTACAAGGACAAATCACATATAATCAAAAATTCTACATGATTTAAAGATTCTGAATATGTTGATATACACATATACCTAATATAGTTAGTTAAACCCATTGGATTGATCTGCAACGAGTTTGGAGTTTCTTCTCCATTCCTCTCTATTTACTGCTGGTCTCTTTAATTTTACGTATGTGGCACAGTTCATGTCCTTCTTCACTTGAACCATATAGGTGTCTTTTGGTCAGCCTGTACTATTTCTACCTTCGTTCTTGCCTCCACGATGGTGATGAGGAGGGCTGGGTGCCTGATGTTGTGGCCAATCCAGTTTGCTGATTTTTTTAAGGAGTTGTCTCTTTTTGCCTACTCTAATCAACACATTTTCGTTTTTGACATGTTCCAACCAATAGATCTTCAGCTGTGTCTGTAACACCACATCTCAAAGGCCGCAATCGGTCAGCTTTCACTAAGATACACATAGTCACATACTCTTATAAAATTCTTTATATCATTTGCTATGAAATAATACAGTAGTTAATTAGTATAGGGATATTTTAATGAGGCAAAATATTTACCGGATTTTTCAAAATGGTTCAATAAAACGTGCTGTTTATGAATGCTATTAAAATGAGATTAAACGATCTACATTATATGCATGGTACATTTAGATTGCTTACGTAATGGAGGATTTCAAAAGATCCAATAGAATGTTTAATATGTCCAGTCCAAATCTTCAGTATAATCTGCATATTTATTATTATTTAGTCACATAATACATTCACTAATTGATGTTTCAATAATATTTATATAACTTCTAATGGTATTACATATCATTTTAATAGGAAAATTCCGTTAAATCAATAATTAAATATAATAGTAAATTAAATTTATCATATTATTTCAGCGCAATGTGCGATATTAATTTAATTTATCACGCGAATTTTTATTTCCTGTATAGGTACGTACCTATGAGTTGCATGATGTCGAAAGTTGACAAATCCATTTGTGTTGAAATTTCAGTGGAATTTTGATTGTTTTCAAAACTAACTTCGAATATCATCATCTTTTTTCAGATATATTTCAAAGGCCTAGATTGTTTTGAAAAATGCATTTTGATAGAATTCAATATATTTTTTTCCCTAGACGATTCGATTTTTTATTTAGCCGATTTTAAACGATACAATATTTTTAATCTTTGATGACATTATTACCTCTGTGAATATCTTTTGAATTCTATGATGATGTTTTATTATTATTATACACCCCTTCTGCCTTTCCACAAAGCACTACTCCGTAATTATAATATACAATAAGATAATAGAGAGTAGGTTATCATTTTATAATTTACTGAAGTTAGTCATGACGGGTCTAGAAGCAATGTCACATCGGTCTTCAATCAATAAAACTGACCTAACAACACTTTTATACTTTAACTCGTAGCGTTTTTGATACAAAATCAATTTTATAGATTTGTTTAGAAAGAAGCGGATTTTTGTCGTATGTTTTAAAAAACCATTGCTTCTATTATTATTATTATTATTTGGATGATTTGTAAAGCGCCGTTTTGTGAAAAAAAATCCACCTCAAGGGCGCTCTTTGCTAACTAAGGTTGTGCTTGGATTATTCCGTGAGTTCATACATTCATAATTAAATATTTATGAAAAATGGATCGATGTAACTTTGCTTCTATACCCCTCACACGTTAATGAAGATACAAACAATCGATGGAGCTATACAATTTCACTTCACAATCAGTTATTATTTGTTGTTAGACATAATTTAATAATACTTATTATGTATTTTTTTTTCATTTATAATGTATAGTTAGTTTGCTATCTCAATTGAGATAATTAGGCACTTTCTTTAGTCATCATCGTCTCGCTCTTCGACGTTCTTCTTGGGAGTTTAGAACAGAAATCAGACTCCTAAATTCAGGGTGAATATGTGCCAATTGAGTCACCTCTTCTCACAACATTCGTAGTGCTCTGATGTCGTTGTCATAGAAGCGAAAGAAGGACGTTTGAGCCCTCGGGACCCTTGTAGGCAGTGTTCTCACTGGCCAACTATTACTGGACATGACCCAATCAGGACTCATCGTCTGAGTACGCTGGCGCACAGTATCATTGGTGACATATTCATACCACCTAACTTCCAAAATCTTTCTAAGACATCTATTTTCGAGACTCAGTATCTTCCGCTCTTGAGTCTTAATTAGATGGCAAAACTCACAGCCATAGATGGATTGGGATAATAAAATTTCATTAATATTCAAATTCTTTTCAAATTTCTTTATAATATTTACAACACATTTATATCAATAATAATATTACATTATGCCTTTTGTTACATTATTTTCATAGACCTCCAGCTGTATAAGATCAGTAATTAAATTGTAGGTATATCTTCATTTCAATAACTGTACACTACAACATAAATTATCCTCCATGTCCCACCTTATTATTATTGCAATCTCGCTGCAACTTTATATCGCAGTCCACTTTTACTATTGGACTAATTGATAAATACATATAATGCACTGGTGTACAATGCACTGCTTTAACAACGTAATTCAATTTTTTAGCGATTCTCAGCTTCCTCATAAACTTTCAACGCCAAATTTAATTAGTGATTCACTCTCTCTGGCTAATCCTATTTATGCCAACTGTTACAAAACAATTTATAAATATATTATCACCGTATATTTATTATAGATTTTTATTATTCACTTCTTTCATTAACAAACGTTGATTATGTTTTAACCAACAGACCTCTTATATCAAAAACCGATTCCCCTCAAATGTACTCTATAAATATATCACTCGTGTGGTATCAAACAGAAATTTCCTCTCATATATTAGGTACTGTTAAGATAAAGTTAATATTTAAAATACTGTTAATATAATTATATTAATTATTGAATAATAAAATACAAGAGTTTCAATTTACCCGTTGACTTTATTAGCAGAGAATATTACGGTGCTGGTATACTCGTACAACGTACTCGGTTGTATTTAATTAACGCATAATGACTATGACTATTCTGGAAAAATATATACAGTATATCTTTCTGGTTTAAGTGGATGTATTCACAGCAAAGTATTGCACCTTTTTTCCGTAACGTTCTATCCTGTGCAACTCTCGTCTATTTTTATGATCCAAAAAATGTAGATATAAAAACATGTTCTATTTCGTTTATTCCAATTTTGAATAAGGAAACATTACCTTGCTTTCTGAAATAAAACAGTATCCAGAAATTATTTTAGTTGGTTGTGGTAACAAATGATTCCGGAAGTTTATTCTATGGTTTCCACCCACCTAATTTGTGTTAAACACCATTACTGTTATAATCGTAAGGTAGATTATTATAGATTTTGAGTATATACATATAGACCTTATGCAATTGAGCATATATAATTATAATAAATTACCCTTGAAACATAACATAACATAACATACATAGACAACTCACACAGATCGAGCTAGTCCCAAACTAAGATGAATCTTGTATTATGGGTACTGACGCGACGATACACACATATACAATGCACTACACACATATACATGTAACACCCAGACCCAGGACAATTTGAAAAAGGTCATTATTCACTTTGCCCTGGCCGGGAATCGAACCCGGGACCTCGTGACTCAAAGGCAAGAGCGTTACCTCCACGCCACACCGGCCGACTAACAGAATATTATAAACATTACCAATATTTCAAAACAAACTAGGTATATCCATTATCGATTTTCTTAAATGTATAAGTATTTTTCTATTGAAATACCTATAATTGAAAGTTTGAAAAAATATCTAACTATAAAATATAATACTAGATTCAAAAGAGCTTGTAAAAACTTCAACGAAGAATAATATTTCTTATAAAGATAACGATATACCGACGACTTTCATTTTATAGTAGAAAATAATAAATCTAAGTGACAATGTATTAAAGTAATTTTATTTCAAACACCACTGAAGATAGAAAAATGTTAACGTAATTTAACAATCTGAAGCTATCTTTGTTTTAGAACAGATAGTTTTCATGACTTTCTCTAGAATATGATCGAAATAATAAATTACCTATCCCTAAACGCCCAGAGCCTGCAATTTATTTAACTAGGCAATGTCATTAGTCATTTTGTATTTTTTGGACATATACAAGTTAAACATATTTTGAGGACTTTGCGAATTTATGATACTTTTGTGAATAAATTATCAAAGAGAAATTTGATAAAAATAATAACAGCATTACATGACTGTCAAACTAATACAATTGTGGTCACCACACTATACTCGACGTGTTTTCACAAATCGCATTACTTCGAATGCAAATGTGTTTTAGTTTGTGGCTACTACAGCAATTTAATTATTTTATTGTGGGTCATCATATTATTATAAACGGCTTCTATTATACAACAAACTAAACAAACACCTTGCGCTAATAGTAATGAACAGGGTGACTGTCGCACTGCAGATTTTTCATTGGAAATCTATACAATTATTCAATGTCTCAATAATAATATGTACCTACGTATCCAAGTGCTATTATTCACTTTCTATCATAATTCAATTGCAACAATATATTTTATCCAATTTTATATCATTTTATATCTAATATTTATGATGTGTACTATTTTCTTTACTATGCTTTATTGTTTAGTAACTATCCCACTTTCACCTTTATTTATTTCATAATTATGTTACGAATGATCTGAATATTAACTGATTACAATGAATTGGCTGGTTACTTCACTAGTAATAAATTCCATATTAAAATAAATAAACAAGTATTATAATTCATTAATATATTATTATAAATCACACACAAGTTGAAAAAATAATACCTGCATTAAAATAAAATATTAAAGGTGTATTTCAACGTTTTTAAAAACAATAATCATCTAATAATTGATGTGATTTTGTAGATAAATCGGATATATTCACTGTTGACATATCAATCTAATAAAATAATCAAATAAATATACTACTTAATTAAAATCAAGCATCTACTAATTAAATTGTGATATTTAATTTATTTGCCATGATAAAGTGTCACAACCACGTGCGATGATTATCGTGACTTTAAAAAACAGTTGAAGAAATGAAATAGGAAAACTAATACAACTGACGGAACAATATTAAAAAAAAACAGCAAGAAAATGAATACCCTGAGGTTAAACTAAAGGAGATAATCTAAGAAAAGTAAAGAATACACCCGTATAAGCTGATCCACAGAACATTTTTTTCGCTGTGAGTATACCGTTACTCACTTTGTATTATTGTACATAATATACCTAAGTACATGATATCTGAAATATCATAGCTTTGTGAAATATAAATGGAACATTTTCTGCGGTATTATATCCTAAAGAAAAACTTTATATTCACAAGACACGGTGAAATATTAAAATCTTGAAGTGGGTATTATACTCTACTGGGTTTGAATACTGTTGGTGCATAACAATGAATGGAAATACGAAAATATGAACAAGAGTGTTTTCCGCACATAAACCAGCCATACCTTATGTTACATAAAATACGAGTAAAATAATTATTACCAACGTTTTTATGAAGACTGAGCTTAGCTACTTAACCAGGCAGAATTTAAATTAAGCGGAGGTTGACTAAAAAGTGTAATGTTGACATCTTAGAGAAGCACCGCATAAACCGTTTGAATTCTCCGAAACAATTATATTAAATTGACTTGTGGAAACTCTTGAAATATCAAGATTAATAAATCCATGCGCACGTAATGAACAGTCTACCGATTAAAAAGTTGTGTAAAGCAGTTAAAAAAAAAGACCATGTCCATTAGTAAAACTAATAGCTGGTATGGTATTGCATTTGTAAATTAAACGCATGCAACTAACATATACGAGTAAAACTTTGAAATCAGCATATTTTGTAGTTTCCTAAACGGGACTCGAATCCGTATCCCATTATTTTCTTGAAGTGTGTTTTGTCCAATTAAGCTTCTTGGCGGAATTATATGTACCTATGTTTAATACTCGTTATTGTTTTTGATAAATATGATTTAAGTCTCATTTTAATTTTCATGAATTAAATTTATTACAGCGACTGAAGACGCCGCACACCAAGAAATTAATTAGGTACTCTTATAAAATTACATTAAAATAGCAAGTATGTTGAACATGTTGCTTAAAACAAGGCGTTCTATAGCACTTGGATAACTTTTTCTGCAATTTATATACGAAATTATATAATTGTGAAAAAGTATTCTCATCACATCTAATGTGAATGAATATCTTTATTCTCTGGTTAACGGATACCTCCATTGGAATCCTTTCCGTAATATATCACAAAATAATTAGTAAAAAAAATCTGCGAGAAAAGACTGATCATTCTGCGACGAGCCATCGAGGGACAAATGCGTTGGCACATAGAGTTGCCATAATAATATCGTTTCTAAGGTGATAAGACAGTTCGTTTACACCTACCCCTAAAGATGCCCGCCACAGTTTTGGATGAAACGTTTAGTCAATAATTGCCCTAGAGGCCACGGCCACTCAGTCCGGAAGACAACTTTTCTAACTGTAAAAAAAGTTGCAATAGTTTCATTACAATTATCAAACATGTACCTACTTAGAAAGACAGAACAAACAAAATATTATTCACCGTGATATTAAAGAAATCATTTAGTAAATAACAATAAATTGTTACTTCCAGGAAAAAAATATAAAGCTTTCAAGTACATTAACCCATACAGAATGAGTATTTACGATTCCTAAATAATTGAAACTTAACATTTTCACGTGAATCGCTTCTAACCGCAGTGTTCTAATGAATTTTCCAGAAACATTATCAAACTACAAATATTGTAATAGGTATAAATATTTTCATTGCTATACAATCTAGAAAACCCTCGAGATATGGTTAATAAAATTTAAAAAAATAACCAAATTTTGAATATAGAAATTAAGAGTAACATCATGAGTAAATTAAGAGTAACATTAATCATTATTACTATTATACCATTATGGCATACGTGACATGGCGCAAGTGAGATAGCCAGCAGACTAGCTGCATGTAATAAATATGCAGGGTGTTTTCTCTATACCAACAAAAAAAAGCCTTCAGGAAGGGTGGCAAACCTCACAGCTGAATTTGAGATGTAATTTTTTCGAACACCGCTGTTTTTACAGGACACTTGAAAACTGACGGAAAAGAGAGTGAGACCAATTCTTTACTATGCACTCAGTAACAAGAAGTTACATTATAAAAAATATAAATCATTCATAGTAGGTATATCTATACTAATATTATAAAGAGGAAAGATTTGATTGTTTGCATCGAATAGGCTTCGAAACTAATGCACCGATTTGAAAAATTCTTTTACTATTGGGAAGCTACACTATCCCCGGGTGACATGATATATTATATTTTCAATAAAAATAGGGATCCTCACTAGAACTTTTTTTTTAAATATCTACCCTCGCGAAGCCGGTGCGGACCGCTAGTCAAGAATAAAGATAAATTCATATATTTGGAGTGGTATTCCGAAGATGCTTCAAATTAAAAAATAAACATGAAAAAAAATCGGAAAAACTCATGATATAGTATAGGTTCATAAACAAAATTGCATCCTATATATTTTTATGTCACTTACAACGAACATTCATTCAAACTGTTTGTATGACAATAATGTCAGTGCGATCTATGGGAAAGGGTAAAGGGTATCAATCGGTGACGCAATTCTGAGATGAGAATAGCTTGCAGAATGGGTGAATGAAATAGAATTGACATGTTTTATATCATAAATATGTTATCATACACAAACATACAACCTTTGTTTCTATAACATTTAGACAGCTTGTCATGTACACTCCCCTATTAGTTTTATTTGACTAAGAATAGGAGATATTTCATAATAATCTATTTCACGTGGTCAAGTCTCGTGGTTTTCTTAAGACCATGTAATAAAGCACAATTAATATAAAATATACAATTTCTAGCAATTACATGGTTCAACGATAAAAGCAAAATAGTAGATATATACGAGTACGTAGGTATATATCCGTAGGTATAGATATATACGTAGGTATAGATATATCCCATGTTAATAACACCTATGCTTTTGACAATAATTAAGGTTTATACTTCTGTTGCCTTTGAGCATATTATGTATGTAGTTAGAGCACTTCTCTTTGATCAGTTGATACCATCGTGGTATTGTGTATATTATGTATGGAATCATAGTCTACTGATTTTATTACTTATTCAAAAATAGTATCTCATTCACAAAATATGACATAATATGTAATATTATTTGTATTTCTGTTAAATCCTTTTCAGCAGCATTCTATTATTTTCATTCATTATCGAAATCGGTAGACATAATATGTATTAGTGCATGATATAGACAAATCGTGATGCTTTTTAGAAACTTCCGCTGAAAAAAACTTTTTCAACAAAGCTTTTATATCAGTTATTTTAGAAGGATTAACTATGTAACAGTTACGAGACATTTTGAATGTTTTTTAAATATTCCACAATGCACATCCGTTACTTGATTTTTTAAAATCGCGATCGATTTCGGTAAACCTTATTATCTCGCTCGTCAATGGTAAAGGTTTACCGAAATCGATCGCGATTTTAAAAAATCAAGTAACGAATGTGCATTGTGGAATATTTAAAAAACATTCAAAAGCTTTTATATGCTATGATCCTTTATTGGATTTAAAGGGATTTTGCATTTAGATATTTATTTTGAAATTAATTTCTTCTATACTTCTCGCTTGCATTACACATTAGATAAACCTTCGCTATAAATTAAGTATTACACCCCTATAACTTCAAACCATCATTGTCTTGGAAGGAAACATTAAATATCTCTATTTTACTTACAATTACTGTCAGTTCCAAAAAGATTAAAGGCTTTTTAAGAAAAAAGCCGAAATGTCCAAATTATATTTGTAACATAAGTTACTACTAGAAGTTTTTTTCGCGAAAATTAAAATAAACAAACATTGTCATTTTAACCGATTAGGCAAGATAAAAAAGAAAAATAAAATAAAAAATTAGTCTGATATTTTATCACTACTAATGTCTCTTTGACCATTATAAATAATGCACTGGGAATAACGTGTTAACTTAATACAAATAATATATTAAAGCCTGCATATGATATAGTTTGTTTTACAACAGTTGATGCTGAATTTGAGCCACAGTGTGGAAAGCGGTACTGAGATGAATAAAAGGTAAGTATGGAGAGTAAATACTTCAGTTGGATGCTGAACATTGTACATCTATGTCCCATCTGACGATGCAAAATACCTTCTAATATTTTTTTCACTTTGGTAGACACTCAATAACATGAACAAAGTTTGGAAGGCGTCTGGACTCAGCATCAGGACAAAATGCCGCTTGTTCAATGCGTGCATCATCCCAATCCTTCTATATGGCTGTGAGTCTTGGGACTTAACCAAGGCTCAAGAGCGGAAGATACTAAGCTTTGAAAACAAGTGTTTTAGAAGGATTTTGGATGTCAAATGGTATGAACATGTTTCAAATGATACTGTGCGCCGGCGCACCCAGCAGAGACCTGTAATCTCCGTAATACAGGAGAGACGATGGTCCTGGCTGGGATATTTTTTGAGAATGCCTAATGATAGTAGGCCAAAAAGAGCACTGTTCTTCCGTCCGCAGGGGTTCCGTCGGACCGGGCGTCCCTCTTTCACAATACACCGTTCCTATGACAACGATATCAGAGCGCAAGGAATGTTGTGGAAAGAGGTGACGCAATTGGCACAGAGACGCTCTGAATGGAGGAGGCTGGTTTCCCTGTGCTCCCGAGAGGAGCGTTGAGGACGATGTTGATGATGATGAGACACTCCACGTTTGGTGATACTTATATTTTAGTGTTCACACATACTATACTATACCCTCACGCCGTATCCCAGGTGGGGTAGGCAGAGAGAACGGAATGCCATGTTGATATATCCTTACATACTTCTTTCTTTTCCTCTATATTCATCCAGTTTCTCACACATGCACGCCGATTCCTCTTACTTAACACGCAACCGTCCTTGAAAATTTGATCCATGTAGTTCTTAAACGTCCGCGCTTTCTCACACCCTCTCTTTCATATAAATACACCTTCTTCGTCAATCTTACACCATCCATTCGCTCCACATGTCCAAACCATTGTAACTTCACACACACCTTATTTTATCAGTATTACAAAAAACTGGCTTTTTTTGCGTCTGTCTCCTATTCTAATAATAATATCCGGATAATTAATATAGCACCGTTTTGTGGACAGATTCACCTGAAGGGCGCATAATAGAAGGTGATGTCTTCAAATGGTAAATATCTAAAATTGAATAGATTGTGTTGTGATAAAAATATCTCAAAATTGTGTAAAATTATTAAAATAAAACGAAATATCATATTTTGTTTGTCCAAGTCATAATGGAAATGAAATATGATATTTGATAAAAGGTTTAGCTAGAAAATATAAATTAACTACAATGAGAAATTGATCGATGTTTATTTTATCGAATCCTCACGAAAATTGATTATTCGGAATACCAATGAGTAATTTTTGTACTCGCCTAATTAAATTTCTTAATTCTATTTTCAAAAACAAATTGGCACAAAACCACAGCTTATAGGCTGACTAAATGAAATAAATCTTGATAATATTTTATTGAAAATGTTCAATTCTATTTATATTTACGTAATGGTTCCCACTAGACTTATTAACTTATACTATTTCACATTTCAGGTTTTTTCTCGGCAGTATTTTGTAAGAACAAAATCTGTAAGCTGCTACCTAAACTAATTGTTTGGTTTATAATATAAGAAGTATTTTAATAACGAAAATATCACGATTAATATCTAGTAGGTACTTGGTCAAGCGAGGGAAGCAAAATGGAGTGACTGCCTCCCCTTAAAGATCTCTAAAATAGTAGGAAAATAAGCAAAATCAGTCTAAAAGTATGGAAATATTATAGATATTGGTCTCACCCTTGATGTAAGATAACTAAATATAAGGGGATTTTCAAGTTGTGGAATTAAAATATTTCTAATTCTTGTAACAAAGGAATAATGGCGACGTGGAGGGAAGGGGATGTTAGACATATTGTTTGTGAGTAAGATATCTAACCTAACTAACTGTGCAAAATGTCTTTTGAGCAAACAAGAAAATAATTATTAAAAACTCTGTAACGTAAAAATTGTGAAATATTTCTAACTTCTATACGAAATTTGATATTTAGCGGTGGGAGATAGAAATTTGGCATGCAAGCTAAACTAGCAAAATTGAATGCACAGACCTATAAGGTGATCCCCCATTTAATCAGATTACTAAATCGTGAAAAATATGACCCAGATAATTAATAAACGTTGTCCATAAACATTGTTTACCAAAAACGTGGAGATCGTGAAATATTTCTATGCTGCTGCAACCGTCACCCTAGAGCTAGAGCAAATGCTAGGCTCGCCCATGAATAGAAATCTACTAACAATTGCGGGAATACACTTTTTATATTGGCTACGAATCCATAGTAAAAAAGGTTATTATTTCTACAATTTGTTTTATAACACAGCGGGCTTTTCAAATGTCAATACCCCCGTTAAATTTTCTATTTGGTATAGGAGTTTGAGATATTTCACAATCTCTTACTTTTGTATAACAATGTCAGACAATAGGTTACCATTATTTCTTTTTTAGGTATGCAGTGTTTGTTTTGCATATATGAAAAGCACGCCACTGCCTAGTGAAGATATTTCTTTCACACAAGTACATATATTATAACTCTTTGTAAGTTGTAAGTAAAAAAAACTTTTTTGTAATTCTGGCGTTGATAATTAACAAAATGTAGAAGTTAATTATTCATCTCGTTCCCATCTGTTAATTAGCAGAATATTAAAATATGACAATTTTTTGCGCAAACTTTGTTTATTAGTTAAAAATCCTAAGAAACCAGAATAATAAGATTTACAAAATTATGTTGTTGTAAAGTAGTAATTTATTTTCTTAATAAGAACAAAATTTACTATTGAAACTTTCTGCCAATGTTTCATTAAAACTAGCATTTCATTATAACATCACGCTCAGTAATAAACAATGTGTATATTAACTTGACTCCTACGCTCCATGTATTTGCTTCTCTTTTTGAAGGGAAATTGTCAAATTTCCTTTAGGAGTATAGTACTAAATACTCCTTCTCCTAGTATTAACTTTCACTCAAACAAACAAACTCTATATGTCTTTGAATTTTGTAAGTTGTCTAATTTCCCAATTAGGAATAAGTACCTACTTCTAATTAAAAGTTAATCCATTAACTATGATTCGTTGTTGTATTAAAAATAATTTATACTTGTGAGGTTGGCAGAATAAATGAACGTCACATATTTCTGGGATCGCATTTTTTTTACTTTCGTATCATTCATATTGTTCCTCACACATAACCGACTTTTCAATACGGTCCGGATATAACAATTCTTTATTTAAGATTTGATTTATATAGATCAACCCGCTTAATTTTTACGTTAACCATTGACCAATATCTTTGAGTGTTAAATGTTATATAATTAAACATGCCAATAAAATCGGTAGTCGTATTGGATTAATATAGGGAATGTTTTGTAAAAAAAACTTCTGTAGACAGTACTATAACAATAAATATATTGATTACAATTTTCTGCAAAGTACAATTTATTGGAAAGTATCAAAATCAGAACAAAATGTCCCAGATTTCACAACGACTGGCATTGTACCAAATTCTGAAAAACAACACGTTAAGTTTTAAACGTTTTAATGTATGTTCTCGATAGTTAATAATATATTGGATATTAGTTGAATTCAACGCCTACAAAAAAAATATATTTTGTATATTGATTATTATCTTATGAGTAATTATAATCTTATACTTTTTTACTTCAATCAAAGTTCTAAATATAGAAAACCTACGTACTATAATGCTTTTTTATGTATGTACATATTACTCTTATGTATACTATCATTATAACACTGAGATTATTAAATTATATAATTTATGAATTATTAAAATGATATACAATGGCGAAACTATCAGTACTATAATGATTTCTTTCATCTTTTCACGATATTATGATGACGCAAAATACAACAATGAGTTGGTTTCTTTTCGCTAATATATATGTAGGTAGTTATAATAAATAAATCCACACATAAATATTTGAGTCCGTTCGTATGTATGTATGTATGTATGTACGTATGTCCTTAATGGACTCAGAAATTAGGAAAGACCGAAGTAAAATAATACACTCTATACAAGGTCTCATCTTCTGGGCAGGTTTAAGGCTAAAAACATTTTAAATATCTTACGTATTGATAAAGATATTTTAATTTTAATGCGACCATGTCACAAAATTAGCAACAAAATGTATGTAAAATTAATGCAAGATTTAGTAAATAGCAATATTCACAGTCAAACATTTTTCATTGTATTGAATTAATATCAAAATGGATGTAACAATAAATACAACAATTCTGAAACTAAATATTTAGGGTTTATTTTCGTAATAAAATATCGTGTTTGCTAATGAGAAAAGCTCTTGAATTACGTGAATAAAAATTGCATATTTTTGACATATTGGGCTATTTTCATAATGGAAGACATTATGAAACCATAGAAAACTATACTGTAGAATAATAATAGTTTTACCTATAAAATCCATAAACAATGTTAAATGATTTTCAATGAGTGGGAACCTATTTATTTTCACCTAATATTTTTTACATAAATTATGAAATATTTGATAGTAAAATATTCTGAAATATTGAAGGATGCAGATAATCCATTTTTAAGGTTTTTTGGGAATAAAGAGTAAATACTTATATGACAATTTATTCTTGACTTTTTTTAATTTCATAGCAAATACCCATTTATGCACTGCAAACCAAAAATACAAATTCGAATGTGGACAATTATAATATTTTAACATTTATGTGACTACAATTTTTTCACAAAAAGGGATGTTTACCCTTTTTTTCTTATAGAAATTTGGGATGACAATCTTCGAGTTTTTACATTAAGATGAGGTTTTTAGTAGTTTTTGCACGTAGGTACCCGCCTATTTTTCTAAATAAAATATGAGCTTTCGAGGTGTCGAGCTCACATATTTTTCATTTGGAAGAGGTTTTTAGCACTTTTTAGCACTTTTAGCACTTAGCACGTACCTACCAATATGTGGAATTTCTTAACTTCAAGCTTTTTCATCGGGACGAGGTTGTTAGTACTTTTTTTTCCATGTAGGTGCCTACTTATTATTTTTTTACATAAATGTGAACATCTGAGGTGTCAAACTTCAAGATTTTTCAATGGGAAGAGGTTTTTAGCACTTTTTTCGATGTTGGCACCTACCTATTTTTTTTAACTAAATATGGGCATGTGAGGTATCAAACTTCATGATTTTTCATTGGGAAGAGTTTTTCAGCACTTTTTTCGATGTAGGTACCTACCTATTTTTTTTACCTAAGTATGGGCATGTGAGGTATCAAACTTCATGATTTTTCATTGGGAAGAGTTTTTCAGCACTTTTTTCGATGTAGGTACCTACCTATTTTTTTTACCTAAGTATGGGCATGTGAGGTATCAAACTTCATGATTTTTCATTGGGAAGAGTTTTTCAGCACTTTTTTCGATGTAGGTACCTACCTATTTTTTTTACCTAAATATGGGCATGTGAGGTATCAAACTTCAAGATTTTTCATTTAGAGATTTGCAATGCTTTTTATGATGTAGGTACCTACCTATTTATTGTTACTAAGCTATGGGCATGTAGGGAGTCAAAAATTAAGTTTTCTCATTGGGAAGAGCTTTTTACTTCTTTTATCCACGTAAGTGCTTACTCCGTTTTTTTTTCAATAAGATTTTGTTGTTTTAACCCATGTATTTGCAAGGTTTTCTATTTAATTAAACCCGAGCGATGCCGGGTTACATACGCTTGTTATTAATAAAATAAACAACAGTTATATTTTATTTTGTTTAATAAGCCAACAGAATCAATAATAATGTTAATCAATCAAATAAAAATCAATTAAATTATTTTCTATAGAAATTCAAATCAGTCACATAACGTCTATCTTTTAAGTCATTATTTCATGATATTGGGCAGAAAGACGGTGGCTTTGTATTTGATTATATATAATGAGTTACAATCCATTGGATTGGTCTGCAACGAGTTTTGAGTTTCTTCTCCATTCCTCCCTATTCTCAGCCAGTCTCTTCAGCTCTCTGTATGAGCCACAGTTCATGTCCCTCTTCAGTTGGTCCATATAAGCGTCTCTCGGTCGGCCTCTGCCATTTGTGCCTTCGGTCCTACCCTCTGCGATTGCGATGAGCAGTCCTGGGTGCCTGATGTTTAAATATTTGTAATTATGCACATGATTCAATATGAGAGTTATGCTTAATGTTTTAATGAGGATTATTTCCTGTAAACAAAGATAAAATTATTAAAGTTGTGGTTAACAACTAGGAATAATATAAATAAAGTATGTTTAAAATAATCTATTGAAGGTTTGTCTTACACAAGCCACTAATGTTGAAGTCAATTTCAGATTACGTGTATGTAAACCGTGTGCGGGAAACGGGAAAACGTGTAGATACATAAATTCAAACACAAACAATGGTTTAGGTTATAAAAGCATAAAGGAGATACCCTTTTATTTCAAAATATAATGAAGATTCATATCTTACATGTGCTACATCCATTATGTAGATGTACTTAATCACTTACCTAAAATAATATATTAAGAATCGTATAATATAGATATACATATGATGAGTTCGCTATTTACCTTATAATATAATATTTTTTTTTTATTTTTACAATATTTTGAATCAAACAGTCGTTACACAATATGTTGACAATTAATACATTTAACATGTAGACCAGCGAAGATTCCACTCTTACCAGAAATGTCTTAGTCTTGAGGAAAAAAAAGCAAAAATTAAAATTCTCTAAAAAAGTCAAAGTAAATTTAAAAACAACGGTAATACAATACTTAAAACAATACAAAAACATAAATATAAAAGCAAAAAATCCTAAAATACTAGAAATATTAAAAAAAAAACTACAAAAAATATTACATAACTTTAATGTTTGTCCATATGTCAATCATTGCAAAAACGTTGAACTCTTCATCATAGTTTTTTTTTTATCTACAATAACTGAAATTTCAATTTTAGTACATATTTTTTATCTTTGTCTACTTACTCAAATAGTAGTAGCAGTAGTATGTAGATAATTATAAATTCACAAAAGTTATCAAAGGGATTTGTTGTTAAGTTGATACGAAGTATTCAGATAACTTTTGAACCTAACATTATTAGTCACCAAGCAATGTGCTGCGTTGTTTGTAAAACAATTATCAATAATACGAGTCCGTATCAAATGTTTATACTGCAATTTCTTTTGAAGCGCGCACTGTTATTAATGTAACAAAAATACAAAGGCAATTTCTGATATGAGGTTTATGGACAACACCAAGCAATAAAATCGTAATACTTATTCATGACCCCATAAGGTCTCTAGAAATTAATAAATGATCCACTCATTCCTATAAGTTTTTGGGTGTTCTGTATTAATCAGGTGTCCGTAATACCTCAAATATAAGAAAATTTACATCTGTAATTTAGCGATGAGTAGAGATCAATTTTTCAGTGTTTTTTTTTTTTTTTGGAAAATCGAAGCTTTATTTTTAAAAAAGCGGTGCTATTTTTTTTTTTAGAAAAGTGGTGTTATTTTCAAGTGATTAACGTTATTTTTTCTAGTAAAATAGTGTTATTTAAAAAAAAATTCAAAGAAATGAAAATTAAGAGAAATCAACACAAGATTTAAAATAGCAAGTTCTATTTGCACCGTAAATGATAATATGCTTAAATAATTTATAAAACGAAAATTCCTAATTGTTTGAAAAATTACAAGCAAATGGAACAATGTCATCCTTAATCCTTGATTATAGGGATTAATTTAAAATTGAAAATTGCCATTGTGGACAAGTTATTCTCTTTTAGGTTGGTCCGTCTATCCGACCAAACGATATTATAAGAAGAAAGAAACCTTTCCGTATCGACAATAGCACAGGGCATCCATATAGCTTTATTCATTTTCTCAATAATTCCATAGATAAAGCAAAGATTAGTTTACCATAGAAAATATTTTTTTTTAATCATTAGGTATAAATATCGTGCTATTTTTGCGAAAATGTCGTAAATGTCTAAAATGTAAAAATTCTCGAAGAAAATCGGGTTTATCGCAAACGCGAAAAAATCAGGTGTCTAACGAAGAGGCGTTCCACCCTTTCTTAAAATCATATTATTTTATTGGCACGGAAGGAAAATGTTCATGTTGACTTCATGCAGTTGGTCTGCTGGCTAACCCACTTGTGGGGTATGCCATGATGGTATAATAATAGCAGTAGTATACCTACAGAATATTCTTTTTGATACAAAACTTCGATATTTTAAGATTTGATTTAATATATTAAAGTATTTTTTTTATATAAAATTAACACTCTTCATGTAGAAATAACGTCACGTCAGCATCCGTTGAACAAAAATAATAAAACTCATCATCCCTCTTAGTCATTACTCATTCCCATAAAAATTGTATCTGACCACGACGATTTCAAGAATTTTTCTTTTCCTTTTCTTTTGATTTATGATGATCATTATTGTTTATTCCCTTTTACTTTGAAGTGCTGGTAAGAAGTTGTCACATAAAATAATCATTATTAATAAGGACTGAAATATTTTAACTCTATCCCTATTTAATATGTAACGAATACTCGCTCTTGGTTCCTACAACGTCACCTACGCAATACTTGTACCTATTTCCCTTTTCTTTGGTAATGTGATTATTGTCTTTATATCTCAATAATTATGACTAATGTTTCCATCTCCAACATTAACGTTTAAATTCTCCGAGATAAACTGTATAATCGAATTGCCAACCAAAATTTTGTTTTCATCAAAAATTATTAAATTCCATTCATTTCTACTTCTTTTATATCTCAGAAGCATACGTCAATTTCCCACACTCAACACACGGCCGTCCTAATTTCTGGAAATGCCTATCGATGCAATTTTTACAATAAACCATTGTATGAAGTTATATAATATATAAATTTAACTTATTAAACAATCTTATAAGATATAGAAAAGATATCGTCACCCTATTTGGTAGTTCACTGGATGGAACTTGAACCCGTGACCCATGCTCTTCGCGAAGTGTGTGTTGTCCAATTAAACTACCAGAAGACATACAGCTCTTGAAAAATAACAGTTTTATTAGAAATATTTTCGGTGTGATGTTTCAGATAACTTGGAAATTTCTTACATACTCATAGGTACCTAAAACATAGACATGAACAAAAATATATCGTATTCCTTGTGATATACCTACAGACTTTCTTATACTGTGAATTGGTATATCTACGTACATAAATTCTATGAAATGTATAGGATGTATCTCTCAAATTATTTTATAAAAGGGTTCTCACAAATAATTTTCTAGAAATTTAAGTACATTTTTGCCAATTAGAACATCAATATTAATAACAATCAACATTAAACGAAGATTAATTATGGGATCATAATCTCGGTAATTTATCTAATATTGTCTAATTAATCACGATAACGAATTATCTCTGAGAAATAAAAAAGAATATCGAGATATTAATGGCAAAGAATTAATTAATTAGTAGTTTATTAAATAAAGAAACACTCCATTATTCTTTGCATAACTATTTAAAATTATTATATGTATTTTTGTGTTGTCAACATGTAAAAGGCGAAAGTCGTGAATGTGCTTAAATAAAAATAAATAAAAATATTATTTTTGTCATACCGAACACCGAACACGGTGCTGAAATACCGAACGGTTCGGTAGAATACCGAACACCTGGCAACCCTGGTCAGATGTGATAATTTTGTGAATATAGTTATAATTATATGTCTATAATTCATTTATTTTTGTGTTACATAAAATTCATATTAGGCACTTGGATTAAATAAATCACACGTAGGTACCTACAATTTATCAACAATTAAATATCTGAGGAAGGTTGTGATGAAATGAAGCGGCAAGATTATGGTTGTACCTATAGATATTTCTTCCACCTGACTACTTTTTTATTATACTCTGGTTTATGACATGTACATATTTAATTTCCTTCTTTTTTTCCGTATCCATGCTTCATAATAGACTTTGAAGGATGAGCAGAAGACATGGTGGAACAACCTGTCTCTGAATTTACGTGAAGAGACAAATATAATTTCAGAAAGAAGCTAATAATATTATGAGTTTTTTACATGTAGGTATAAAGAATTTATAGTAATTTCACAAACGTTTTCAACTGCTCATAGTGGATTTTAATACCTACTTACATAGTTGTATTTTCGAAGCACTATGCAAAAACTCTTCATGCATGTACATATATTTTTTTCGAACTTATGTTATGATTTATCAAGTATTATTAACATGGGTACCTATTCAATATTTATTATTTTAAATTTCATTTACTCATCTTTTAACGTCTCTATCGGTGCACACTATTCAGCACGATTTTAATCATTGTTGTATTGAAATAGAATGCAGTGACTTGGGTGTAAGACAGATCAGAAGATTGTTTAGATAAAAGTTTCTCAAGAAAGATCCTTATAAAGATGATTTGTGAGGAAAAGGAAGATTGAGTTTACTCACCAATTCTTCAAATAAAACTCGCGGTATTGTGAAACTTTATAAAATTATAATTCAAGATGAGATAAAAGAAACATGTACATGAAATGTTACAGTAAAAAGTTATAAAAAGGTAGAACACTTAAAAGTATGTATGCCCAGCTGGTCGGTGAAAATTCGAATGATAAAAATTGTAATAATTTTAATCATCTGTAGAATCTAACATATCTGACGTCATTACCAGCCGATTACAACAATACTAATTCGGTGTTGCCTGTTCACTACAGAATCACTTTTTTGCACGACATTTCTAACCTTCTATTGCTATTATCATAGGAATGGAGTGTTGTAAAAAAATATCATCTAGACAGATAAAACCATGAAGATAAAAAATAATATCTTTCTTGGTGAAATTTCCTTGAACACTACCGAAATGTGGCTCAGACAAGACCATCTTCATTCGCGTATCATGTTTTTATAGAGAAAGTCGACGCTGTTTTAATCTTTTTCATATAATAATGTCTCATTACGTTTTACAAAAACAAATATAAGACATTGAATGTTAAAGCAACAAATGAATATTTCAGAATCGTTTTGTATGAGCAAAATTAAACCGTTCATGTGGGTGTCAAACAAGTCAACTTTTTCTGTCACAACTCTCATCACTGAAGTAAGAATTCCCCATATCTGTACCATAAGGTTATGCCACTACGTCTGTTTTATACCCAGATAAAATTTATCAGCTCACAAGATTTTTTATGTGAGAAGTATGGAATTTCCAGTCACTAAAATTTTATTGCTAGTTTCTATACTCCTTGAAATGCCATAAAAGTGTACCGTGTGCATCGTTAACATCGCGGTTATGCTTATTGGAATAAAGACATATATTTTTAATTCAATTAGCAGTAAAAGAATATACACTCTTTCAAGAGTATTATAATATATTTCCTATTTTGAATTAATAATAATTTATAAGTAAAGAGAATACATAGCATAATAATAATGATTGGAATAGCTTGGATTAACATTTTACTCTATGTATGTGATAAGTAAATCATGGCCACTGCGCGCACAGTTTAAAAACTTGCTTTTTAAATAAAGTCTTGCTTTTTTATTCCATCATTATTTAATTTTAAATTTATTTATTTTATAGAAAAACAAAAAAATATTTACTACTTATTTACAATATTCAAAGTTATGTAGGAACAAGTAAGTCATTTACATGACTTGTGAACAGATCCTTAACATATTTACAATAATCCTGAATTTGGTGTTACTAAAATTATAACTTTTTCCTGTTACTTACAATTATATATTCAAATATATTATGAAAATTGAAAAATCTTTCAATTTTATTTTCAAAGTAGATAAGACCATTTAAATTTAAATGTTGTTTCTTGTATGATCAAATGTATTTTATTACTAGAGAACAGTAAATTTTTATTTTTAATAAACCTCACTTACCTATGTCTGACCATTGGTAAGAGAAATATTGTACTGAATACTGAATCTGTTGTAGCAACCACACTCATATAATATGTATGAGGGCACATTTAAACCCATCGTGATAAACATTATAAATGAAACGTTTTGCAGTAGGTACCTACTTTATCTCATTCATACATTTTCCACCTCTTGCATTTCTTTCTCTTATTATCTGAATGTTTCTATAAAATAGCGTTATTTAAAAAAATACAATTTTTATAAACATTTTGAGCTAAATTAATATTATGTATATCTATTTATTTTATATATATATACGAAATATACAAATGCGAAAACTTCGTTTAATATTAAAAAACCACTGGTCAAAGCAACGCTGTAAAAAGGAGAACACAATTATTCTCTGGCGCCATTTAGTATTTCGGGTTGACAATCAACGATAGATTGTCAACAACCTCGAACACAATCACAAAGATGGTTGCTGTTAGTCGACATGCATGCTCAACAGATGTCGAACATGGTAGTTTGAAACATGAATTGGTGAGATTGGTGAACGTACCATGGGTAAAGTGCACTTAAACCAGCCTAAGCCGATTCGTAAGCATCGGGACATCTTTCCTGTTTCATACAAAAGGGAGTTTGCACAGTCTGTTGGTTGTGCGGATGAGGTGTCTGTTGGGTAATAATCTTAATACTGTATACATATATATATTTTAAGAAAAAAAAAAAATATATCTGGGTTTTTGTTATAAGCCCAAATACAACCTTATACACCTCCTTTCACAGTAAGCTACTAAAAGCTTGTGTCGTGAAAGGGGAGTTTTGCCGGCACCTGGTATCGAACCACGGACCCCTTGTTCACGAGGCCGAGACTCTTCCTCCAGGCTACCGACGAACTCAAACATATTAAAATCCTGATTTTTTATTATTTACTTTTACCATTAGGTACATTACATTAAATTCGACTGCCGACAACCCCACCTATGGGTATTTTGTGAATTTTTTGATATACAGAGGACATAATTCCGCAGTATTTTAATGAAAATACCGGCACGCTAGTAATAATATTTAATAAAAAAAACTATTAAGATTTTCGTCAAAAAGCTTCCTCTAAATATCCTTCAGGCGACGAGATAATAATAGAGCATGCGAGAATATTTCACTGCGTCGCCAAAGCTCTCGTATTATATTATATATAATGAGTTATTATATAATGAGTTATATATAACGTATTATATTATCTCACAATAACTCGTCTTGATGTAAAAATTGAAATAGGAATACCTATTCGATGTTTTGTAAGAAAAAATATTGTATAGGCATCCATTATAGAAATTCTGCCGTATGGGAAAAGGTATATCCACTTCATGCGAAACTAAAAACAGGTAACTGTAGGTAGGTAGGCGCATGTCTAGTACATATAATATTTTCCTATATTTTGGGTACTTTTTATTGCTGTTCAGTAAAGGGTGCGAAGATTAATTGTTGTGTCCAACCCAAAATTTTACGCCAATTTATTATCACTCTCGCCCAAAAATTTAACGATAAAATATATTGAATTAAAATTCTATCATCCACAATTTCACTACATTGACTAACTCACTATTGACAGCTATAATTTTAATGAGAAATGAAATTTATAGTGTATTTCTCGTAAAATGTACTTAGCTTTCTTATCTTACATTTAAACAACCCACAATATTTTTCATCGCATTAAATTTTGACGTAAAGGATATTAAAGTGCTTACTTGGTTATGACAACAACTGAATAAGAATAGAGTTTCAAAGGCGGGTATAAAATAAAGATAATATTGTTTAACAACAAGTAAGAGTTAATAAAACATTGTCAAATTGTTGAAGTCTGTTATTATAAAATCAGTTTGGTTCAAATTGATCCAATATAGTCAATTCACAACTAACCATTTAAATATTTAAATAGTTTTCCAGTTAATATATATATATTACGCATTGTAACACCACGTAATTTCAACATAGCATAATAATAACATAACCTGCCAATCATGACTGACAGCCGCTGTCAAGACACAGGAAGTACCTGATTAGTTACTAGGTTCATCGATAGATGTCTCATTGATGGAAGCCTCCAGAATGTTCCCGAATTTTCTAGAACCTTTTAGAACAACCCGACCGGAAATAGGAAGGCGGAGTTCAAGGCCACAGTACATCTCCCACCAACACACCGTCCACTTCCAAGGTCTCCATCAGCTGTTCAGTACTGACTCAAGGGTATAAAAGACGGAACCCGTCATACTGAAAGGGAGAATCGCAGTGGCTCTTCCAGGGCCAAGGTCTCCTTACCTACCCGTTACTCTCTAGCTGTACAAGAAGTACCTACTCTTGTTGCTATGAAGTAATTCTCCTTACCTACCGTTACTCTCTATAGCTGTCCAAGAAGTACCTACTCTTGTTGCTATATGGTAACTTTCCTTATACCTACCCGCTACTCCCTGGCTGTCCGAGATGTGCCTACTCTTGGTGCCATACAGTAGTAGCAACCCTTCTTACCTACACTCTCTCCGACTACCCCAGTTCCTTCTTACATAGCCTGGAAGGGAAGTCGTTGTATTACTTATAGTGTTGTGTAATAATATATACCTACATATCTTTGTTTGCCAAGTCGGTTATATTATGTGTAAAGTGGTGATAATAAATAGATATAGTGAAATTAGTAAATGGTATTTTAAACTCTCTCGGTGTACCCCTTCAGGAGTACACCTGGCGCCCAAATAGTATTTAAGTGTTGACTCTCTGTATTCCCCTTCAGGGAATAGTAAAGTAATATTAAGTGTAAATAAGTGACTTGTATTAATAATACCCGTTACAGCATTACATTTTGCATTCAGTTATTTGTTTTTACATCTAATAATTTGACAAACAAATGAAAAGTATTTTGAAAAGAATTGTTGCTATTTTTTAATGGATGTACAATTTTTGTATTTAAATTGAAAGAGATATCTATGATCAAAGTCAAGTGTAAAAGCTTTAACTTTATTCATCTAATTATTTTATGACTTGGAGAATAAACATCTTATCTTAGATGTTCATTGTTTAAACTAGTTTAAGTTAATACTAGTTTTTGAAATCTGCCTATTCTTTAATTAATAAGACTTTACAAATCTATATTGAAATTTTCTATTATATTAATATTTTGCGAATAACTACATTTCGTCACTAATTTCAGAGAACTGTATTTGTGTTTCCTCCAAAATCACGGCATATACTCTTGATGAGAGCTTACATAATTCAGTATTTCCTTTGTGGATGTAAATTTTCGCAACAGCGAAGACATTTTCATAATAATATTATTTTTATGTGCTTCTGTCGAATATTTCACGAGCTTTAATAAAATAATTCTATTTCACGCCCCAACTTGTCAAAGATAAGGCACATTATATAACTCGTTTTAAATATTTACACAAGGGCATTATATAAAAACATCGCTATCGTGATTATGTTATGATATTTGCAACAACATTGAAGCACGTACTCTTCTAAACAATGAAGTAATTTTCAACACGCTCAATCGGGCGAACATTATTACGAGTATAGTACACGTCATAATAACCAATAAGTAACAAAAACACACATTACTTCCAATATACAATGTTCATACTTTGTTTAACACGAATCCACTGGAAACGTGTTTTAGGTACTCGTAGTTTGTAATAGGTATGCATTATTATGCAGTACGTACACAATATCTTCTATCATAACAAGTAGATCTGCACTGAAGTTATCATAAGGACAAAAAAATATAAACATACCCGCCCACTCTCTAAGGTTCCTGAATTTGCACAAGAACTCCCCCCATTTTCTCTCACCGTGTAATAATATGTACTTCGATTTCATTTCCCGTTATCTTTCATCTCTTTCTACGTCCGCTCTCTATCCTTGACCTCCTTAGAACATTTCGAACATACAAAAGGAATTTTTATCGCTGTTTTCATTGATATTATACGAAGATATAGGAGCAACTCCTTGAACATGTTGTCATAGATATTTATTTACAAAGATTATGTCTACGTACTATATTCACACGCGTGAGCGTATCAATAGTCGATTTACATTATTGTGATCAAATATGTTACGGACCTACATAAGTTGCGAAATATGATAAATACACTTTCCATCCGTCTGTGATCTTAATATTTATTTACAAAGATTATGTCTACGTACTATATTCACACGCGTGAGCGTATCAATAGTCGATTTACATTATTGTGATCAAATATGTTACGGACCTACATAAGTTGCGAAATATGATAAATACACTTTCCATCCGTCTGTGATCTTAATATTTATTTACAAAGATTATGTCTACGTACTATATTCACACGCGTGAGCGTATCAATAGTCGATTTACATTATTGTGATCAAATATGTTACGGACCTACATAAGTTGCGAAATATGATAAATACACTTTCCATCCTTCTGTGATCTTAATATTTTTGACATATTTAACAATATATTTTAATAATTTTTAAAATGAATATATTTTAAGTTTCTAGCACAGTATAACTAAATAAGCTCATATACTTTGAATGCACATTCATAACTCTCGTTAGAATAATGTTGCCTAACAAATTCATAATGCTAACCCTTTATTGAATTGCTCAAGTTTTTGAACTATTAATAAATATGAATAATTTATTGACTTCTATTAATTACTGATGATGGAATGCGTGACACTCCTTATGTCTGTTCAGAATATTGATAAAAAAAATTGCGAATATAATAATACATTATGTTAATACGATATAACATGCAAATATTTTTTTTAATTTAATTATTATATATTTTATTATATAAATAATTTATTCTTCAAAATATATTTCAATTTTTTTATCCACTTTATTTGTTTCTGTCTAAAAGTGTCTAATTCGATAATTATTAGGACAAAATATATTAAATTATATATTACCTAAATGTTAAAGAGGAGAAAAACGGTGGACCTTTCATTATATTCACATGTTTATCAACAATTTTCCTGCAAAGTACTATCAGTGAAGGTTTGTATCGTCAAATCTCTTCTAGTGTCTGAAGTAAATAAGGTTAACTCAGAATTTTCAAACGAAACTGAATAATGATCATTCTTACAGTTTAAATGAGAACAGAGTTTGTTAAATATATGAGTACTGATAGTTTTCATTCTCCTTTCAACGCTCTGATCATGACCTCGTTATAGAACGACTCATACTTCATTTGTGTAGAAAAATTTATTCTATCCCTGTGAGTCACATCATCACACAACATTTCTAACGCTCTGATATTGTTTTCATTCAGTAGCAGTAATCTGCCATTGAATGATTTCATTTGCCTATCTGCCTATTTGTCTCTCTTTCTCTATTCAGCGGACTAAACGTGTCAACCGCTCTGTGCCCTTCAGGATGGGGGACATAGCTCATCACTGTGTTGAATATGTTAAATATTTCGATGAGTTCGTCGGTAGCCTGGATGTAGAGTCTCGGCCTCGTGAACAAGGGGTCCGTGGTTCGATACCAAGTGCCGACAAACTCCCCTTTCACGACACAAGCTTTAGGATAGCTTACTGTGAAAGGTGTATAAGTTTGTATTTGAGTTTATAACAAACAAAACCCAGATATATCTTTAAAAAAATTGAGTTGTTTTACCAGCAACCGCTTTTTACAAACCACTAAAAAACAAGAAAAAAAATAGTTGTGGACTTTTGTTATAGTGGAGACTACACAGAATTAAATCATTTATTTTTGAAAATATTATTAACATCCCTACTAATGTTCAATTCAGTGAAAATCTTCAATTATTTATCAAATAATCGAATCATTGCGGTTTATGAATTTTGACATTTCTGTTTAACCAATATTAAAATGTACCAATATAAAAACTGGCAACCAATAATTTAATTTTGTTATGTGTATCAAAAATAAAATATATACCGAATATGTTGTATTTAATATATTTACCCTTTCACTATTAAATTCAAGTGGAAAATCTAGGAATTTTTAATATACAAAATTAATGTACAACGAATACGTGTATATTTTGATGACTTTTTGCGAAAAAAACAACCTTTCTCCATCAGTAGGTACTGTGTGTTTGTACAAGAATATTGACAGTTTAAGGATATGTTACAAGCTCTATAAAGTTGTTACTAATAATGTTTAATCCACAAATATTACAACATAAAATAAATAAAAAATTATATACAAAACGTGTGCAAAGCGACAGAATTTTAATCAAAGGTCGAAAACATGGAGATCATATCTGAAAAAAATTAAATTTTGAAAATGAATAATTCATCAATTAGTGACTCTAACAGAAAATATTATTTCACCTTGTAAAACCTACTTTTTTAAATAATTTCAGTATAAATTATGAATTATTTTCTAACCAGGTGAATTTTAATAAATCAAATTAAACATGTTTCCATACGGGCGCACACTGTTAACCAGAGGGTCAAATTGATTCTGTGGATTTTAATATTATCCTTTTAGCGAATATTTCGGAGAATGTATTGCACATGTAATAACATGAATAAAATATAAATTACTTACCTACTCGCAACATTTTTAACTGTAATTTGAATACCGCTTTTTATTACAGCTTGAGTATTTACAATAAATAGATTACTTTATTTGTAACAAATTTCATTTCAATATATAACCCAGTATCAAAGCTTCATTTAAGCTCTTCTCGTTTTTTCCATCGCTTTATATCTCACGCTATTTTTTAATCGTTGCAATTCCATATTCTGAAAATTTTGTTTCCCTTTACCTAGGTACTTAATTATAATTCTATAAAGAGCATCCAATTTTAATAATCCACACATAAATATTTGAGTCGGTTCGTATGTGCGTATGTCCTCAATGGACTCTGAAATAAGGAAAGACAGAAGTAAAATAATACACTCTATACGAGGTCTCATCTCCTGGGCAGGTTTAAGGCTAAAAACATTTTAAATATCTTATGTATTGATAAAGATATTACAATTTTAATGAGATTCCCATACATTCGCTTGACAAAATTGCCAAGCGAATGTATGAAAATCCAATATTTATAGTCAAACATTTTTCATTGTATTGAATTAATTTCAAAATGGATGTAACAATAAATAAAACAATACTGAAACTAAATAATTAGGGACTGTTTACATAATGAAACATTGTGATTGCTAATGACAAAAAATCCTGAATTATGAGAATAAAAATTGCATATTTTTGACATTTTGAGCTATTTTCATAATGGAGGATATTATGAGACCATAGAAATCCATACTGTAGAATAAGAATAGTATTATGTAAAAAATCCACAAACAATGTTAATTGATTTTTTGTATAAATAAATACAAAAGTACCTCGGTACTAGCCATAAGAACCTATTTATTTTCGCCTAATATTTTTCTTTACTTTTCATGGCAAATCACTTGAAGATTTATGTAGGTACTACAAACTAAAAATACCAATGTTCACCCATGTATTTGCACGGTTTCTGTTTATTTAAACCCGAGCAATGCCGGGTTACAAAAGCTTGTTACAAATAAAATGAAGAATTAATATGTTATTTCAAATATATCTTAAATAACTATTAATTTAAAATAATATTTAAAAATAATATCTCTCAATATTTTAGATTTCTAATCGCACTATTTTTATAAAGATCATGCATTATAGATCTCGTAAAATTATGTTTTGGACTTAATTTCAAATCCATAGTGCGAAAGTTGTTATATATTAGTTATTCTCAAAGGAAAATTGTTTTTTGGTCTTATTTATTAATGTATTATAAAACAATATAATAACGTTGTATTGAATCGCTCGTCTAAATAGAACCTGGGGGTATAAACAAAAACAACAGTAACAACCCCTGACAAAGCTTAAGGTCATCTAAAGGTTATTCTATAGATACGTAGGAACCATACCGGTTAGGTACCGTTAAAATAATATCTGAATCGCAAACAGATCTTATTGCTGGCGCTGCGTGTATAGGTTTGCATCACTATTTATGTTTACATCACTCGCCGCAAAGGTAAAGACTGTTAAGGTGAGCGGTATCAATTTTTTGAAAATAAATAATAAAAGGAATAAAAATCATTGTAGTAGTTCATCGAAGATATTTCATTGTCCACCGTCAATTTGTATAGAATCACAAGATGTAGGCGCTGTCTCTGTTGGAATAGTTTTTGTAGCTCGATGTGTCTAGAAGTCAAGAACAATGGTAAATTATTATTGTTATAATTTCCACTAAGTTTTTTTACGTTGAAAATATTTATCATTGAGTGTTTTGACGAATAGCGAATAAATATTAAATTTTGGCATATGTATTAAAGTTAATTTAGTTTTATTAGTCGTCAGATGGTAAAGCAACCCTCACCACAGAAATGTAATTAGTAGGTACACCTACTTACCTTAATAAATATCAATTATATGGTACTAAATTATATACCAAATCTTGTATATACAAGAGTTGTGTAACACTAAGTAATAATGGTTTACCTTCGTTTATTTTAATTGAAACAATTGCTGTTCATTACTTTTTCAGAAAGCTGGTTTATCCATTTGTCTTTTTCTACAAACATTTGAGCAATAAGTGCCCGTGCCAATTATTTATTGACACTAATAATTATGAAAAGATGATGACACTAATTAATAAATTAGGTATCAAAAAAAATATTTGAAATTGTTTGATTTATACAATATATTGATATAACCTTCCAATTTGTATAATAATTTGCATATGATATTCAATCTTCTTCTTCCTGGCAACGTCCCAATTTATTGCTTCTGAAGGCTGCTGGGAGTGCTGGGGTATGTTCTTCTCGTACAAATAAGGCTGTATATTCTTCTGTTCTGTGTGTCATCCTCATTCAGGCCGTTTCTCTGCAGGATCTTGTCGCATTGTGTCATTCAAGTATTCTTTAGTCTCCCTCTTTTTGAATGTCGAGGAAGATTCATTGACATGACTTTATAAGCAGTGTTTTCTGTGTTTTCTTCTTTATGCGTCCATACCATTTTAGTTGCCTCTACTTCTAGCTTCCTATTTATGTCAGTAACACCCATGCTACCACGAACATGTGAACTTCTTATTTTATCTTTCAATGATACATCACCTGATCATGCGCATCTCTGCTGTTTCAAGCTGCATAATTATGACATTCGATCGAGTATTAATTATTAATTTTAAATTATATTAAATTTCTGTTTGATTTTTCGACACTGAGTACTTTTATATCCATTGTTATGTTATTGTTGTCTTTGTATTTTTTAAATTTATGTTAACATGTAGGTAAAAGGCTTCTTGCTGTGTATATTTCTAAAATAATAACAAATAATAATAATGGAAGATAAACGCACACTACAGCGCCCTTGAGGTCAGGTTTTGAATAAACGGTGCTTATATTTTATTGATTTAGAAAAGACAACTTGCATATTTATTATTTGATAAGTTAATTGGTTAGTCCTCTCGTGGGAGAAGTCATAATGATAAATCTAATACATTTTGTCCAGCGGGTTGAGACTTTTTTTGTCATTAAGTTAGTTTTTTTTTAATATTTGCTTATATTTCATACTCACTCTACCATGTTTGATATTAACAAAAAACTTTTGTTTTAATAATAATCAGCTTTGTTGTAGTATTTTATTTTTTTATATAAATTTAATTTAAATTTGACCAAGAATTTATATAACTGAACTGTTCACACCGAATATAACTTCACCCGCTAATCCATTGTCAATATGATGGTGATTGATTGATTAATGTTTTGAAAGCGAATATGAATAAGTTGAAAAGGGCACGGTTCAATGTTATACTTATTATCTTTCTCTTCTATAGAAGGAAGACCACATAACGCATATATAGAATTAATGATTAATTGGAATGAATGGCTCAGCTAAAGGCACTATGTAAAAGAAATAAGAAAATTTTAAAGAAAAATTACCCACTTCGTGGAAAAACCATATTTCTTCGAAGATATTTTCTTCAGAATAATTTAAATTCACAGAAATTTTCTTGTACTAATTGTTGCTTTAACTGTGTGATAATTAATGTTATATAAGTTAGTAGACGCTAATCTAAATAATTGTGGAATGTGAAAGTAAGGTGCTAAGAAATATTATGTACCACATACCTAAATATTCTCCTTTATATTAATATTAATATTACCTTCTAAGGTATTCAACAATTATTTACATAAATAATTGGTAGGTATAGCTCAAAATGAGTTTTAAATATTACTAGACATGCCCTGTAAAGACACAGAGTATAAGATCGCATCTCATACTTTGTCCATCGTTTTTAATAGGTATTAAAAAAGATACAAGTTTGATTATATACGTTTATTTAGTTATATTAACTTTTTCATAATAGATTGCTTTTGAATATTTGAATGTCGGTATCCAACTCAGCGTTAGGGAAAGAAAGCTTGTTTATTTTACACATTTATTTCACGCTCTTATATAATCTTTTTACAACAGGTGCTTTACTCGTTGTTTTTAGGGGCGGGGATCTTTTGTAACTTTTTTATTCACTTCTTTGTAACATCTTTTATATAACGTCTTCTTTTATTTATATAAAGTATAAGAACTAAGTTTACTCAGTGGAAAAATGGTACAATATAGAATATACCTACCTACTAGTGTTGGAACGGTTTCATTGTAAACACTAAGATATATTATGGAAATAGTGATCAACATTGAAGAGAAAAACGGTAAAATATAGAATATACCTACCTACTAGTGTTGGAACGGTTTCATTGTAAACACTAAGATATATTATGGAAATAGTGATCAACATTGAAGAGAAAAACGTACTGAATTAAGTTTTAATTTGATAAAATTAAATAAAACCTTTTTACTTTAATAAGAGGTAACCATTTTTTAATAGTTAAGAAAATATTTTGATATTTTATTTCATATACGAGTTTCAAACGTTCATGATAAAAATTCTTACACTTATTTCTAAGAATTTCTAAAATTTGATATTTCCTTTTCAGTCATCTTAATATAGAATAAATAAGATTATCTCAGATTCAGGTACTAGGGTTTCAGATGTAAGATTATAACAAGCACATCGGAATTTAACTGGAGTGTTTGAAAAGTATTTAATTGAAATATTGTTTATTTTCAAAAGGTACATTATACCTTCAATCTACTAAAATATTGTGATTGTATGATGATTGATTGATATTATGTAGAATAGGCATGATATTAATCAGTGTGGGTAGAGAAAGAGAAATCTGAAAACTCACAATGTCATAACACTGTGAGTTATCAATTATTACAATTTCATATCTTTTTAGCACAATGTAGCAAAATATACCCACTCACCTTGTTCATAACAGATATTTATCCGTCTGCCTACGCAATCTTTTAAGTCTCTTCTTCCGCCAAACTCCATACATTTAAAAACCAGAACCAGTGAACATTTTATCCAATGCTCTAATCCCCTTTAGTATTGTTTATTTTCATAACAACTCTCCTTTCTCTTTGTATACGCCGATTCAATAATATTATATTAGGTATTTAGATATATTTTCATCTTTATCACGACTTATTCCACACGTGAAGCAGCCAGTAGATCCTCCCTCTATTATGTGTAATATGATTTTTACTTATTCTTATTTTTTGTTGCAATTCAATTGTTCTATATGTATACAAATATTTATATTTAAAAAAAAATGTATCTGGGTTTTATTATAAACCCAAATACAACCTTATACACCTTTCACACAAAGCTAAAAGCTTGTGCCGTGAAAGGGGAGTTTGCCGGCACCTGGGACCGAACCACGGACCCCTTGTTCTGAAAGCCGAGACTCTACCTCCAGGCTTACGACGAACTCAATTGTCGTCTTTGTAATATTGAAGAGAGACCCACCTCACACCCGGATATTTCAGGAGGCATAGACTCCTATTTATCCGCACATTCAAACCAAAATTGTCCTCACGGGCGGGCCATTGGGCAGGTCTGAAGGACCGACCGGCTAAAACCGCCGTCGTGGGAATCTTTTAAACTACACTCTCTTCAATGCCCCTTTTGAAAGTATGTTTATTTTATTGAATAAAAAAAAATACAAAATTATATAAAAAAAGCATAAAACAGGACAAAATATAGTACAATTAATATAAGGTAGATAACATCGAGTAAATATGATATATAAAAATTGCTGAGTAACAAAAGCCGAAGTGAGGTGTCCAGAAACTTGTTATTTGGCGTTCAGAAGGCGCGAGCCCGAGAATCACCAGTGCCGAATGGTGTGAAAACATTAAACCCTCCCAAAAGGGATATACCTCCCAAACCTACTCTCCACCAAGGGAGACAGGACGATACAACGAGAAAACGAATTCACTATCGCGCCAACGCCACAAAGGGCAAAAACCAACCCTAAGACTCTCCCGCGTCAGGCTGGGGTGAACCCGGCTGACGCAGAAGCTCCCAACGAGATACCCATACATCCACAAACACCAAAAATGTTTTAAGGTTCCTCGGGCATTGCAGAACCTCCCCAAACCAAATTGGTCTGGGAGTGCTCTCACTCATATCATCTATCATTGCATCTCTAGCATCATTCATCACGGAGCACTCCCAAAGGATGTGCCCAGCATACTGCGCCCCCAACCCACAAACACACCACGGGTTCTCCGCTAGGCCAAGGTCATATAACCTGCCCTTTAGATCACCGTGTCCCGTCACAAGCTGGACGGCATGGTGATTGAGGGAAAGGAATCGCCTTTTCATTCTCTCACATACGTCAGGGAGAAAACTGTAGACCAATCTAGCAGTTCTCCCCCGATCCCACCTATCTTGCCAGACCTCCAAAGTTCTCTTTCGGATCATGCCGATTGCCCTACTGAGCCCTCTAGTCCCGGGCTCCGCATGAACGGAGATTCCAAGATGTTCAACATTGCCGTCAGCCTTGAGCTTACGCCTGGCTACACAATCTAAAATTTCTAAATCCGCGGGCAGCACACCAGCGATGACAGGAAGGCCATCGCTAGCGGCCGTTCTATACGCACCGGTGACGGCGAGCAGGGGGAGTCTCTGTCCCCTCAAGACCGCCGCGGACACAGAACCAACAGCAAGACGGTGCGACCAAACACGAGCACCATAAGTGACCTGAGCCACATACGTCGCCCGATAAATGGTACGCACAGTCCGCGCCTTAAGGCCCCAAGTACCACGACTGAGTCTGCGTAGAGTGTGAAATAACACTCCCGCTTTTTCGGCAGTCGCTCGCACGTGCGGAAGAAAGGTGAAGCCCCTGTCAAGGACAACCCCCAGGTATCGGACTTCATCGACAACCCTCACAGGATGCCCATCCATCCGAAGCACAGGGTTCCTGCCCCTTCCCAGCACACCCTTCAACCACAGCGCGGAGGTCTTGCTCGGTGAGAAAACAAGCCTATTCACCCTGCCCCACGTCATTGTAACAATAAAAAGTAAGGTATTCAGCATGGTTTTCATACCTCATCATCATCATCATCATCGCCCTCAACGCTCCTCTCGGGAGCACAGGGCAGAAACCAGCCTCCTCCATTCAGAGCGTCTCTGTGCCAATTGCGTCACCTCTTCCCACGACATTCCTTGCCCTCTGATATCGTTGTCATAGGAACGGTGTATTGTGAAAGAGGGACGCCCGGGCCTACGGAACCCCTGCGGACGGAAGAACAGTGCTCTTTTTGACCAACTATCATTGGGCATTCTCAAAACATGTAGAATACATATCATAAATAGGTATTTGACAGCAATATTAATGGTGATATTATTTGAAATGCGAGTATAAACTAAATTCATTACATATTCTGCAGTTTTTCAAACATGAACAGCAATTGCTTTACACAGCACGAGACTATTCTTGACAGTATATAAAATAATATTGTGGTTTTTGCTCCCATCATACATTACAAAAAAATATTTGCATACAGAAAGGTTAACAAACACAAATAAAAATGGATTTGATGTTATATTCAATATCAACAGCAATGATTTCAAGTAAGATATTATTCTAGAGCAATACTAGAAAAATGGAGATTTTAGTTTTGGTCCATACAAATACCAACCAACCATTGTGAGTGTATACTTTTCAATATCGCATTATTATTGTAAACTTTCAACTTGGTAAGGTTGCAATCATCTTCAATATTTGATCAGGAATATTGTCGACATTGTCTAGTAATGGAAAACTATTTACCCTCACCACTGTTAGTACAACGACATTCTTATGTAAGTGTCCACTTAAAATACCAATCTAAAATATCTCTTCTACCTATTTCACTTGTAAAATACTCAGTAAACATTCCTACCTACGTTGAGTCGAATTTGTTTATTTTAACTATCTATCGCTTATTGGATTTAAATCATCTCTTTCCCTTCCTATTAGTACGTAGTTGTTTTAATTTGCAATAACTATTCCCAACTTGGGTAGATACTGTACCTGCCTATTTGAAAAGTTCTTTCAACAAGATTTTGTATTAATATATGGGGAATATTTAAAAAGGTGACCAAAGAAACATAAATCGTCGACCAACAATGAACTGACTGCAATACTATTTGTACGATAAAAATAACTACATAGGTTAGTTAGCGACTTACATCGAGAAACATAAAATGTGTGATATAGTCGCATAAATAAGCGACAATTTTATTAGGTGAGTAACAAAAATACTGGCTATGTAACTTTACACTTATATCGAGTGAATGACAAAAAAATATCAAAAGACAACCGTCAATTCAGTTTTTATTCATAAACTTTCCTAATAGTTTCCATTTGTGTGTAATTATATTATTTTTTAATATTTTATACAGATTAATATGCATTGTTTTTATTCTCTTCACATTAAACTATACTATTAAACTATATATTATATTTTAAACTAACGAAGAATACATGTAATGAGAGTGACCTATTAATGGCGAATGACAAGGCGACATACGTCGCTGAATACTGGAGTGACAAAAGTCCGGACCCGAAAGTAAAGTAAGTAATAACGATGAAACAATTTTAGATGTTTTTTTAATGTGGTCCATATAACATTGTTTACTGCAGAACATAATACCATGTTATTTTTTTAATGGTATAAAATTATTATCCAATATCAATATAATGATAATTTAAAAAAAACGGTGCTCATTTTAGCTAACAACATTTAGCTTGTAACATTATTTTGAAAATATATAGTGCTTGGGCATCAATCGCAATATTTCATGGCCAATATAAATAGCCTAGTCCCGCCACTGCTGCTGTCACCTGAATAATTTTACAATCACATACACTGTACATAAATGGTCGCCTGCATCGGTATTATAGGTTGTCATAAGAAATCAAAATGAAACAACATATAAAAAAATAGTAATTCTGCTGGTGACTTTGGCTCGTATTCTAAAACAACACTGTGAAGTCTCATAGTCTAAGTGATCACTGTGCGTGTAAATTTGTATTCTAAAACATTACTTGACTGGCGTTGCTAACTATGCATTATTTTAGAAACGTCAAAAGCCAAGTGTGGTCGAGAGGTGTTTTAACATATATGCGTAGTCTAGCTGCTGTCATTATCAACACGTTGTTTTGCTATAATATTTTGTTAATGAACATTATGTAGTATAATTTACTCCATTTATAATAAAAAAATATGCCTCATTACGAAAGTGAAGACGTATTTGATGAGCGCGTGAACGAAATTATTGATAAACCACGATATTTGTCTTGTCGCCTTGTGAAAGAGCGGCAAAATCTATTCACAAACTATAATGGTTCTTCTGGACATTGATCTTCCAATAAACCATTCATCTTTTGAGATGAATCGTAGCAGCGAATGCTTAGCTTTTAGACGAGCATTTGGTCTACAAATTTTTCTTACTACTTACTATACTATACCCTCACGCCGTGTCCCAAGTGGGGTAGGCAGAGAGAACGGAACGCCATGTTGATCTATCCTTACATACTTCTTTCGCTTCCTCTACATTTATCCAGTTTTTTATACATGCACTCCGATTCCTCTTAATTAACACGCGACCGTCCTTGAGAATTTGGTCCACGTGGTCAAACCACGTAGTTATTGGACGTCCGCGCTTTCTCAGACCCCCTCTTTCAGATAAATATAACGTCTTCGTCAATCTTACATCATCCATTCGCTCCACATAACCAAACCATCTCAATTTATTTACACGCATTCTATCCACAACACTCCTCTTGCATCCACTCATTCTTCTAATATCTTCATTCCTCACTCTATCACGCAATGTTTTATCTACCATTCTCCTTAGTGATCGCTTCTCCACAGCATTTATTCCACTCTCGTCCTTCAGCCACGTCCAAGATTCGTTTGCATACATAAGTGTCGGTACGAGAATGGCGTTGTGCACCAGCATTTAAGCCATGTTCGACACATTGCTATTGCTAACAATAGATCGAAGTGCACCGTTTACTTTCGTTCTTTCGTTCACTTTTCTTTTTTCAATGTCCCTATCATATCTACCATCCCTCGCAAACATACTTCCTATGGAATCAATGTAAGAAGAAAAATACATTTGGTTACAACCGACTTAATTTATTATAGTAATTAAACATATAGAAGATAGATAGATAAGACATTAAACATATAAAATAAAGACATTTATTCAATCTTTTTGAAAATCTTCATTTTCAGAATATAAAATGAAACTTTTTATTGAAATTATCAAATATTTATTTGAATTGTTCAACATTGTATACTCTTTCTTTCTTTCTTCTCTTTTTTTCCAGCAAGACACCCGACATCGAGTATTATGTATTGTATATACTCATTCAAAGAAATATTTGTTAATTTGAATAAGTTTTATAAAAAAATAATATAACAGTTACAGACAAAATAAATCTGAATTGAGAGGACAGAGAGCATTTATTAAACTCGCTGTTGGATCAGGAAGAGGAGGTCCACCACCTGTTTTCGACACCTCTTCGCATGTGCCGATAAAACCTTCCTACGCAACGACTTCATATTCTCCCAGCACCTCTTGAGTTGGAGGTCGTTCCTTTTTTGAGTTAGGGCGGACGAAGTATATTATGCTCGGGATACAGCTTTCCAGGCATCTTTTTTTTACTGGATGTGGTACTCATGGTACTCATATCTTCTATAATTTTATGTTGAGCGACGATCTACGTAAGCAATGGCTTTTCTGACGCAATTTTCCTGTAAAATAAAAGATTTATGTTATAAATATACATTATAATAATTATCTTGTGTTAGGCAACTAACTGTATCACCAATAGCAAATTCGACATTGTTGAAAGTAATTTTAGTACAACGTAAAACCTTCAATGGACTTGTACCAATAATTTGTTTCACACATTAAATTATATTTAATAATTTACTATTATTTAATAATATATTTGATTAATAAATGACAAATTACTTGGTAAATTAAATAATATATTTGATTAATAAATGACAAATTACTTGGTAAATTAAATTCACGAACAGCGCCCGTATTTATTTTAGTTTAGGTAAATAAAATAATGCACTTTTTGCAGCTAGATTAGTTATCTGGTAGATAATATATTTACTTAAAATATGTAATGTCTTGTAATATATTTAAACATTTACCTTTGAATAGTGTTTTCCACTTTAATAACAGCGAAAATAAGGCACAATATTATAACAAACACAAAAAAACGTGCAAAATAATGAAATGTCAGATAGGCGCCGATTATAATGAATGCAGTAATTAATCACCGATTTGCGAATTGACCAATCACGAGCGGTGTGTATTAGTAGTAGTGAGTGCACAGATATGTATTTGCCAAGTGTTGTTCTAGAATACAAAATAATCTATCAGTGTTTATTTCGCACAGAGAAATATTTTTACTTAGCGCAGCGTAGGCGGTCGCTATGTCTAAGTATTGTTTCAGAATACGAGCCTTTATTAATTTGCGAGTCTGCTTTTGAAAGTTTTTCGTCGTGGAAGCTTTTGAAAGGCTCGCGAATGAATATACTCACCAGCGGGATCGCTAAATACTTTGTTTCATTTCATTCAAGAACCGTTGATCGATAAACTTAACTTTATAAGAAGTTTTTGTCACACGTTTAAACACTACCCTAAATACAGCTTATGTATCAAGCTTTAAATTTTGTTGTCATTTTTTGGGTTCATCTGATTTTGTTATGATGTGCTAAGATAAACACAAAAATTTTGGTCTCTTCTACAGAATCCTATGATACTCTGGGGATTTATTTCAGATTTAGCGCTCAAATACGTGGATCAATAAGACGCATTAAATAATCCAAATTCACTACCCATGGCAGACCTTTCTTAAACTCGTACACAAAGCCACATTGAAAGGTTTTTAATAATAAACAGTTCGAAATATATCAATATTATCTAGCACAATTTTTTTTTTAAAGTTAAGAAAAATGATTACTTCATAATATAAAGCAATGTAATTTTTTATATATATATTTTTAACGTTACTCCTGTAATGTAATTACAATCACTACCATATACCTACATAATACTCCATAGTAGGTATGTTAAATTCTTTTCTTGAAAATAGATTAGATAAGTATAACCTTGTTTCTAGAATAAGCAAATCCCATTCTGACATCCATTAAACTGAGTATCTTCCCCATTTTTCTTTGAAAATCTGCGATCTCGCTAAAAATCTGGGTTAACATAATATACATTAAGCAAAAGTAGTACACCATAATTTTGTCACAAAGCAACGTTCCATTTTATTTTATTTTATTTTAGAGAAATGAAAATAAGTGTTCTATGGCCAGAAAAATAAGTTTTTTTTCTATCCATATGAAATAATAATTTCGTATATAAATCATTAATTACTCGCAAGTAATGCAATACTTGTATTATGACCGTAAAGTATACTGGATAATAATAATACTGCTCTAGTTTTAACTAATAAAGTACTCGAGGTTACTCTCAACTGGATCCAAATCTAGAATTTTTATCTTATATCTTTCAAACTTCCAATGAATATTGTTGAAAATAAACTGTGGTCTTTACTTAGGTACTAGAGTATTCAAAATAATGGAAATACACACTTTTGAAAAATATTATTCATTTATGAGTCAGGAAATTTAGTTTCAAAAGCACCAAATTGATGTTTCTACCGAATCATAGAGTGAGTACATAACACTATGATATCTAGTATAATTTTTTACATATTTTATTGAATATAATTCACTCGATTAACGTCAGCAGTAAAAATGGATTAATTTGATTACGAGTATATTATTCACTGTCATACGCCACACTAATAAAGCTGTCGTAGCGTGGGGAATTGAGTCCAAACCAAATAATTAAAGGTGACAATATACCTATGTTTGCCAATTCATCAAAATAATATTATTCAATACATGTTACGTCAATATATATTTTATTCAAAACATTCATGATAGACCCAGGACAAAATGATCAACTGGCGTCCGTTTTCACACTTATATAGTTTTATAAACGTAATATATTAATTCTCATTTTAATAAATTCGGAATAGATTCCTTTTTCTTTAAAAGTAACCAACCTTATTTAGCTGTATCTTAATGACAAATATAAATATTTATGTGCATAAACCCAAAAATTGTGAATGCATCAAGGCTAATATGTAGAGTGTATCCCATTTCTTATAACTCAGAAATTATGATCTGGCGTCAAAATATACAAACGTGTGGTAATATGTAAACGAAAGAACAAAGTTTTTAAAAAATACATTTAATTTGCTATTTTCAAGGTAGATTTGTGCCTTTTATTTTGTTTTTCAACAAAATACTTTTTTGACAAAACTTCTTCAAGGTTTCTCCGTAAACCGTGAAAAATTTCAGGAAATATTAAAAATAAACTTAAGCTTTAAATCCCGTGACGACGTTTGATTTACTTTTAGTGAATTGTTTAATATCGTTTTAGTGACATAAATACTATCGATATTCTTTTTACGTTCTATTGTGTGATCTATGAATCTTTGGTTGTGGAAAATGCCCATATTAAACATATTACAATCCAATTTTCTCGTCGTATAAAATATATTTCTAATTATTTGATGTATATTATATAAAAATGTATTGTTTCTTCTTTGTCGAATTACTTGTTATTTACATGATTTGTTTGTTACATACTGTGGCTTATTTCTACACCTTTATGATATGTTTTTTCAGTAGTTGGTTAACATACAAACATATCTACATACTTATACATGTGTGTTTGGTATATGAATGTTTGTATGTGTACATAATAAAATTAAAATTTACACATTAATTTTTCTTAACTCAGCTGTGCAAATTTCTATTCTAAATTGTTAAAACAATTGCTAGGTTATGTAAATTCTAGAACTCATTGTACAAAAAAAAGAGTTTATTTTCTTATGTTAACATATGACCCTTCTGATTAGAACGACGTTAACCCACTGAAATGCTTCCTTTGGAAGTACAACTGTCTACTTACATATTTATAATGTTAAGTAGGTACTGAGCTTACAAAACATGGACTCTAACGCTTACAAACTACATTTTTATGTTTATACCATGTTTATGTAATTTATCCGGTCGACTCTCTACCACAATATCCGTCCCTTTCACAACTATAGATATATGTAACTTCGTAAGGAAAAGTGAGTCAATTGGGGAAAAATTGCTCCTTCAATGACCATCTGCCATTTCTGTAATGTCATAGAATCATTTTTTTTAGACCTATATACGTTATTAGCAAACTCACACAAGTAAATTACAAAAAAAAATAGCAGACGAATGAATAATTTTTGAAAGACGTAGATATATCTCGTATACCTACACTCCCCTCATCCAAACAAACCAGTCCGTGGTTTCACCATGTTCGAACAGAAGAGTAAAGAAACTTATTATTTTTACTAATTATTTTTCAAACAAATACCTAGTTAGTAAAATAATTTATTTAGTTATTCCAACATAACAACGATGTTATGTCTTCATTGTATCGTATAATGTTGTTTAAAAACAATTTACATTTTAAATCTACTTATACTTTTTCTTTATATTATTTTACATTATATTATTTTATCACTAAATAACATTTGCTTTAAAACAAACAATAAGGAATTCCAATATTTTTCTGACATATTTCGTTGTATCCCTCGGGCAAAATCACGAAACATTGTATTGTGTATCGTGTATATTGTGTAACCAAAAGATAATTCCTGAAATACGTTATATAGTTATTATGGGTTCAATAAGGCAAGGTGAACACTGCTTAATCTACGTTGTCAAATCTCTGTTATGACTAGCACCCATGTCAAAATATTATTGACATGAAATGAAGTTTTCTCCTAATTACATCAGAAAATATAAAATTTTCGCAAAAAGTCTTAAACATTTTTATCAGCTGTAAATATTTTCAGCGGATGATGAGAAATGTATCACATGTGCTGTGTTTGCATTATAAGTCTTTTCCTGGCTATATGGAAGTATGTATAAGAACTTACATTTTATATAAAAATATATAAAACCTTTCGTCTATAAAATGCATGTTGGTTATTCCGCGTACATTTTGAGATGAAATACAAATCATATCAACCTCTCAGTTGTTACTAATTTTTCCAAGAAAACGTATAAGATAACTTCATAATAATATACATAGATCTACATACAAAGTAAATTCATATAAAATTTTATGTATGCTAAGCTACGTTAACGTAAGATAGTCTTATTACTTCCATAATTTCAAATATGCCTCAGAAAAATGATATTCTAAGTATACGCCGTCATTTGGAATGTTAACGAAACAATGTCTGCAATGTCGAAAATCTCTATACACATTTAATATGTATGGTAATCACAAAAATATAACATCACATGTTAGTAGGTTAATAATATTATATATAGAGTTCGTCGGTAGCCTGGAGGTAGAGTCTCGGCCTTATGAACATGAGGTCCGGGGTTCGATCCCAGGTGCCGGCAAACTCCCCTTTCACGACACAAGCTTTTAGCTTACTGTGAAAGGTGTATAAGGTTGTATTTGGGTTTATAACAAAACCCAGATATATCTTTTAAAAAAAAAAAAAAAAAATTATATTACAGGTAAATTATTTATTTATTTATTTATTTTATTCTTCTTACACATCATCATTCATATAACAAATAAAATAAAGCAATATACACAAGAAAAAATGTGACGATGTGCAGTGGCGAGATTATCACTATATAGTGATTTCTTCCATCTAATCAATTATAAATCGTGAGAGAGATTATCGATTACTGTATATTATAAATCGTGAGAGAGACGTCTGTCGACTTCTCAGGTCGTATCAATCTGATAAGTCGAAAGACGTCTCTCTCACAATATAATATACCAAATCTTAAGTAGAAAGAAACACTTGTTAAATAATAATATATATATTGGTAATACGTTACGATGTGTTTCATATTACATCGAATGTCATAGAAGGTTATTTTACAAATTTCATGGCGTTTAACGATTATTACTATTGGACATTATGTTATCTTCACATATCTACTACGTAATAGATTCCCATCAAAAGAATTTATGGCTGGTCATAATTTGATAACTATGGATATTACCTATTTATAATTTTATGAAATATTTATGCTGGAAATTTTATGACTATAATATTTGAGAATATCTTATTATATTTATGATTTATACCCATAATAGCATAATGCAAAATTCATAATAAATATATGAAACAAAATGTTCAATTTCGATTTACATAGTCATCGCATTGTTGGATCTCAAAATGCGTAAGATCTCATATCTGGGTCATTGATGCGCATGAAAAGTACCACATTCTACGGTCGATTATGACAAGTGAAATAGAAGGACGCCGGGGAGCTGACAGAAAACATAAATCTTGGCTGCGCAACGTAGAAGACTGGACTGGAATGAGAGGTTTGAAAGAATTGTTCCGGGCCATGCCCTAGTGGTCACCAACGTTAGGAGTACCTGACAGGGCGCTTACAGAAGAAGACATTACATTTGTTTTTAAAGCAAATAACCCATTCTGTTACATTTTGACATCCATCCAAAAAAAAATCATATCTATCAAAAAACTATCACCACAGACTTTTAAAAGACAAAGTAATTAGTTAATAAAACAAACAAAATGTGATAACAATAGAATAGTCATATGTTACATTCGTGTATGATTTTATACGTTCATATATTCTTGACGATATTGTAGTTGGTATAAAACATTGTACCCTATTATTTTTAACAAGCGATTCTATGAACTTTATTTTTTCTTCGACCAAGAAAATAATTGAACAAGATAAATCTGTTTGTTATGTTATTGGGTTTCGAGTATTCGCTGTGTAGTTATTATTCTATTCAAGGATAGAAAACATCGTCGATATAGGTATTTTATGAAAAGATACAAGCTTTTAATATTAGTTGTATAGGTACCTCTCTGTGGAATATGGAGGCAGTAAGTTTTGTTAACATCATTATTCTTTAAGGAACAACTTGTAATGAACAGTCTACAGTGACTCGCTGTTTTTACTCTTTTGTAACGATCATTGTACTCATATTATCTGCATATGTTTCTATCATAATATTATCACACTGCCCTCGCGAAACAGGCAAAACTTTTTAACCAATTCATATTATTTTATTCATCAATCAAGTTTTTTCGGAATATATCCGCTAGCAACTTTATTTTGTTTATATATTCGATTAATCCATGGACCTAAATAGAGTAGCTACTACCTATATACATCCATGGATTAATCACATATTTTTCTTCTGAATTTAAACGGAGCAATATTAAATACCTAATATTAGGTAGGTACCTATATATTAATTTGAAGAAATATGTATTTTTTTAAAACTGTTATTTTTTATTTAAAGATGAGTGAAGAATATTTTTTAAATTCTAACTATGTAACTTTCACTCCTTTCAAAATTATTAAATATTTTATAAGAAATTTCAATAAAATAATTGAGCTCTTCAAGCGAATACCTTGTAAAGACATTGCCTAAGTTTTTAACCTCGTGTTATTACTGTTACACAAAATACAAAAAGGAACCGTAAATTCCAGTTTTCCCTCATGTTTATATTACATACGCTGCATGCTGAACAGTGCTGAACGTGGCAGCGCAGTGGATATCTACATACATATCTACTCTGTACATAATACATACGGGAAGGTTTATCAGAGGGAAGAAAGAGCTGTAACTTTGTGTATATGTAGAGAGTTGATGCTGGTCTCGCATATGAATCATGGGTATTTTGTATACAGGTATATGCTGTATATATATATATATATATATATACAAATTCCATGGTATGTTACTATTGCTGTTGCACATTCAAAGGAGCGAGACGACATCCTCGCTTCTCCATTTGTCTAGACTCTGTACTCAAGTAGCACTTCCCTTATTGTTCCATACAGTCATTAAGTAGGTGACAAACTACACCCACACCATCTACGAGTATATAAACAAAATATATACTCAGTCATAATAACATACTTAAACAACAACCCAAAGTTCTACGTGATGAAATTTAGACAGCTACATCGCAAATAATCATTTTAATGAAGCTCAAAGTGCGTTACGAAGTTTCACACATGTTATGCTACAGTAGGTAAATTTTATCCAAGCTATTCGAAATTATAAGAATATTTATTTAGGTTAGTATGGTTTATTATGAAAATTTATTCATGATGCACACAAAAACCAGTCAACCAGAACAAAAATGTGCATTTTATAATATTATTTTTGCCCTGTCCAATCAATAATAAAAGCAGTTACCTAATTCATCCACAAGTAAACAAAGACATTATTATCTTATTTTACTTCAAACTCACATTAAACCATTTTTTGATATGACGGTGGGTAAATCTTTTATAAATATCAGAATAAAATAATCTCTTTATTTTAATGTTCCGTGAGATCTCAAATAAAAATATTTCTCATATTGAAGTATTCAAAAATAAGATAAGAACTTTGTTATTCGTGTTTGCTGATGCTCATTTGGGGAAAGAAGAAGTTAAGTATTTTTTTTACTCTACATGCTCTACTGAAGTAGGTACGTAGCACACCTTATCAAACACGAAATAACCTCTTTAAAAGATAAATACCTTATATTTTTTCCTCTGCGCCTAAATATTTCCATTTTCTGCTTCAAAAGGTTTCTTGAAAATTGATTCATCTAGACTTTATCAAAGTATATTTTAGCATAAAAATATTTACAGAATATAACAAAGACTTACAAGCATAAAACAATATTTTTTTATAATTTGAAAATATTCAGACAGTAGGTATCTATACTTTGTGTTGCATTTCTAATATATCCAACCCACTTCGTTTTCATCCCTCTATCGACATAACACTTAAGTATTGATTCGCTCGTTAATGACGCATACCTATACACCGGAATCGATCATTTTTTTTTTAAATCAAGCAACAGAATGTATAAATGTTGTATATATTTTTAAATCATAAAACGACTCGCAACTATTACATAGGTATTTCTTAACATAAACATAAAAAACATACAAATAAAATAAAATTGTACATCTATATAAATAAAAATGAGTTGACCATGTATGTTCCCTCATAACTTGAGAACAGCTGCACCGAATTAGCTGATTCTTTTATTGTGGTGTTTGTGATTATCAGGAGACCGTTTGCATGAAAGAAAATTTTTGAAAAATCTAACGGGAAAGTCGAAAATTTGAATTGTATTTTTGTATGATAGTGACGTTTGTATGATTGTTCCGCTGTCACGTGTTGTCATAACGAAAAGTTTTATGAAATTCACCCTGGCGACGCCGGGTAGGAACATTTAGTATGAAATAAAATATATATATATAAAGTAAAAAAAAACATTGAACGATTCACGTAAGCTAGAATTGATAGAAAAAGTTTCTTGATTTTCCAGAGCTCAATCAATACATACATACAGTAAAAATACTCACCGTGATCGCCATAGATGTTTTTTCATACATTTTTTAGATAAAAAATTGTTATTATCGATTGAATAAAACTAAATTTCTTACACGCGTAAACAAGTTAGTTTCTAAGCAATTTCATACTTCAAAATAGAAAAATGTCGTGAAGAATGTCGCAAATTTAATTTGACTTTATAAATCTTGGTAGTTATCTTGTGATGTCTTGGTAATATGAACCTTGTTTGTACTTAAATTTAATTGGAACTGTTGTTTTGTCATTCTCTCAAGAAACTATTGAATTCGTGCGATAATAATAGAGACCGCTTTTCCCGGAAATTGTAAAATAAAATCTCAGATTACCTTATATTAATAGACAAATAATAATAAATAAGATTATAATCAGGTGTAAACAAGGTTCACAAGATATCCGAGTGCTTGGATGACTCTTTTCCTCAATATTCTATTTTTTGAACGACAATTATTGTCAGCAATAGCAATGTGTCGAACATGGCTAAAATGCTGGTGCACAATACCATTCTGGTACCGTCACTTACGTATGCAAGCGAGACATGGACGTGGTTGAAGAAGGACGAAAGTGGAATAAATGCAGTAGAGATGCGATCGTTGAGAAGAATGGTTGGTAAAACGCTGCGTGATAGAGTGAAGAATGAGGATATTAGAAGAATGAGCGGATGCAAGAAGAGTGTTGTGGACAGAATGCGCGTGAATAAACTACGGTGGTTTGGGCATGTTGAACGAATGAACGAGGTAAGAATGACAAAGAGGATATACTTATCTGAAAGAAAGGGTGTGAGGAAATGCGGGCGTCCGAGAACCACGTGGCTTGATCACGTGGATCAAATTCTTAAGGACGGCCGCGTGTTGAGTAAGAGGAACCGACGTGCGTGTATGAGAAACTGTATGAATGTGGAGGAAGCGAAGGAAGTGTGTAAAGATAGATCTGTTTGGCGTTCCGTTCTCTCTGCCTACCCCACTTGGGACACGGCGTGAGGGTATAGTATAGTATAGTAATTTTTTAATTTATACTATGTAGTTTTTTAAAATGGACGTGGATGTTGATCATAATTAATGTTAAGCGCCCTTGAAGTGGTAGTATCACAGTACGGCGCTATGTAAATAGTCATATTATTATTATTAACATATTACTTTTTTATTTTTATTTTATTTTGTTAATAAAAACAAACAGCTTTTACATTTTATATAGTACAACTTAAATATTACATTTTTCACAAGCCAGTGAAGTTTGTTAAATTATATTATTTAACACTATGTTCCAAATTAAAAAAAATATCACAAACAAAAAAGAAGTAAAGTGCACTCTATGCACCAGCTGAGGCAAAAAAATATAAAAGTAAAGAAAAAAACAAAAACGTTCACCCATGTAATGAATATGCCATTACAACATACACAAGTAATATTACGTCATACATTGAGAGTAGTGTTAAAAATATCATGGTAAAAAATTCCTCAATGGAAACAGAATCATTCCATATGGTGCGACTTGTTTTTTCATTGTTGTTCTGAGAGAGATTGGATGGACATCAATTGGTCGACCCCAGAGGCGATGAAGTGGCTTTCTGGACGAGAACCAAGGATTTGATTTGGAATAACTAATGAACGCAGCAATTTAGCTTAGAAAATTAATACAAACTGAAGCCATACAACAACTAAAGTAAGTTGTTCTGATAAAGAATCTGACAGAAGAAAGAAAAACAATGTTTTCAAGTATGAGCTCCTATAATGATTTCTTAATATGGACTCTACCTTTATTCCTTAATTTTCAACACATTTAGTTCACTGTGTCGGAGCCTTGATAGTAGAATTCCATATCAAATTAAAAGGAAATGTTTTTTCCACTACACAGATTTTTTTTATTATCAAAGATTGTCTTTTGTTTGTCAAAGATATTGTCAATATGGAAAAAGAATGGAATGTCTATCTTTAAGATTGGTAATCTAAAAGATAGATGGAAGGAAAATCATATTTTTTTATAATTTAACACTATTTATATTTTTTTGGTATTTATTTTGTAAAACTTCATATTAAAACACGGTTCTTGAATTTGACCAATACTTCTGTCAAGTTTGACAAAGAAATTACAAGACGATGCCTAAAACCATTTTTTTTTTAAATACACGCATAAATCCCATTTAATTATTTATACATCAGGCGAAGCTTCCTTTAACGTCAGTAAGTGGGCTGTCTCGTCCTAAATTAAATAATTTAATTATATAAGAGTATTAAGGCCAACAGGCAGTTATGTTTTTAGAAATTCGTGAGATTTTCATAACAATTTTATTTATAACCTCAAAAAAAAAGGAACTGTACAATGACCTATGTATATAGTAATGTTTTTAAATTTAGTTTTATTTATTTCAGTAATATTACGTCTAACTTAAAAACCTATCTCTACTCTACCTCTAAATTATATACCTAACAAAAATCGCGAATTGTAGACACACAAACGTCAAATGCCAAAATGTTATAGATGCGTCTAATACGATCGCTGTTGGCATTATTTGTTGCAAATAATATTATAAATGGTGTTAAAACACTGCAATAAAATATATATCTACCTACAGTAAAATTTATGCAATAAAATTTATACAGTAGGTATGTCAAAATAAAATTTATCCAGTGAAAGTTACAGTGTTTTAACTAAATCATTTTAATATTAAAATAAATCAACTTTCTTAAAGTTACCACCTAAAAGATAGAATACATATTAATAGAATTAAAATAGATTTAAAATAAAACATTGTATTACTTTCACTATGAACAATATTTGACTCAGAGGCCTTTCGGATAGACACCCATCATCAGTGAGTTTTTATTAGGAACTTCCTAATAAAAATTACCCGAAAGGCCTCTGAATCAAATATTGTATATAGTGAAAGTAATACAGTGTTAAATCTATTTTATTATTGTTTTAAATCTATTTTAATTCTATTAAAATAAACTTTCACAAAATTATTCCAAGTACTATACAATCATTAGAATACATATTATACATGGTATTTGTTTATGTGTTCTTTATTAGTCATCTACATTAGGTATCTTCATTTTGTATTTGCTTTCAAAAGTATTCTTGTATACGAGGTTATCAACTCATTCGTATAAACAAATGTATTCTTTGTATTTCATTATCGTTCCAATAAAAAATTGTTGTGACTAAACTTCGAGAACTTCGTAGTACCTACACATCGCACTTAGATAAAATGCAACTGTGTGATAGCTAATATTCTAAACATATGAAGATATAGATAATATAATTAGATATGTGATTGATATTATACACACCAAGGTGCAATATAGAATTTAATAAAAGTACCTACATACCTATCTTTATAATGTAATTTTTATTATATTTAAATGGGACTTAAATTACTTTGTAATTTCGTTTAAATAAATAAGAATTTGGGCTTAAATTTAGATAGAGTTTCGAGAAAATAATAGGGATCGTAATATATTCCAGTTCAAATAATACTTAACAAAAAAACTTTGCACAAAATCATGTTTTCTAGGTACAATAATAATAATATTTTGAAGAAAAATTTCGTGAGAATATATTATGAAGAAATAGTTAAAAATGATACACCCTAAGGGCGTGTTATTATTATTTACATATCAAATCTTTTATGAATGTTCTAACCGATTACCAATTCTACAAGTGCTATTACCTGCGAGTTTACCGAAATTTCCCACCAACTGCTTCGTGGGTTTCCAAATATTTCTCCAAATTTTGTGGTCGTCTAAGGTATTTTTTATGGGTGATTTGAGTGAAAGCGACCATTCTTTGGGCATATTATTGCCAGCATTTTCTCCATAGAATCATTAGACTTTTGTGTTCTTGAATGCCTACCAGAGAATAAATACGTTCTGGTGACCGTGGTCAGCTTTCTAAAACGAGAGTCCACACATATGAGATCAATCATCTTCCTTTCATCCCTCTCTTCTAGGTATTTAGGTAGATCTCCTTGTGAGCAAAAAAGGTATTCACCATAAAGAGATCCATCTCCCCACACACTTCAATTATTCGTTATCATTCACTCTCTTATCTTCATTTAATCTTAATACATTTTCTAGTTTATTTCTCCTTACACAGCCTCATCCATTCAGGTCACCTGCCAAGATAAATTTTTCGTTCTCTTTTCAATAATATTCCGTGACCATCCTCGTGCAAACTCAAAACTTTTTCTTTTCCGTCTCCATGGCATCGTTTTCAGGATGTTAAGTAAGATAATGATGATATTATGATCCTACTATAAGTAAGACCCCACTTTGAATCAGATCCAGATTAGCCTGGGACATGCGTGTATTTTCTTATATTCACTCATTTTTTCGTATAAAATGGCATTAATAGTTTTGAATCTATTTAAAAGCACCTAACCAGGCATTTAGATAAAATATTATACTAAATTTAGGTACTATACAAAATAACTTTTTCATTATTGTTACATCAAATGAATTATTTCTTTACTAGAAACTCCGCCACATTATGAGTTTAATCCTAAACAAGCTTGCCTGACATAGCAATATAATATACCACATGATAAAGAGGAATCACTTATTATTCTCAAGTGATATAATAGAATAACGTGGGAAAATCGATAAAGATGCTAATACTTAGAATAGCCGCTCGGTAATTTTGAATCAACCAACATCTACCAATATAACGATTTCATTAATATCTCAAATGTACCTATCACAATTATTTACTCAAATCTTTTTTGTTAACGTAATAAAACAAACAATATTTAAATTAAGAATGTGAACCCATTTTTATTCAGTCAATATTGTTCTTACAAAGGATCACTTCTACATTAGGTACTTCTAAAAACCAGCGAACGAACTAGTTATAATTACAATTTACCATCCAAATCAATGAAGGATTACCAAAGTCCATTTGCTAAGGCTTTAACAAAACATCTTTATCTTATATGTAACGTTAAGGAATCAACTATTCATATTTTTAATTTAAATTTCAAACGGATGTTTCAAAGAAAAAAATCACATGCAAATTGACAAAGCCAGCGTTATTAAAAGTTGAATTGAATCTCTACAAGCCACGAGTAATTACAATAAAAGGATCAGGTAACCGAATTTAGTACAAATTATACCTATATAAAATCGTGTAGAACCTTAAATTATTTGCCTTATGTCAAACATTTATATCTGTGATTAAAAAAAATAAGATTTTTTAAGATCTAGGTATTTTATTTAAATTACTATAAAGAGAATAATTAAAGCAGAAATTATTATTTATCGGAGGACTTTTTAATATAAATTTAATTCCAATCCAATGGTATCCGAAATGTCAGTAAACGAAAAGCCGATAATTCCATTGAAAAGTTTAATTTAAAAGTTGGACAGCATTAAATCTACTTTTCTGTTCACAAGTTCTAGATGTAGGTGTACCTACTGTATTTGGTTCATTATAATATTATTATCATAACTCTTATTCTATTGGGCATCAGCCAGTATCTACCCTTATGTAGGTATATCTCGTCTCACTTTCAAATCTTTTGGGTGTAAATCTGATAGGGCTTGCAGTTAATCTTCGTATTTAAATTATGTTTATAATTATTTAGAAACAATATCATATGGTTTCTAAGTAATTTGACCAATATACGATAAATTTGATTAACAACAAAATTTATTAGGTGTGCACAAGTCATATTATATATGAGAGTTCAAGCTTTATAGTCAACTAATCTTCACAGAATACATTCCAACATTCCAATATGTAATCTATTCTTAATTAAAGGAAATATGTATTTCATGAGCAATACGTATAATCGATAGAATTGTCTTCAAAATGTTATTTTTATCCCTATTTTAATTCCTTGGTAAAAATATTAATTACACACTTAACTCGATAAGTAAATCTTATTATATAATAATAAAAAAAAAATATTTTCGTGCTCGATAAAACTTAACCAAAGCATTTTATCATCAATAAATATGTATATCAAAGATGATCTTTATTGTGAAGTGATAGCTAGTTTCAAACTTTATATTGTAAAGCTAAATATTCATTTGAGTCTGTTGGTTTTAAGCCGAATCGCCAATAGCTACGTATTTTAGGGAAGTCATGAATATTAATATTTGCAGCGAATATCTATATTATTTTCTTCTTTGTGTTTTACGAATTAACTGCCACTGCTACTAAACTATCACGCAATATACCACAAAGGGGGTAGTCAGCAGATCAGCTACATGTAATAAACATGTAAGCTGTCTTCTTCGCACCAACAAGAAATTAAGACATTGAGAATGAGTGGCTGATTTTAAGATATAAAATGTCTTTATTTTTTCGAACACCTACCTTTGACAGGACACCAATAGTTGACTTTTTATTTATAAGTATTACATAATAAGTAGGTACATAAATTATTATTGAAGTTTCAAAGTAGTTTTTAAGGTTGACAAAAATTACAACCGTAGAAATTTTTACGAAATATTTTCTTGTTGAAGTTTTGATAAAGAAAAAGTTTCACAGGTTTCATTGTAAACACAATGAAAATTATATAAGTAGATACTTAAAAGACATTTTGGAACCAACTATTCTAGATTGCGTAAATATTTTACTTTTTGTATAAAAAAAATATGTATACATTTCAGCTTACATTAACTTTTTTGACACAAAAAGGTTTTCTTTGTATTGAAAATATGTACATGAATAAATTAATTTGTTAAATAACAAATATCCTCATGAAATTACTATTGTTTTTATACTGTGCTTTGCGATTTGTTACAGCTCATTCTCTTTATCATTAATTTCCAAAAATAAATCATTATCGAGGTACAAAATTAATGTATTCTGTATTTATGAACAGAAATTCAGCGATATGTCGTGGATACAGACAGAAGAAAACACAACGATTCAGATAGACGAAAAGGTGAGTCACTTCCATCATATAAAATAGGTTAATTTCAGTTTTAATTTTATTACTGGAATTGATTTATGAGTAAAACAGCAAAACACAGGTATGCAAATGACCTGTTTCACAAAGTTCTGTTCTGACGTAATTATCAGGTACTACTACTATACTGAACTTTCATCTGGGTGACTATTTATCTATATGGGAGTACTAATTCATCTAAACCAGGTATAATATCATTATATGTACAAAAATGTACAGTCAACTTCGACCTTGTTTGTTTCAGTTTATAATTACAAATGTATGTACTTATTTTTCAGATAGATGCTTCAATCAGATAGTGTTATAATTTAAAGGCGTAATTAGAGTTTACAAAGTTTGAAATATATTAAGTTTAATTAACAATTTATTGACAAACAATTTGGATAAATCCATCGAATTGAACAACTTCGTGTAAATTAATAAAGTTTGTAGATATCATCAAACTGAGATTTTGTGAGATAGATTAGTGTTGCTCAATATGTTGTTAAACTTACTGGAATAGATCGAATGATGAAGTACCTACGTATTGCAAATATCTAAAAGCTCAATTAAATATGAATGAGTGTTTTTGTAATATGAAAACTCGAGAAACTGTTTGTTAGAATTACTTTTACCAGTATATAATTTTAAACTCTAAATCTTCAAAAAAAATCCTACATAATCTTTTCATTCGTGTGAATAAGTACTTTGTGTAAATTCATTTTCATATTTTGAACAACAACTTTGAACTTATTATATCTACATATTTACATATATATATATATATATGCACTTGCATATTCAGTGCCTGTAGACTTTGCGATAAAATTAATTATTATTACATATATGTAATGTTTAAACAAACGAATGAATAAGCGATGTTGTGCACTATTACAAAGCACAGAAAGCGATAACTTTGATTTTAGTTCAGTTCTCCTTTTGTCACCGTCAACTCGTGTGTTTGTTTCTGTGTCACATAATTTTATCCAGTGATCGAAAATAATAATGGGGCGCGCACGCAGAAAACTGACATGGAAACGCAAACTTGTTACGATTTTTGGTAATATTTATTTAGTTAATTTACAATGCGGAATAATATTTTTTTGCACTCAACACCAACTTAAACTTAACAATTTATTACAGATTATTGACCAAAATGTTTATATGATATTGCGAGTCGATATTTTATTGGTTGCCTACAATTTGATCTATTAATCGCTGGCTTTATTAAATTTCTTAGAATCTGCTTGAGAGAATAATCCGTGCGTATTTTGTTGTTTCAGAAGAACCTAGTGAAGATAACCGCTCTGAACAAGTTTCAAAGCACCAGAGCTCGCCGATGCGTCTGGGAGGAATTCTGAAAGGTGGTCGCTTATGGAAAGCCACCACAGATGGAAATCTTCAAAACGATCAGGCAAGTATAATATTTAATGCATATGCAATTGCTTAGATGTTATACAAGAATTTGTATAATTAGTCGACTTTTTTAAGAGATAAGCGTCCAAATGATTTGTTCACAATTTATCACCATGAATTATTCCCCATAAAACGTATGCCTTTTATTTGAATATACTTTCAGTTTATTGTTTGGTTTTTACATCATATTAGGTATAATATTATTTCTTACTGAATCATTGCTGCGATTTTTTTTATTATTTGATTATGTTAGATGTATTGCAGTGCGACAAATAATGACCCTGTATTATTTTATGTACCTAATCCAACTTGTACATCTTTGCAGACGGAAGATTCTTCAAACTTCAGAGACTCCGCCAGCGACGAAGAGGGAAGGGCTAATCGGGCAGTTCGCTTCTCAGAACCTTCACCATCCCAATGCGGTTCACAACTGTCATCCGTGGATGACCCGTCGGAAGGTCAAGATCAGACCGATTCATCATCGAACTCGACCAAACCTGAGTTGAGCCTATTTCGGATCGGTAGTCATCTACTTTCTAATAATAGTTTGAGACCTAATTCCGCTGTACGACAATTGTTCCCAGCGGGTCCACATTTCATCACGACACAAAGAACTGATGCAGATAAGCAATATCTTGTCACTGCTGAATCACTGAGAGCTTTTGAGGAGGGTAAGAGGTCGAAGTTGCCGACAAATTACCGCGATGAAGATTTAACAGTCCGAAGAACCATCGACAGAAATACATTTCGTAGATCACTTGTCAAGGTAGATGCAAAGAAAAAAATCCCTCAAAAGAGTGATACTTCATTATCGGAACGTATTAAAATGCTGACTTGTAATATTGACGACGAAGAAGGGACAACTGATTCAACTAATGAGACTGAAAGATGTAGTCCATCGGCGGAAGAAACTCTTACGCCTGTCCAACTACCTATTAAATGTTTCTCGCCATCCTCTAGTTCAAGTAGTGCTTCCAGCTGCTCATCGACTTCTTCAACATACAAAAAACTAACTGATATCTTCCCTAAGAGGCAAGAAAGGATTCCTGAATGCATTGAAGAAGGTAACGGTGTCGTTATTATTCCACAGAGTGATAAGTCTTTGGGAAATAATGTAATGCAGAGTAGGCAGACAAATACACTAGATTCTAATGAATTTACTGCAAATGATATGAGCGTTCATGATCAACCAGCTCCTGATGTTTTGGCTGGAACACCAGGTACGATTATTTCTTCATATACAGTTGTTCCTATTGTATTGAACATTATACTATGCGTTATACGCAATAAGTGTTTATCTATTTATTCAAATGTACAATTATACTTTAATAGGGTAGAAAAACTTTCAGAGAGTTTTTTATCTATATATTTAAAATGTCAACAATGACGTAATACTTTTGTATTTACGTAATTAGAATTACATTATCACTGAAAATGACTTTATTAGAGGATACATTGGATGGATCCAATAACTTAATAGTATACCTTGATTTTCAGGTGCTGGCGATGGAGATGAATTAGCGAGATTCGTTCAACAAGAATCAGCGAGAACTGAAAGACTGAGAAAGAAGTACAACCAACAAACGTCCACTGAAAATAGCGACGATGATGACCAAGATGATTACGGTATATTTTATAACACTTCTTTATCTATAAAATTTCTCTTGCAATCTTACCTACTTACTTCTTTTTAATAAAATCACTTGCAAAATCTAGATAGCTTTTATATTTAGCAAATGATCTAATGAAACAAAATCTTTTCCTGATGATGATTTTAATTTTCAAATTGGATGTTATGCATACACACTCTTGGGAATATTTAGATGTTCTCCCCTTGCTTAAAAACTAATCATTGTAATAAGTAGGTAAAGAAAAAGTTACGTTTGGTTATATTGATTTTTGTCATAGTAAAGTTTGATGTTGTTGGGAAAATAAATAAAAGATTTATTTATTTATTTATTCATTTGTTAACAGCTATTAATAAGCTTTTTAATACATTAAAAAAAACATATCAAAAGATCCATAATCATGGATATCAATCCACATATAGCAATTCACAAAAGATAAAGTAATCGTAATTTTAACACATAAAACTACCATATAAGGCTTATGTTCTGTGTGCGTTGAAATAGTTCATGCGACTACGAATCCCACAAAATCCACACATAAATATTTGAGTCCGTTCGTATGTATGTATGTTCGTATGTCCTTAATGGACTCGGAAATCAGGAAAGACCAAAGTAAAATAATACACTATACGAGATCTCATCTTCTGGGTAGGTTTAAGGCTAAAAACATTTTAAATATCTTACGTAGGTATTGATAAAGATATTTTAATTTTAATGCGACCATGTCACAAAATTAGCAACAAAATGTATGAAGAATATATTATGCAAGGTTAGTAAAGAGCAATATTCACAGTCAAACATTTTTCATCGTATTGAATTAATTTCAAATTGGATGTAACAATAAATACAACAATTCTGAAACTAAATAATTAGGGTTTATTTTTGTAATAAAATATCGTGTTTGCTAATGAGAAAAGCTCTTGAATTACTTGAGTTAAAATTGCATATTTTTGACATATTGGGCTATTTTCATAATGGAAGACATTATGAAATCTTAGAAAACTATACTGTAGAATAATAATAGTTTTATTCATAAATAATGTTAAATGATTTTTCAATGAGTGGGAACCTATGTATTTTCACCTAATATTTTTTACATGCATTATGAAATATTTGGTAGTAAAATATCCTTGAATATTGAAGGATGCAGATACATCCATTCTTTAAGTTTTTTTTTGGGAATATAGAGTACATAGGTGACAATTTATTCTTGACTTTTTATAATTTCATAGCAAATCTCTCAAATACCCATTTATGTACTGCAAAGCAAAAATACAAATTCGAATGTGGACAATTATATTTTAACATTTATGTGCCTACAATTTTTTTCATGAAATGGGATATTTACCCTTTTTTTCTTATAGAAATTTGGGATAACAATCTTCGAGTTTTTACATTAAGATGAGGTTTTTAGTAGTTTTTGCACGTAGGTTCCCGCCTATTTTTCTAAACAAAAAATGAACATTTGGGGTGTCGAGCTCACATATTTTTCATTTGGAAGAGGTTTTTAGCACTTTTTCCATGTAGGTACCTACCAATATGTGGGATTTCTTAACTTCAAGCTTTTTCATCGGGACGAGGTTTTTAGTACTTTTTTCCATGTAGGTACCTACTTATTATTTTTTTACATAAATGTGGGCATGTGAGGTGTCAAACTTCAAAATTTTTCATTGGGAAGAGGTTTTTAGCACTTTTTTCGATGTAGGTACCTACCTTTTTTTACCTAAATATGGGCATGGGAGTTTTCTCAAACTTCAAGATTTTTCAATGGGAAGAGGTTTTTAGCACTTTTTTCGATATAGGTACTTACCTACCTATTTTTTTTTACCTAAGTATGGGCATGCGAGGTATCAAACTTCATGATTTTTCATTGGGAAGAGGTTTTTAGCACTTTTTTCGATGTAGGTACCTACCTATTTTTTTACCTAAATATGGGCATGTAGGGAGTCAAAAATTATGTTTTCTCATTGGGAAGAGATTTTTACCTCTTTTATCCACGTAAGTGCTTACTCCATTTTTTTTCAATAAGATTTTGTTGTTTTAATCCATGTATTTTCAAGGTTTTCTATTTTATGAAACCCGAGCGATGCCGGGTTACATACGCTAGTTATAAATAAATATACAGATAAGTTAAGCAGTTCTAGATTAGGTACCCACATATTTTTGGATTCGTTTTCTCCCTTGCTTCTATGTGTAGAGCATATATTTTATATGTTTTAAAGGGTGTTTGGGTGGTATGTTTGAAAATGTGTTTTTGCAGAGCGGAGCATTTCGTATATACCAATGAATGATTTATGATCAAATTTACATCCGAAATGCATGCAGAAAACCAACATGCATTCCATGGACGAAGGATCATTTATATGATTTTAAGCGGGAGATACTATGAGAAAGTTTTGCACCATTTCACTTCGTAAGGCGGGCAGAGGCAGGGCTCATTCGGCATTCCTTTGAATATGGTATGAGACACGGCGCGTTGCCAGAATATACAAACTGCATATTCTCCTGCGTAAAATCGTATGACCTTTCATCCATAAATATTGGTTTCTCGCATATATTTCTGATTTAAATTTAATCATAACCATTTACATATAACCAGTGAATTATTGAAATTATTTCAACTCTTTAAGGTTTCTCTGATCGACCAACTGTGAGAGGAATAAAGCCTCGTTTTGGTTCTACGAATGAAATACTTCAACAAATGCAGACTCAACTGATGCCTCAGCAGACTACGCGACCAAGTCACATCTCTTGGCCCTACTACTCGGAGTCTAATTTAACAATGCCAGCACCTCATGAGCATACACTACATCATAATGTTGAACAAGCGGCTAACAGGTATAAAACAGGCTATCGTATTTTCCAATACACATTCTTATGTTCGAACGTCAGATTCAAGAATTAATATATTTTTCAGGCCAATGGAAGACTATCACCAACAGGCAGCCATCAGGCTTCGAGAAAGACTTGCAATGCAAGGCCAACGAGATATTCACAACGCTCCTCATCACGAACAACATCATGAGAACATCTACCAAAACTGTATGACATACGTAAATCTAAGGTGAGTTTTACCATTTCATTTTATATTCAGAAGTTGAAGTCGATTTGTTTTGTCGATTTAATTTAATGTGAATTAAATATTATTTGTCACGATGCATTCATAAATTTTATTTTAGTAAGAATAATCTTAATATTAATTTATTTAATAGGTGCAATGGAAGTGAAAGAGATTTGTATGCGAGTCAACCTCACATGGGTGCTCATATGCATTCTTATGGCAGGCAGCATAGGCGCCCAGAATCACCTCCACCTATAAGGTCCTACCATCAAACAATGGTACTGCTTCCATACTCTAACCTTCCACATCAGCCGCACTACTCAAACACTGCTACGGAACGGAACTATCATAACGTGCCTGGTAAGCATTAAATTGAATGTAAGAAATACTTTCAAATTGAATTTGCTTTTTTGCATACCGTGTTTTCATTTTCAAAGGTGGTATCACTTTTTTTCAATTCGTTTGCCAAACTTCTCATATTTATTATCGCACGAATATTATTGCTGGTGGGTCTGGGAATAAAAATGCTAACATTTATTTCCTTACGATTTCAGCAGATCAGAACAACATCAATGAATATCCAACTCTATCGTACCCGAAACAGAAGCAAGGCCAGCAAACTATTAATATTCCATATCAGGCTGGTATTCCAATGCAGGTACCTATGAAACTTTGTGAAAAAATACTACATGCATGCTATTCATAAAATACTCTAGATACTAACTATGTAAAAACATTTCGATGATTAAAAGTAATATTCTTTTATTTTTCTACAAAATAGTATACAAGCAAACGATCCTTTTATTCATTGTGTTTATTTCTCATGCATAGAATGTACACATTTATTTCAGCTGAAATGTTCAGCACCGATGGCACATATAAGGACAGTACAACCAAGACCATTGGCACAGCAAATGATTTGCTTTTCTGAAAAGGTATATTTTCTTTTCATATTCTAACAAGCTTTAACTTATGTACTAATTTTGTATCCACATAATTGTTATTTAAGATTCAATCAAACCATTTATAAAACTGATTCACCAGGTGAAGGCGCCATTGTATCAGGCAGCTCCTGGCAGCCCCGTAGTACCAACCACCGTGGCTGGAAATGTTCGAGGAGTTCCCGAAGGAGCCCCAGCACCAGCTGCGTCACCCACGGCCCCACAGAACCAGCCCCATCAACACAACTCACTTTACTACGCAATGAATGTCTGACAAGGGGAATAGTTGAACATTAAAATTAACATTTTCCAGTGAACGATAAACTCACCATCAAAATATCAGCACATACTAAATTTATATTCAACTCAAAACCCAACTTATCCATAAAAGTACGCATGTTCCAAATTATATATTTTTAAAATCATACAAAGAAAATTGATTGGAGCATTTCTACCATTTATGTTGAAATGCAGATTTCAACTAATGTTTTTTTTTTATATTAGTTACTCATTGGTTTAAGTAAGATGTTTTTAGTCGATACAGATTTGATTATCTCATTAACATCTCAATCAAATGTAAATTAAATGTTCATACATTTAACACGTCATATATCAACATCAGTATTATGAAATGCAATGATATATACATGCTGTAGCAGAATCTTAATTCTTCAGATGATTCTACAGATTATAAATAATTTTATAGGAGAGAGATACCTATTATATAGAATATTATTATTACTATTAATGAAGCCATATTATTAATTATGTTGCTTATTAAAAACTGATGCTGTTACATATAATATTATAAGTAAATATTACATGCATATTGTACGTTAAACTGTTTGATTAGTTAAAAATATATGACAGTTGTAATATTTTATACACCAATTATTGTTAAATAGAGAGTAATACATACATATTACCTTATATGTGTCGTTTTAAAAGATCGTAAATGATTATGCTCAGCAAATTTTTATGACTTTATTATACAATTAATTATTATGTTTGCATGTTGTTTCTTTTTACATTTTCGTTTATATTTATTAGGTAGTATTTAGGGACCACTCAGGGATTTTAGAAAGCTTATTAATAGCGACATTCCCTTTGTCCAAATGGAATTTCCTACAGACATGCTTGGAGTAATAAATAATTTAATTATTTACAAAGATGTGATTTGAAAGTATCCAATACCGGGAACGTGAGTGTTATAATTATATAATTATACAACATCATGTGTGATGCAAAAAAAATAGAACAAGGACAGTAAGAAGAAAGAGGAATTTATAAAAAAATAACTTTGTATAAATATACATAAAATTTATTAATAACTATATTAAGTACCTATATACATTCCAAATTTATCATTAATGAAATTATATAGTTTTATTATACAATAATAAATACCTGAACAATATGCTGTTACAATATTAAAGTATAAAGAATAGGATGAGAGAAGGTGACGTGTATACATACAAATTGTGTAACAAGTATTCCAATAAGACTTACGTACTACATATTATACCTATTGCATTTACTATTATTATTATTAAGTATATATATATATATATACATACAGTAATAATAATAATAATATCTCTGATTGTACATATTATTTTATGTATTATTACTAATTATATGAATGTTATTATCCAAATTATTATATAATTAATGATAATAATGATAATATTATAAATATCTTCAGTCAACATAAAGTATTCAATATTTGAATTAGGTAAAATGTATTGAGTATGTGCCAATATTTTAAAGTAGATGAAGTGTTTAAACTAACATTATCGACAAGTTATAATACATGCATAAATTATTAGAATTATAAAATATTTCATCAAAATTCCAGAAAACAATAATTTTAAAATGTTAAGGTCTATATATGGCTACCATTTTTAATTAATATTGTTACGTTTTATTTATAATACACTAAGAAATAAATGTTTTTAACACTTCTTGTTGATTATATGGCAGAATATCTGTCAACATTTTTTTTAATTTTTATACAACATTTGAATAATTTTTTCGAAATATTTATCCTCGGTTCATTTTATAAAAAGCAAAAAAAAACTTAATATTGGACGAATCATTATAATTTTATTTTCTATCTTTATTAAATTACATGCAATTTTGTATTCCCAACACTAGTCACTGGGCCCAAAGAACTTATAAGATCGGTGAAAGACTAATAATTTATTTGTACCAATCCCCAATAAGCTAATGCATTTCTTTTGTTAATAATTATTGTACGTTGTACATAGTTTCATAGTAAATTATTTGGTGCTGAAGTGAAAACTTAAATAAGTTGTAATTACTCTCAGTGATTATATTATTTAAATGTGAATTTTAATATTTGATATCGTAATTCAAAATCAAATTAAATAATTTATTATAGAACCTTTTTTATACAATAAATAGGCCGCATATTAAACATTATAATATGTGCAGCCTATTATTATTAACATCTTTGAATAATTTTATTTTAAAAATGTGAACAATTATTTATACATTTGTTTCTTAGGATTAAAATATTACTATATGTATGTCTTTATACAACAGATTAAATGCAAGTGATATTGTATAAAGTATAATATTATATATTGACTACCTTCTATGTTATGAAAAGAGAAACATTAGAATTTACACACTGCACCAGTGAGTTTGTGCGTTAGGAAATACTAGAAAAAGTGAAATATGACGGCCTAGAACTTCTTCGTCAGTAAATTTATACAGTATATAAATATAACACAAAATATCTATTTATATAAGATAAATGAATTGATGAGAGAATTAAAATTGATTTATATTTTATTGTTTTATAACCTATAAAGATGTATGTGTGTAACATTGATGTTAAACATATTCGTATTAAATATATTTAGCTTCCCTATATCTACTATTAAATATTATTATATTTCAGTTATTCCTAGTGATGATTTATGTGCACTTAATTGTCATACTTTATAAATCCTCTATGACTGCGTTATATCGTTTGATATTTTTATCTTCCTGTTTCTTACTTCTAATAATATTAACGTTTATTATTTTGGTCAGATTCTATTAAACTGTTTTAAATATGAAATTTCAAAGTATTTTATTTGTTGAATTTTGAAACAAATTATTCAAACAACTATAAAAAGTATTATTGATATGAAATATCATATATAAATTTAATAATTGTGATTTTCACGAAAAGTTTGGAATAACATTGTGGATATAATAAGCAATATGATTGCTAAGTTATTACTAACATTATTTACATTCAGACTATCCTGTATGTTTCTTTTTCAGTATGAATGTATTCCTGTATGAATTCAGTGAATACTTATCAAACATGTATAAATTAGCTAATTTAATTCATATCCTTGCGAATTTGCAGAAAGTAGGTTACATTATTATTTGAAAAGCTAAGTCTGAACACTAAGCAGTTAACAAATTGCTTCCAAAATACATAATTTTATAATGAAACAGTTGTTAAAATGGAGCTATGTGCAGGTGTGTCAACTTTAACGACAATTCTATAACAACATTTAGGTAAAACATTTATATATTCAAATGTAAAAACCCATATTTAATTTACTTACTTAATATGGGAAGAACATCGAAGATCATTAACGTCATAGGAATCAACCTACTTATTGACACACAGAACTGTAGCTAATTAATTTAAGTATTTTTGATGAAACAGAAAAATAAACTTTAACAAGAACAAACAAAACGTTAGTAAGGAAATACACAGGTACGCGTTTGGAATATAATTTGGAACTAACAAACCCTTCATAGATTAATCAATTTGCATTTTCATTGTATGGGCATGGACTTTCTCAGCTCTGTAAGCAATTAAATATGCTTAATTACTTATAATAACATTGTGGAAAGCGTTTGGTACTAAAATATACCTACCTACATATAAATAGAGCCTCTCAAATATTCATGATAAATGTAATGTATATTTATTAGGTGCTTACTAATACTTAATATTTTATGTTTAATAATATGTTTTCCCAATGCATATGATTCCCGTTTCATTGAATATATTAAATCATGTAAAATGCATTTCTCATTCATATATAACCGTCAATTTATTTTTGTATGCATACCTAGTTCAAAACAATATATATGATTATTTTTTTCTACTTATCTCACTTCTTATTTACTTTACAATATTTCATTTTGTGTTTTATTCCTTGAAATATATAATGAGATAAATAAAACTTCACGAAGTATTCCCTTATAGTATTTTTCATATTTATACTAAACATTAATGGTTAGATTTAACTTAGTTATACAAAGAATCTTTTGAAGAATACAGTCTAGTCATCTAACTCTACTATCCCCTATAATTACTTACCAGAAATGATTTAAACTGTACTTTTGTAAACTGTCTCAATAAAGATATAATTTAAAACATTTTGTTCTCATTAGTAATCATTGCAATGATTTTAAGACAGTTTTTGGTTCCGTATTTATGATAAAAAATAATTTTTGTGCTTACCTATATGATGTGCATTTGCCTAGTTTGCTCAAAATGCTGCAATAATTGGAATATTCCTTATGATTTGTCCAAATTGTGAATATTTTTGTATCATTTATTGTCTAATTTAATTTGTGTTTTATATACTTAGTACATATATAATACATAGAAATTATTTTTCTTTTGTATTTTATTAGATTAGGTAGGTATATAGTGTTACAATACATATTATGTCCACTCCATGTGAGCATGATTTATTGGGTATTAATTTTATAAATTGTATGTTATACATATTATTAATGTTAGATTTGTTCATAAATATTACCTATAAACAAATAAAGGTCATACTATTATTAAACAAGTGTTTGATTATTATTACTTAGATAAATTCCAACATTTAGGTATGTGCTTTATAAAAAGTAAAGCATAATAACTTTTAGAATTAATTATGTAAGTACACAAATGAAATAATTACTACTTTTTTATTAATTTAGTTTTTGAAAGACTGGCATTGCCATCTATAGTATTTTATCAGAAGCATTTTGAAATTTCTGGGGGCAATAATACTTGAGTGCTCTTTCCACCATTTTTTTATGAGCTAGTTATGAAGCGAATAATTATTTGAAAGTGAATAAATTTAGAAAGAAGTGTGTACATTAAAAATAGAACAAATTTTGTTAACTTCGGACGTGAAAGAATTAAGGAATATAAAATATAAATAGTATTGATATCTTTATGCTATAATCAATGTAAGAATAACTAAACCAACACTTATAATTTATATTGAGTGAAGTTTAATGGTAGGTAGGTACCTGTAGTTTTCATTAAATATTAAATTTACTACCACTACTACTATACCATCACGGCATATCCCACAAGTGGGGTAGCCAGGAGACCAGCTGCATGTAAGAAACATGCAAGCTGTCCTCTTCATGCCAATATAAAATCAAGACATTCAGGTTGGGTGGCAAACCTCATCGCTGAATTTAAGATGTACAATGTCTTAATTTTTTCGAACACCTGCCTTTTACAGGACACTCGAAAACTTACGCTGAAGAGTGGGAGACCAATTCTTTACCGGTAGCTCCATGGGATTAAATAATTGTTTTTATTCGTTAAACCACTTAAAAATCTTATATAAAGATTTGTTTGTCACTTAATTTAATATTATTCGTTAAAATGCTTAAATAATAATAATAATATTGTATTTCCTTAAAAAAAGTAAAAGGTCGTGGCAATAGGAGTAGGTAATGTTGAACTTTTAATATACTATTATTATACTCTATGTGTTGAACCAACAAATTTGATTTCTATATTTTGGTCATTTTCGCTAGATGTCTCTGGCAGTTAGTAATTTTCATGCAATGAATAAGGTCTATATTTAATTATTTATATGCCTATATACGAAAACCAATGATTTATACCACGCACACTATAAATATTAATTACCATAAAATATAAAGGTCGCCCCTATAACAGGGAGGAAGTAATTCATTATTAAGAAAACAAATAAATATCTAAAAATCTTTGAATATGGTATAGGTACCTACATTTTTAAAGTGTTTTTCTATAATATCGCGTGTATATCCAATTAAAAAAAGCATTGCATCCGATTATCAACCATGTAGATGCTTCTGGTGAATAGTAGAAAAATAAATATAATTTATAACACACATAAAGAAGCATTATTGCACCAATAATCATAATATACACGTCAACGCCTCGAGGTAATTCCATACAATCAGAATCAGACAAGATACAACCTAATAATATTATAAAGATATGTCACGGAATTTCAATATATTTGTTATTCGGCAGACACACATACACACCATATTACATATATGTACTTATATAGGTACATATTTTTTGTGTATTTGAAAGTTGATCCAATTACTTATCATAAGTTATGAAACTTTTTGTGGTTTAATAAGTATTATTCAACCATTCCCAATACTCTATAGTACACAGTGGCGTAGCTAGGGGGGGGGGGGCAGGGGGGGACATATGTCCCCGGGCGCCGCATTAGGGGGCGCCAAAATGAGTATTAAAACTATTTTTATTAATTTTATTTTGATGTAAAAAAATGTATCCCAAATACGTTTGCCAGATTGAATTTTGGAGCTCCACAAATATCTTCATTACTAAAAGTTGGCGAACACGATTTTGGCGCCCCCACTGAGCATTAAGGGGCGCCATTCTCCTCATAAACAAAATGACACATCCACAATACAGGATTACTGATGGCGTTTTTTTTTTAACAAAGATCAGTTCAGGTTCAAATATTATTCTTCATAACTGAATGTGGCATCTGGTTTTAACAATTATACAGGTTGGATAATTTCGAGTCGAATAATATAGGATTTTACGTGAGTGCAAAGAAAATAGTATAATACTTCACATTAGTTGAAAAGAGATTAATTTGTCATTGCATAGAAATGTAGCAAGTAAGTTGTGGTTTTAAATAATATTTGAAATCTAGCAATTTTTTCGGTAATTATATTTTATTTTGCTTGCAAGAAAAAACAACATTGGAAAATTTTCATTACTCATCACTGTTTTTGGATTATCATGTAAAAATTGTTAATATTATTTGTTTTAACAACTTTCGCATACAATTCTGAAAAAGTTTTTACTCAACATTTTTAACAACATTTCATTTAACCCCCTAAAAAGAGTATGTCCATTCCAGTCATGTATTATAAGTATATTTTATTTTATTATAAAATTTTAACTATACGCGGTGGCAGAGTTGCCATCCACACTTCTCAGCATTATACAACCAGATAAGTCTCCATATGATCAGTCATAATTATACAAAAACTTGACAGTCTAATGCCGGGAAAAATTCACCTATCCAGATATGCAGGATATCAAAGGATTAGGCTCAAAACGCAGGTTCAAAATACCAGCATTGTGCCTGAAATATATGTGTTCAAAAATTTCCTTACAATATTACAAGTATTTATTATAATACCTGTAAATTTATAATACAATACATTATATTATAAATTTACAGGTATAGGTATCTAATTTTTGCTAATTATTTATCAAAGATTTCGGAGCTACTCCTGTAGCTGACATAACTAATTATATTATGTAAACGGACCTAGAATGCCAAATATTTTTCATTTCTCCTGCTAGTTCTGTATATTTACGTATTGTTTCTGCGACAGTTGTTTGTATATTATGCGTATTTGGGACAGCGATGTCTATTACATAGATACGTAATTTTATTTTGTTTACCATGTAATACTAAATCGGGTCTATTATGGTGTATTTGTCTATCTTTCATTATTGTCTTATCATAATAGATCCTATAATTTTGATTTTCTAAAACCGGTTCCGGGTTGTATTTATAGTATGGTATTATATTTCGCGAGTTTATGAAATTTGTGCGAAACGTCTGCGAAAATATAAATGTCTGCGAAACGAAGAGGAAAGGGTGTGGTATTAAAGAAAGTGATGGAAGGATCGAGTTGTGGTCTGGTGTTCCAGACACACAACACGCATGTCAAGGTGTGGGTGCTTTTTTATCGGAAAGAATGAGCGAATGTATGAAAGGGTATGAATGTGTAAGTTCCAGGCTAATCTGGATCCGTTTTCAAAGTGGGGATGACTAGGATCTTACTCATAGTTGGGTATGGTCCTGGGAACGATGCCATAGAGACGGAAAAGGAAGAGTTCTGGAATGGCGTGAGAAAGATTGCAGAAGATAAAAATGAAAATGAAAGATTGATCTTGGCAGGTGATTTGAATGGATGGGTGGGTGTTAGGAGGAATGAACTTGAAAGTGTTTTGGGAATGAATGGAGACAGTAGAGTGAACGATAATGGCAAAAGAATAATTGATGTGTGCTTGGAGATGGATCTCTTTGTGGCGAATACCTTTTTCGCCCACAAGGAGATCCACATGTATACCTGGGAGAGAGGGAATGAAAGATCGATGATTGACCTCGTGTGTGTGGACTCTCGTCTCAGGAAGGCGACCACGGATACTAGAGTGTATCGAGGCGCTGAGCTGGAGACGGATCATTTTCTTGTCGTCTCAAGAATAAATCTATTCTCCGGTTGGCGTTCGAGAACACAAAAGTCCACGCCAGCTATGAGATTGAGAGTCGAAAAACTGAAAGATGAGAGTGTAAAGAATGAATATGTAAAAACTGTGAATGAGAAGCTGAGTACGAACGAAAAGAATGATCTAACGATGAATGAAAGGTGGGATGTCTTAAAAAGTGTGCTTGTAGGAAGTGCAAAAGAAACTTGTGGTGAAGCTAAAGTTGGACGTAAGAAAGGCGATGCATGGTGGGATAATGATGTGAAAGAAGCTGTAGATAAGAAGAAGAATGCTTGGAAAGACTTACTGAATGTGAAACAGTGTGACACATGTGAAAAAGAGCGAAAGAAAGAAGTTTACAAGACATGCAAGAAGGAAGTGCGTGAAGTTGTGAAAATGAAGAATAAATTGCTTGAAGATGAAGAATGTAAGAAATTGTCTACGTATGCGAGTGAAAATATGAAGATTTTTTGGAAGGAAGTGAAACGAAAGAGGACGGGTTCAAGTGTGAACAGTATGAAAGGGATAAAAGACAAGGATGGATGTGTGTTAGTGAATGATGAATGTGTGCTACAGAGATGGAAGGAATATTTCGAAGATCTGTTTGAATGTGATGGTACAAATGCAAATGAGTATGACGACAGTGAAAGCAGTGTGAATGAAAACGATATGATAGACATGAATGAGATTTTGAATGCATTAAAAAAAGCGAAGTGCGGTAAAGCTGTAGGGTATGATTGTGTTGCCGTTGAGCTCATCAAGTCTGGTGGACCGGGGGCTCTCGCGTGGTGTTTGGAGCTTTTCAACGATTGTTGGAGAGAAGGTGTTACACCAGAGGATTGGAAGAGGGCTATCATCTGCCCCCTGTACAAAGGGAAAGGCTCTAGGCTTGAATGCGGGAGTTATCGGGCTATTAGCTTGCTGAGCTCAATAGGGAAACTGTATGGTAGAATTTTGATTGAGAGAGTACGAAAGATAACTGAGTGTAAGATATGGGATGCGCAAGGAGCTTTTTTGAATGGCAGAGGGTGCACCGATCAGATCTTCTCCCTGCGAATGGTTATAGAGAAGTTTCTGGGTAAACACCAGAGGCTTTTTTGTGCGTTCGTGGATCTGGAGAAAGCATATGATCGAGTGGACCGGGAAAGGTTGTGGCGCGTGTTGTCGGAGTATGGGGTGAGCAGCCGGTTGATCCGCGCAATATCTTCACTTTACGTGGGAAGCTCCGCTTGCGTGAGGGTAAATAACACTCTCTCGGAGTGGTTTGTCCTCACCAAAGGAGTGAAGCAAGGTTGTGTCATGTCTCCGTGGCTGTTCAACCTATTCTTCGACTACTGTATGCGACCTGTGAAAGAGATGGATGTTGATGTCGAGCTGAATGGGTTTCGGGTGAATGCATTGATGTACGCAGATGATTTGGTGTTAATGGCTGAGAGTGAAAGGGACTTACAAGAGATTGTTACGTGTGTGTATGATAGTTGCAATTTGAATGGTTTGAAAATGAACGTTATGAAGACGAAAGTTCTTGTTTTTGAAAGAGAGAATGAAAAAACGATTTGCGAGATTAAAGTTGGTGACGAATGTTTGGAGCAAGTAAGTGAGTATGTATATTTGGGAAGTATGTTTACGAGGGATGGAAGATGCGATAGGGACATTGAAAGAAGGAAAGTGGCCGGTGCTAGAGTAAACGGTGCACTTCGACCCATTGTCAGCAATGACAATGTGTCGAACATGGCTAAAATGCTGGTGCACAATACCATTCTGGTACCGTCACTTACGTATGCAAGCGAGACATGGACGTGGTTGAAGAAGGACGAAAGTGGAATAAATGCAGTAGAGATGCGATCGTTGAGAAGAATGGTTGGTAAAACGCTGCGTGATAGAGTGAAGAATGAGGATATTAGAAGAATGAGCGGATGCAAGAAGACTGTTGTGGACAGAATGCGTGTAAATAAATTGAGATGGTTTGGTCATGTGGAACGAATGAAAGAGGAAAGAATGACAAAGAGGATATACTTATCTGAAAGAAAGGGTGTGAGGAAACGCGGGCGTCCGAGAACCACGTGGCTTGATCACGTGGATCAAATTCTCAAGGACGGCCGCGTGTTGAGTAAGAGGAACCGACGTGCGTGTATGAGGAACTGTATGAATGTGGAGGAAGCGAAGGAAGTGTGTAAAGATAGATCTGTTTGGCGTTCCGTTCTCTCTGCCTACCCCACTTGGGACACGGCGTGAGGGTATAGTATAGTATAGTATAGTATAGTATAGTATAGTATAGTATAGTATAGTATTAAATTATATTTAATTGCTAAATTTTGACGTATTATTTTTGCGACATGATTATGTCTATAAGTATATTCAGTATGAGCGAGAGTAGAACAACCCGAAACTATATGTTTTATTGTTTCCGGTTTGGCCAGACATTTCTTACATGAATAGTTAGTTATATTTTGATTTTTGATAACGTATTTTTGGTATTTTTTTGTATTTATTACTTGATCTTGAATAGCCAGTATAGCCGTATACATTTCCCCAATGGTCAACTATCTGTTTGACGCATATTTGTCAACATGAGATTGGTTGAGGTCATTGAAGTGTCTGGCATGAAGTTGTTTCGTACCCCAAGATTCTAACAAAATATTTAAATAGTTTATTCGCTTACCTACTGTTTCGACATTTAAATTTAATGATGTATGATTTTTGTCGGCCTGTATTATAATTTTATGTTACATAGAATTATTTTGTTTATTTTTAAAAAATGTTTTAAAAGATTCAATTTGATCATTATGTAAACATTTCCTCTTCCTCCTATACTTCTAGGCAGAGTCAACCTTTTTTCGCGGAATTTGGATGGTGATATCAATTTTTTGTTAATTGTGTTTTTATTAATCTTTTTAATTTATTGAAATCGGTTTTTGACCATTTTATAGTGCCAAATGAGTATGTTAATAACGGAATAGCCCACGCGTTGATTGCTTTTACTATATTTTTGGCTGATAGATCACATTTAAATATTTTATTTGATCTATCTTTAAAATCATTTGTTAATTTATTTTAGATTTCAGTGTGATTAAGATTTTTGGATTGCGGAAAACCCAAGTATTTGTATACTTTATTATTATTAAGATTATTTATTTGATAATTTGAAGCTACATAATATGTCGCTTGACGTTCTAAAATTATACCTTTTTTAATATGTAAAATTTAACATTTATCTGGCTTAATTGTTTAGAATTGTGTAGAGAATTATTAGTCTGTAGTGTTGTGGAATTCTCAAGAAATTATTTATTAGAGAATTTTGAAGAATTATTGTGTATTTTGAGGCAAATATATTTTTTATTCTTCATTTTTACAATAATGATAAATGGTAATGTGTAATAGAATATAATTAAAAGATTAGTTTTTAAAAGCAACAAATATAACATAGGAAAATTGATGTTTATCAATTTTAAGAAAAGTTCATTTTTCACTTATTAGTTACTAGTTTTTGTAACCCAGCATCGCTCGGGTTGAAATAAACAGATAACCGACAAATACATGAGTTATTGAAAAAATACAGCAAGTGTTTACGTAAATAAAAGTAGTAAAAACCTCTTCCCAATGGAAAAACTTGAAGTATGACACCCTACATGCCCATTTAAAAAAATGGTAGGTAGGTACCTACATGGAAAGTGTATTAAAAACCTCTGATTTGGGCCCAAATCAGCCCAACAAAGTTTTAGACCTATCAGGTTGTCAGGTATTGGGCGAAAGGTTATAATATTTTTGGGAAAATTATGGAGAGAAATTTCTCGTTCCCGAGAAAATTGTTTTGAGAATTTTCTCTACTCATATCACTATTAGTCTGTATTCTATTTCATTAAAATACCAGATTGATGCTTCGAAAATGAACCATATGAATCGTAAAATTTCAAAATTTTCTTGGGGGCTACGAGAAGGGGCGCAGACTTTGTACCATGTCCCCGGGCGCAGATGACCCTAGCTACGCCACTGATAGTACATATCTTCTATATATCCGTGCACGACACACAGAGAAGACCAGACATCCTAGAAAGGCTTCTTCTGACCGGTGGTGTAGAGACCCACACCGATAAGGTGGAGTGACCAGGTGACGAAGGTAACAGGAGGGACCTAGAATGAAGCGCCAGTAAATACTTTTTTTACACATTAGGCACACCCACAAGAACGTTGACTAAAACGAAGAAAAAATCTTCTACGTCATATATTCGTTCAATATTAGCTAAGTTTGTCTCAGCCTTACCTAGTTCACTCACATTTGAATTTTATTCATTCAATACACGGGTAATTTTATTATATCTCCATTCTTAAATTTATCGATCATTTTTTATCAACATTCTACTATCTAATTGATCATCAATACTTCCACGTTCATATTTCATTATTCGCACATTGCCCTAAAATGTTGAACCCGTAATCTGTCTTTCGGAGTTTTTCCAACTGTCCTTCTCGGACCTTGGCATTCGCATATAAATATATTTCATCCTTAATTATCGGATCCATGTCTTTCTTGTACACATTAAAAAATTCAAATATAGGCATACATATATGGGTAACGTTAATAATATAAATGATTACAAAAGTAAATACCTATATGTAATATTTTGTGTCGATTCCTTTCAAGTCGGAATAATAATATTATGTTATCTTAAAGATTTTGTATAAATCGGTGATTATTTATTGTTTTCAAATGCATTTAATGTATGTACATAATATAGGAATTATGCCTCTTCGACAATACCGTGTCGGTGCCCCGACTGGACTGTTGGATACTTTCTGGTTTCGGTCGAATACAACAATAATACCGCGCCGAGCCATAACACCATAAGTCATGTGAGCGCTGACATTTCTTCATTATTATAAGCTACTTGAGATAAGATATGTTGTATGAAGCATTTTATGTTATATATTATTAAATGGATACATAATTCAACATTATATGTATCTGTGTATACATTAGTAATATTAGTATACCTAAATATAGTTTGATCACAGTTCATACGCAGGCATTAATAGAAGGTAAGTAAAGACAAAATTTGATTTATTTATTTTGAAACCGATTCATCGTTCATCAACACCAAAGCACATTGATAAATCTTCTAGTATAAAAGAAGCGTTAAACCTATTTTCTATATTTATCAAATATTCGTGAGTGAACCTACTACCCAAGGAGCAGGAGGCAAGGAAGGACAAGGACTTTGAAAATAGTAAGAAAGTAGGCAAAATTGATAGAGAAGTATGGAAAATTGACATCGATAAAGTGGAACATTTCAAATTCCCATACAATGTATATAACTAACGATGTTAATTGAGACTAAAAAACGTTATAGAGGTTTGATGTTTGCAACAATACAACAATAATAATTTGCTTTACTGCTACGTTTCCCATCCCTCTACAGAAAAGATTAGCTACACCCATGCAATACAAAATTCTTCTATGACTAGTTTACTTCTTCTGTGACTAGTTTACTTTTTGGGTTTGAAGTAACTGCAAGTGGTTTTTCAGAAGGTACCTACACAACTTTAGTATACTTAAATGTACCTACCTACATAATATATTAGACGTAACGTTCATTAAAAAAAGAAAACATCAAAACATTTAATTTGGGAAACGTAGAAGGTTCTCAGTGAACTTGGTACATAATATTAATACATGCACAAATTCAATACTTAATTTTTAAAAAATACAGTTTTTTACGACTTACTTTTGGTTCAAACCCTTAAACCAGCAGTAAGTCGTGAAAAACTATATTTATCAATAGGAATCTATTCTCCAATTACCTTCATAATTATCAGTGTAAAAATCAACAATATTGTTGGTGTACGCATTTTTAGATATCTTGAATATTATATTATTTTCTATTCCTTATAAACCACACAATAGTCACCGCTGAGTGAAGGTGCGTTTTATAAAAGTTACGTTTCATCTATATGAAAAAAAATAGAATCATTTGTCCAGACACAATAAAAAAAATAACCCTATACCTTACCTACTGCATGTCTGCGCTAAATCAATACGAGAGCAGAGTAGGTACCTACGCGCGATATATTATAATCTGCGGTGTAAATCTCGGTAACCATCTGGTTATTGCTGTAGTTTGTATGTATGTACGTATACACACATTGTTGTCTATTGCATAATTCAAATCCAACCTACTGATTAAATTGTTACATGTCAAAATATTTACCCCTCAACTCTTAACTAAATTAATGTCATTCATGCTTCACAGTTTGATTTGCTTGCGCAATAATTCTATTGATTATATTAGATTGTTATATTAAATTACACCGGCTATATTTTATTTTATGCCTTCACTACGCCCCCGTATAATGCAATGTTGATGTTGCAGTTGCAGTATCCACATGTTCAAGACTTCCGATATAATTAAGTTATATCTACATTGAAAAACCCCTTCGTTTTTATTGTGGACCAACCTTTTAATAATGAACTGTTTTAGATAATAATCTATTATCTATTCGAAATACGCCACCTGACAAAACATAATGTGCACATACGCTAAGCAGCGGCCTGCCTTTCATACATGCGGAAAAACGTTGCATTCCCTGAAGAAAATAACAGTGAAATTTTTGAGACATAATTCAAGCAAATAATTATCAAACAAATTTAGAATTTTGCGTGATATGTATGGCAATCAGTAAGTATAGACATTATTACTACGAATGATATATTTTATGAAATGATAAATGAGTTATTTTACTTATTTATTATTTTTACTTTATTTAAGTTTTTGTTTCATGGGTTAGTTGGGAGATATCGCGTTTCTGCGATAAACTCGCACAAATTTACCTATTTGTCTGCACTGAGAAAAATACTAACGAAATTTCACAACGAATCATTGGTACATACTATCAGATTAGGACCAGAGATAGTACAAACGATTCATTAGTAAAAATATATAATATTAATCTATCCCAAACAAAGTACCAATGATTCGTTGTGAGTATTTTTCTCAGTATGGTTTAAAGTCTGCAACATTTATTTACTAATAATGATTTTTTGTGCAATAAAGATTTATATTATTATAATAATAATTATAATTATTTATTTTTTATAAAAATAATTCTTCGTTTCTTTCTTTTATTAAATTGAAATTCTCAATATTAAGTGAATTAGGTGGTTGGTAATTAATAAAATATTCTGAAAATAATTTTTCATTCAAAACACAGCTGTTGATTGTAAAACTGTATAGATTAATATGAATGTTGTTGAGGATTGCTTTTTACACGCTTTTATATTCCACGTAAAACGTAACGGAAAGTTACAACGATTTATTCAGAAGAAGAAATAAAATCAATTTCGATCTTTTTCACTGGTACTTAAATCTTTTGCTTAATTTTATTTAATTCATACCCAAGTACCAATTTCTTAAGAATTGCCCGAAACTAAAAATATTACATATGAATTCAGTTTATGTAAGTTTCTTTCCTTTCCAGTTCCAAATAAGGTGATGTTGTCTTTCTAAGTCTTACGAAATATACCTATTTAATTTACGATGTGGCCACATGCAATGGTCAATTGTAAAATAACATTGGTGTATAATTAAATTTAGTTCTTCTCAATTGATTCTCATTAATAAACTTTCTCAATTATCAACGAAATTCTTACTTTTTCTTGTAAGTCAGTGAGTATCTACAATATTAATTTTAGCAAAAACAACATTACAGACATACCTCCTTCTTTTTCGAGTCGTTGTCTTCAAAAATGAGGGTCATGATTTACCATTCTTCTGGTCACCACCACACAACCAGTAGCAGACTCCAGTTTAAAATATACCTAACTAAATTAAGTTTTGAACTACTATAGATGACTCGCACACATTGAATTGCTCAGAAAAATGGACATTAATATTTTTGCCCAGACTGAGGATCGAACCCACGAAGCGAGGGGTCGTAGGTTCGATCCTCAGTCTGGGCAAAAATATTTATGTCCATTTTTCTGAGCAATTCAATGTGTGCGAGTCATCTATAGTAGTTCAAAACTTAATTTGATTGACATCCACACTTCTGAGTAAGTGATAATCCAGTTTTCAACACAACAGACTGTGTTACATACAATAATCATACCTAACTAGGTGTCCGGAAAATTCATTTGATGAAGAATATTGAATTAAAGAAATGTGTATACAATTGTATCCAACATTCATTGGCGGCTTCTTGTGAGCTCAGATTTCTAAAGCATAGGTACTTATTCTTCCAATTTATTATGACTACGAACTTTTTGCTTTCTTTTCCTTGCTCCGTCTTTATCGAATCAATTAATGTTTATTTTTTAACTAGGTGAATTTAACTAAGTTTAATAAATGAAAGTACCATTTAATGCTTAGAAAAGAAAACGCAGCCTTATTTCGTAGAGCCCAGAATGGGACTTACCCACACAACCCGTCCTTTTCGTGAGTTTTGCTATGTCAAATTAAGTTACTCTCTTATACAATGATCAAATAAAGTAACGTTTTCTTACTCTAAGTTTTATATGGTATACTAATGTTATAACTAAGTATATCACCTCATACAACAGACAATTAAAAAATACCATCGACAAAAATAGATACATTTATCCATAATTTTCATTATATATCATAATAATAAAAAACTTAACTGCACAAAATTGGTAACTATAACAAAACAAAAATAGTGCAGACAAAAAACAACAATGATGCAAATAACTTTAAGCAAAGGGTCAGTTTATCACAGTAGCGCGATATCTTCCAACCAACCCTAAAAAATATTCCATAGTGCTTTCATATAATTTGAGAACAGGCTCTATGCTTATAACTGAGCGGATATATTATTATATCTTCAAAATCGGTTTGGTACTTATAACCAAAGTAGGTACATATGTGAGGATTTTGTTAGGTATGTATGAAATAAAGAAGACGATATTAATATGTACTTAGTATATTCACAATACATAACTTTATTTAATTACAGTTTATATATAAACGAAAATAAATAGACATGTGTAAATAACAAGTACAGGATTTTCAAGTACATCGTAAAATATAAACAACCATTCAGCAGCATAAAGAACGTACCTAAAAATCCTTATGAGTATTATCTTCAATAGTATGATTCTATAATGTACTAAATATGGATTAAAATAGTATAAAATTCATAGGTACATAAATACTTTTAGTTACACCTACCCACATAAATTATAACAGGAATTACAGACTCTGTGTGATTAATACGACCACAAATCAGTTTAACATTTTAATTCATTTATCTGTTGATAAGATTTGAGAAATTCGAATTCACCTATATATATTGTTATCTACCTGAAAATACAACGAATTCACCGGGTTAATATTTCAGAAATAGAGTTTGTTTTGTTTTCCATAATGTAAGAAATTAAGTTTTGGGTCTCGTAGGTAGGTATATAGTTTTTACATCTTCTTCAAAAAGTTGACTCTGCAATTAAAAACTAGCATTAATTTGAATATGAAATGCTTGAAATGAATAAAGGTTTATTGCATTAATTAAATATTCTGAAATCATTTTTCTTATTTCTAATTAATGTAAACCGATTTTTTTCAGTAAATAATATGTAATCAATATTCACATGTTTGTAAATCTTCAACAATCATAGACTTATTTTTTTACTACACCTAGCGTATTTCTTTTTGTAACATCATTGAAGTTACCACATAAAGTACCACATTTATGTATTTTACAAACTTTACTTCCAGATTGGTTTTGTTATATTTAAGCTTTTTTGTGTACTTTTCTTACTCATGAAATGGCGAAATTATCATTGAAGTAAAAAATTTCATTATCTTTCAGAAATCATATTAATCTTTGATAATAAACAATTATAAAAATTACACATTTTTGGCACATAATGAAAGAATTAACTTAAAGTCGCATGTACCTACTGAGATCTGACCACAAAAATGAGTAGGTGTTATCAATTTATAGGCAATCTTAATATATCCTCTTAAGACCCAAACACAACAGATACTTATTTCAAAAGTGAAATGTTGATTTTTTGAGAGTATAGGGAACAAGTAAAACACATTTGTAGAAAAAATATTTTTTTTTTTATATGGAGCAAAAATATCGATGGTACACATATGTGCACCTCAGGTCTCAAGTAATAAAAAAAATTAATATGAAAGTAGATAATTATTGCACCGTGTGATACTTTTTAAAGCAATTATTTTTTAATACACAAAGACAAACGTTGCATTTGCTGCATTTTATTCTACAGCGTGAATTGCAGCCTTCAAACCTGCATTTTGACGCAAAATTATCGTTCTGATATTCCGGAAAATGACCTGTGTTATCTATCGTACCGGATTTCCGAAATGGGTTGTGGTACGATGCACCTTTGCCTCTTTTTTGCTGGTTGCTGGTTCTCATCGATTTCCAGAAGAGCTTGTGAGGAAGATCTTGTTGTATTACAAGAGCCTCCTACAAATGACTTTTCAATTCTTCCCCCTTCGTATTTTATCATTGCTGTAGCAATTTTTAGGCGATACTCCATTTGCCCAAGTTGGTCTTTTCGAGGAATATTAACTCTCTTACAACATCTTACATAAACCAACCAACAATTTACAATGGCCAGGTCAACAGAGTGGCTAAAAAAACGAACTGGCCATTGTCTTGTCGCATCGATGTTCTGTAATAGGCAATAAACCTATCACACAAATCAATTCCTCCCATGGCAGAGTTATACATTTTAATAACTGCTGATTGGCCTACATCTATTTTCCTTTTCGCCCCCTTGTCCCATCTTTTACATTGTTCAGCAGGAGAACTTCCAACACACATGGAAAACATAGTTTCAGATTTTGTGTCCTTCCACTTCAAGACATACACTTTGTCATCTTGCCGTACCCATTCGTCCCATTCACCATGATGCAATTCTTTATCACTTTAAAAAAAAATTGTACGTCTCCAATTTGGTTGACCATAACTGTGCCAACCAAATAAATGTCATTTTTTTTATTTAAAAAAATTGCCAATTTGAGACTAGTAAAAAATCGGTCCTTATATAAAATTGTTTCATTAGAAACAGTACGACACATCATTTTTACTATTCCTGCACCAAGTCCAAACTCCTTCATATCTTGTACATTTACTGTACTGGATCCTGTGTAAATCTGGAAATCCAATACTAAACCATCAGTAGCGGCAATAACATTTTTTTTAAATCCAGTGGATTTGGTTTAGATGGAATGTATTGCCTTTGCTCACGTCGACCTAAAGAATGTTACCTAAAAATTGTCATTTTATTATATTTACTAGTATTTTATGTTATCTAGAATGAAAAAATCACTATTAACTAATCTGTTTTCTATAAACACTTGATTTTAAACACGTGGATTTAAACTTTTTCCATAATTAGATTAATTTAGTAACACTTTTCAATATTAACACAAACATAATACTGCATACTATGGGTGTCGTGTTACTACACAGTTGAAACCTGAGGTGCACATATGTGTACCTCAACTTTACATCAGTATAACAGACTAATAATCGTTAATTCATTTAAAACTAAATCATAATTGTAAAGGTATATCTGTTCACATCATATTTCACTAAAAATAATAAATAAATCATAATAAAACAAAAACTTACCGCTAACATAACGACTCGAGGTAGCCATTTTGAAAAAAAATCCCAACACACTAATAAGAATTATTGTTTTAACGAGATGAGAGCGCTAATGCTGCACTCTGTGGGTATATACCATAACTAGGATATCTTCTTATTGATACAAACAAGAAATATTATGCAAAAATCGATAGATGAGCTTATATTTTGATTTTTTGTGAAGGTACACATATGTGTACCCAGGGTCTTAAGAGGATATGGATATATTTTTTATGCAGAAAATGAGTTTTCTTAAAAGATCACCCTTCCTATGACAATTCAAACTTTTAAAAGAGATATAAATGTAAAAAGCTGAGGAAAATCGCGGAAACAATTTAATTAATAATATCGTTATTATTGAATACGTATTGAGTTCTTTGTGATTAGGTTAAACACAGGTTCAAAATCTCCCATAAGATAACGTATATTTTTTTGTTATAAATTAATAGTTGGAGAGAAATAACAATTAGATTACACATATAGGTAATTATTTTTAGTACATAGATGATCTAAATTAAATATTATATGTCTTAAATAAAAATTGAGCATTGCAATAGATTTAAAATTACAATAGATAATAATAATAATAATTTGAAAGATTAATTTTACATTAAATAACACAACTTGCTTAAAGATTATTTTAATTATTTTTATTTATAATATAATATGTATAAATTAGTGAAACAATTTTAATATATTAATCAAAATAACTTATAACCTAAATAACAATGAATTCCTGTACAATTTTATCTTAGATTCATTTCAGATTATAAATTGAGTAGATCTTTTTATAAAATACATAGAATTTATTATATCGCAAAATACACAGAGAAGAAGAAGATGAAAAGATTCCGTACTTGATGTAGGGCTTCTGTATCTTAATAATTTTAAAATATTTTAATGACAATACATATAAAGTAAAAATATGTGTGTATAATAGGAACAAAAATGAATAGATAAATAATTATCGCGATTTGGTGGGATTAATTATCAAATGTTAACAAAGTAGTGAATGTATAATAGATGGGTAATATTTATTAATATTTTGTTCCAATGATTGCAGTCGCCATTTTTTGTAATGATATATTCCGAAGTTTATTTCTCAATCCTTGAAGTCTGAAACGGCCCGACATCTTTCAAGATCAATATTCAAACTTCGCTCTGCATGCAGTGGATCGACGAGTCTTCTGAGAGTTCATCCATGGATGAGTCTGTCGAAAAAAAGGAAGCTTAATCAATCATTATGAATTGTATCTTCGTTAAATATTTCAATTCAATATTTTAACCATGTAGGTAGGTAATATTTATATTTAGAATTTATATAATAACCTAAACGTATAATAACTTCAAAAACTAGCGCAATTGTTCAAAGACTTATCTCAAAGCGGTATGCATAAGTTTCTCAATTATTCTTGTAACTTACCTACTGGTGTATATTGCGGTTTATTTTGGAATGAATATGTTAAATGGAGATTAATATGTCTACCGAAGCCCACTGGATCACCATCCCGACCTATCACTGAAATAATAAAATTATTATTAATAATTTTTTGACTGATAAAAAACTTACTTATAAGTAGCAACCATTACACAATATTTCGCAATGCTTAAAAATATAACTGTTTTGTTGATAGTACACACATATGTACATATAATTATATCATTGGATGAAGTTTTATAGATAGATAAAACTTATAAAGAATTCATAATAAAATATCGCTGCAAATAAATCCCTATTACACATGATATAAAAGAATTATGTGTTTTTATTTTTTATTTGTTATCTTATAAACGTGTTATAATAAGCCGTATAACAGGAATATTAAAATGATTTAATCCTAAAAAAATTAGTAGCGCCAAGAAAAAAATATAAAACCTATACCAGAATGCTATGTTAATAATATAATGTGACAAAAAAATCAATAAACAGAAATGTAAAATATGATTTCCGATGTAGGTACAGATGATATTAGTTTGTGTGTAAATATTTTAACTGGTATGTCATACAAGTGATGTGAAATAGATAATATGGAAATGGATTTTAGTGTAAGATGAGATGAAATAATTTATAGAATATATCGATGTGTAGGTATAAAGAATTCATATTAATTATTCAAATGATGTTTCACTTTACGAGATTTATACACGTACTGGGATTGGGTTTCATTTTTTAATACGAAATCTAGATGCAAGTAGTTGTATGGTATTATTATTTTATTCCCGACACTACCTAATACTTTATTGAATAATCTCGCAGTGGTGTAATTTATTTGTATGTAAATAAGGTGAGTAGATATATTTCCTTTATTGTCATAATACGCTGCAAGCAATGTTAATATAAGAACAGAAGTAGTATTGGTAGTTAGCTGGATCAGTATATTATAAATATAAAAGATAATATTTTATTATTAATTGTCATATTTCTTTGTGTTATTTGTTTTACCGCTGCTTGTTAGTAGCATAAAGTAATAATAATTATGACGTGCTAGTAATAATAATATCAATGCGTAAAACGGGTACAACACGTTGTAACGCAATCTCTCTTCTTCTAATTAAGACGTTCTAATATTATGTATAACTTCCTTTACAGGGAGTAATTTTTAGTACATTTGTACAATACTATGTTATGTTTGATAATTGGGGCAACGGCAAACTCACAAATATTTATTAATAGGTATCACTTTGAAGCTGGTAATATTAATGCCTTCTAGGTAAATTGTACCCTAACCACATACATTTAATAAAATGGAAGTTCCGATTTCTAGTACTACATAGTATTGCTTCACAAAAACTCAAATTAGGTATAAATGAGAATGTGATGAAGTACACTTAATAATGTAAAAATTGTTCTTCTGATAAGCACAATATGTCAAATCAATTATAGAATAGATGAAATCGTAATTAATCATTAAAAATTAAACAATTATATTTTGTAGGTACATTCATTGTGCCTTAATTAATTGTGAGCTGGCTTTCAAGAGCTTCCATTCTCATCGTCAGTCGTTTATGTTAGCCACTTTTCGTTAGCCTGACGATGAGAACAGAAGCTCTTGAAAACCGACTTGTGATTAATAAATTCACTATGGGATTACTAAATATGTCTTATATTTTTACAAATTTAGCAAGAGCATCCACTAAGTACCGTCGCGTCGGTCGCCAACATTAAGTACATATCTAACTTATTGTTTTATATTTTATTATTATTTATTTGATACTAACTTTTGCTCTTTCCGGTGTGCTGGTGTTTTTTCTGCCTCGCTCTCGAGTTCTGGAACCATACTTGCGTCACTCTTTTGCTGAGTCCCGTTACTTGAGCAATCCTCTCCAAATCCTGGCCGTCGGGATTGGAGTCCAACTGAAAATTTGCTTGTAGCACTTGGAGCTGTTCTTCGGTAAATGTTGTTCTAACTCTTTTCGCTTTACTTTTGTGATATCCATCGCCATCACAGCCATCTAATAAAAGAGAAACAATACAACTATTATACCTACTTCTCCATATACTTATTATTATCTGAACAATTAACATTAAATTGGGTAAGCATTGATTTACATTGCGTTTTTTTTTTATTTGGAGTTGAATATGTTTATTAATCTTTACCCTTAGTTTTCAAATGTCCTATAAATGACAAATATTCATGAAACAAATTTCAAAATTTTCGACATTTCCATCCTGAATGTCTTAAATATGACACCAAGAGAACAAAGTATGCATTAAATTGTAAGAAATTAACCCGCTGACTACCTCTTTCGTGGGAAATTCCATCGTGGTATTAATACATCACTGCTAAGCGGGGTAAACATTGAAAACTGGTTAAGTGAATAGTTTCTCACCATCAGATGAAACGCTCCCTCCATCTAAAGTCTCTAAATAATGTGGTTTGCAGAGTACTCGGTCGTCGTGCAGAGCAAATTGTTCTCCCGTAGACAGTTGTCTCCCACATGCCTCACAAGCAAAGCACGCCAAATGGTACACCTGAGCCCGCGCCCTTCTCACCCAGTCTGACGATGAAATCCCTCTACTGCATTTGGAACACTTGGCGCCAAAACTTCTGGACGGAAGCATGCGTTAGTTGTGGTATAGTCATAATAAATACAATAAACTATGTTGAATGCTTTATCACATTAAATATAAAAATATAGAGATATCCCGAATCTCCAAATAGCAATACGTCAAAGTAGCTTAGTCAGGTCAAATTATGTATTTTGGTGAAGTTAATAATAGCTAAAACGGTTATAATTTTGTCATCAGTAGAGATAAGTTATAAAACAAAAACAATGTGCATGGTTGCTATAAAAACTGACGACAATTAATGAATTAATAATTACGTCTGATGTTTTACATCAATGAACTAAGAAAGTATATATTATCTATCTGTATATTTTTATAAAAAGTGATAAAGCTATTTATTTCGCAATGTGCATACATAAATATTATGTTAACCATTTTCATCGAGAAGTAAATTGTACATAGTCCTACTAATATTTGTTTTAAATTGTATTTCTTGTATTCCCATAACCAATTAATTATAGGTAAGCACTTATTGATCACATTACCCACATAATAATGCTATATTATTCGTTAAATGAATTTTACTAGAATCAAAATAATAAACAGCAATAATAATATATATTGAAATATTTTCTTTAAATTTGCATAAACATATAATACAAGTATATCTTAAATATGAATTAAGTAATAACTGAAAGTATTTAGACACTTTGATTTTTTTAGAAACAAATATTTGGTCAAAATATTAATCTTTTAAATAACACCAATAGTTGATACTAATATGATAGATATTAGGTACGTGGACTACCTTAAAATCCTTTTACAAAATTATCATTTAACATGAATTGCAGTAAGTATATTTTTCGCCAGCATTTTTGTACAAACATAAGTAGGTACCTACACATTATTTGAACACAGTTAGTTAAACAAGTTGCTATAGATATAGGGTGTAATATATGCATGCGCACTCTCCCTTATAAAATTGTGTCTAGAATTCAAACTGTACATTGCTTCTACTCATAGTAAATCTAGTTAGGTATATAAATAATCCAATGATTTTACAGTGGATTCTCTTCGCTTTGTTCTTTATTTGACAAACCCTGATCTCGTTATTTCAAATTACGATGAAGAACTATACCTACAATCGTATTATGTAAATATATTTCTATAAGTATATTTAACTAATAAAACACTACATTGAACATTGCACATACTGGTCTACAACATAAGAGATTTAGAATAAATCTATACTCTATAGACAAAAAGTATTAGGGACATGTATTAAAAAGCATTCGCATGTGTCAAAAATAAAACCAAATATAGGTATTATACTTATTTGTCTATTGGAATCCAATTAAATATGTTATTAATGTTAGTACTGCTTACAAATGTATTACGTAAATTATTAAGCATATCTATTTGTAATTTTTGTTAAGATATCGTCATTTATTTTTTTAACACGATTATGCCTTATCAGATATTTAAATGAGAAGAACTCAAAATGCGCATTTTAATAATAGATAATACAAAAATATTAACTAATTACCTATTCCATTTCTGGGAGGTCTATTATGTTTATGTGAATAAATAAATGTGGATATCTACCATAGGATATTTATATCTCTAATAGGATATTTAACTTTCTTCTAGCGTTTGTATGTTATTAATATTGAAGTATAATTTACCCTTCTTGCGATATTATAAAATTTATTGCTATAATTCCAAAACTTCCCACTCCCAGATCACGTTACATTTGTGACACTAACTGGGTGTTTTATTTCTCAGTTGATTTCATATAAATATTCACCAACACATAATATCTTGAATGTTAATTAAAGCAGAAAATTGTCTGGTCGCTGTCATGGGTACAACTGCAAGGATAAGTTCAAGTTAACACGGTATCTCTTTACATGAAGCATCCGCCGATATCGAATAATTAAAATTCTTATCTTATGTTAGAGGGACTTTATTAATATTACCCATTAAAAAGTCTCAAAGATTATTCGAGACTCTCATTATTTTAAATTCATATTTGAGTCATTTTAATGGTTAATATTTTTCAATGTAAAAGAGAAGACAATATTATTGAGCATATTTTAAAGAATAATATTTATCGTATTATGTGACTTAAAACTTCTCATGGTTTCCTTGAAATCTGTGGGTAGGTATTTATGTTTAAACCCTCACGCAATGTATTTGCTTTGGCATTGGCAGTGACAACCTTATGGCGTTTTTTTTTAATTCAGGATGCGTCCCTGAGAATAATAATAATTATATACAGCCATACATAGTTCTCAGACGATCATACCTCCTTAAACATTGTCGTCGTATATCTTCGACTTTATATTTGTAATGTAAAGAACATTAGAATTTTCTAACTTATACGAAAAGATTAAATTTGATATTCTACATACCTATATGGTATTTCATTGTTAGATATAATGTTATGTTGCATATATTGTTGTAATATTATTGTGTTCATGGATAATATCGGTACATGTCTCGTGCTGCTCACAAATGCACACTTCGTGTTATATGCTAATAGAGGGCCGACCCTAATTAATTGATCAAACCAACTGATTCGGTTCGGAGGCAGGATTCTTTGTTTCAACATAACAGCCTCTATAAGAACACTCAAACAGTGTGTCGAGTAACAATTTATTTAAAAGGTATCCTACTGAATTTTAATAAAATAAAGTACGAAGTTTTCATTTGGTGTAATGTACTGATACAAAGAATCTTGGTGTATTGACCATTTATAATGATATGAAAATATAGGTAGACTTTATAAATAACATAGAAAAATGTGGATATGTATTGTTCAAGACTTTAAATTCATGTTTTATATTTGAGTTTTTGATAGGCACAAATCACTCGTTACGGGTGGATTGCCGGTAAAAAAAAAACCTTAAATGTTAGATTTTTTAATAAAACCTGTATCCAACTGTAGAAAAATGAGGGATAGCAATAAATAAGTACCGAACTATATAAATAACGGTAATATGTACCTTTAATATCGTTAGCTATTTTATACGAAACATTAAAACTTTTTTTCATTTGATGACAAACCGTGAAAACGAAGAAGAATTGATGTTGTTATTTCTTACAGAATAATACTCTTTTTGCATTTTGCGTAAGCGCAGTAATTTATTTAATATGAATCCACAGTTTGTTTTATGACATTTCACACAGTTTGAGTCTTTAAGGCTGCTGGATATCATGTAATTGAACCGCTTCTGATTACAAAATGTCCGAAGAGTGGGCGCATTATAGACACCTTTCATATAATATTCATGTCGTTAAAACACGAAATATCCACAATAAATCAATGACGATATAAATAAACACATTAATATCGACAAACGAATACAAAATCATTGTCTCCTGACAAAATATTGTAATGCAACTGCAAAACCTATAAGAAATAATTACATTAGGATTATTTATTTTCTTAGCAATATGCAAAAATAAGATACCAATTTATTTACATTTATTATGATAACATACCTAATACTGTATGTCATAAAATCTACTTAACTGAGCATGAGCCCGTATCAAGGCAGACTGAGTCAATTTTTAAATTTACTTTGTCTCAGAGTTTTAACGTTAATTTAATATTTTTCCTTTATTTTGGTATTTCCCTTACTCTGTTTAATAATTTTGCATTATAATTGAATTCACATAGTCAAGCCACGTGATTTGCAAACTCTCTCGTTATTTGGCACTCCATCTTTCGGTCATAATGGACACCGATTTTCAATCATTAACGTATAAATTTTTGTGTATAAGCATCATAATAACATACCTATAACAGGAGTTTGTTCGTAAATAGGTATACCTAACTACCTTATACTCACATATTTTTGCTAGTGGCAATATGTATTTGTATGATTTAATACAAACCCAATTTAAATAGGTAGGTACTTGTGTTCTATGTTTACTTTCGAAAGAAAACCCGGAAAATATTATGCTCAAGTATTTCTGTGCTTGAACTCGGCATTTTATAAGATACTTAGGTAATTATACACATTATAAAGATTATCAATTATATATTTACATCATGTTTATGACATTTGTATACTGTCTTAATTGCTCTTGTTAACAATTTATTTAACGTCACAAATAAAATAAGACATATTTTAATTTGTCATCGGATACATAATTTCAAAGTAAATTGTAATAAATTGAATAATATTTCATTCCTAATAAGCTTTATGAGATAGAAATATGTTTTGAATGTGTCGAAAATGGGAGGTTGGTAAATAATATCTGATAATTACTATTGTTACGTGTGGGCTGAACAGTGTTTTTTTATGTTTAATACAATTTATGAATATTCATTCGGATTATCATCACAGTATCACATATGCCCACTTTAAGTTAATACAATTAATTAATAAAATCTATTTGATTACAGTGTTTTTGATAAAAAAAAAAAGGAAACGTTAACTATAGGTAGGTACCTATTTATTTTCTTTTCATCGATCATAATTATAATAATAATAAATAATAATAAAAATCTTTTTTGCACAAAAAATCAAACATTATTAAAATATAAATATTGTAGAACCAGACAAATAAATTTGTGCAATGGGCGAGTTTATCGCAGAAGCGCGATATCTTCCAACTAACCCATTATATGTTAATTATATCTACATTATTTTTATGCTCACCAATTTTGATCATTCAGTAAGTAAATTATGCACCTACGAGTCTCCTTAAAAAATCTTGCGGATAATCTCAATCGAAAATTGTTATTTTATATAAAAAATCATAAATATTGAAATCAAGATATTTGCTGTGAAATAGAAATAAAGCTAATACAGATAAGACAACACTCTTATTTGTCCGCTGGAAGTGTTAACTACATTATTCCATACTCGATCAGTGTTTCACATCCAACCAGGGAGCCCAAAAACCATGAATTCAAAAGTAATATGGAGTAAAGTGGCAAGTTAAATATATAATAAATATTTCTATATAACTTCTATTGTTTTGTAAAGAGCAGAGAAAATGTGTATTTTATGGTAGTCACTAGCAGTAGCATTTTTTTTGTATGACATTATTTCATTCTTAAAAAAAAATGGAATTAAGACATCCACAAAATTCCTTCACTTCATCAAGGCGCCAAAATCGATTAAAAGTAAGTTTTTTTTTTAATATATTAAAATATCTAATACTTCTACTTACGAGGGCAAACATTTATTTGATTCCAATTGATTTATCGCGGTTTCAATATCCCAGGTATGATTATTAATTAAGACTATATTATTATCATAAAAATAGTGGTCTAGTTGTCACACCGAACAAATTTATTATGTGTAGGTAGATAATCTGATAAGATATTCATTGAGACTTTATATATGAAATGTAATATATAAAAAATTGTATTTTTTAACAACATTAAATACGTGTTTATTTGTAGATTAGACAAATAGTATTTCCTAAGAAAATCCGCTTTAGAAATATTACAATATAAAAAAAACGTATTTTAGCGTTTTAGCTGTAAGATATATAAAATAAACAATAGAATTTCAAAAAGTAGACCACTTATGTATATTATAATTTTTTTTTCCATTTTAACAAACGACGAAACTCTATATTAATAACATATAACAATTTGTGTCTGAAAACTTGTTGGGCATGTTTATTTTAGTCGGTGAATTAACAAGCCATTCGCCTTTGCAAATAATTATTGATAGTGCGATTCAAAAAAACTTCTAGTGATTCAGAATGTTACAAGACAATAAATAAGATCGATTTATATAATAAATAGAATTTCGTGTGTCGTTTTATAACTCTAAATAAATGAATAAATAAAATATTATATGTACGTAATGTATACCTGAACTGTCGATCGGACAATGATATACGCAAAGAGGTAGGATGGTATAAATTTATTATTATTAATTGCTTTCGCCTTAGGGTACGTACTCCTAACCAAATATTAATTAACTCCAACTATTGATTGGGTTTATTTACATATGAAAATAATAAGCATTTTATATGAAGATTAAAACAATCGAAAACAAATAATAATATTAAAATTAATCGTTCAGTTTAATATATTATTTTATAAGCTCGGTTACTGAAGAATTCCAGACATTCTATCATTGTCGGTAATGAAATTAATTTTATATAATCGTTAATCCATAACATAATCCATATCATTGTTTATGTCACTGTACGTTATACAAAAAACTTAAGCAATTTCCTAATAAATATTTAACACGTGTTTTCCTTATAAATTGATTTTGACTTAATTCCATAAAAAAATATTGTGTTTAATATTTATGTTTAACGTGCTTTATTTTCCTGTAATACACAAGTCTATACTATACGCATGCCATCTAAGTAAGCACCTGCATTAAAGGAGTAAATTACATTGTGTTCATTGCGTTCATACGGAAACCAATTTTTATATTGTTTATTACACTTGCGAACATACATAGATATCCGTTCTTAATTTGCATCTAGATAAATACATAACGTACCATATTACCTCTTGGTGAGCTTAGATTCAGTTCATTTTGATATCAACAATATAACTTTTAAATATTTATTTCAATAGGTTTTGTATAAGACTATCATCTCAGAGAATACATAATATATAAAAAGGTACTTCATCAGGTAACTCGAGATATATACGAAATCCTCGAAAAAATGGTCAAGAGTTGTGTTGACTTCCCCAAAGGAATAGCAATTTGTAATCCCCTTGAAAATCACCCTTGTAGTTTTTATGTAACTGAATATAAATACGAATTGTATCTAACTACCATCCCCTTTTGTACGTGCGTGTTTTAGTACCAATGTGTTCAGAACTAAATTTTGTACATTGTTTTGATATTGTATTTTTTATGTCACAACACTTCTCAAAATGAAATTACAAGCACAAATAATTGAAGAACAATTTACAAGGATCTTCACTTTATACAATATATGAACATCTATTAAAAAAAACTCATTTTTATATTGCAGTCATTTATCACAAAAAATACTAATTTATACAGTAGATTCTCGTTAATGTATCTACAGTGATGTAAGACTATTTGGAATATTTTTTGCATAACAAATAAATGGAATTGTACTAAGCTTTAAATTTAAATATAGAATATTATACTCGTATTTAGTTTCATACCCCTAACATTATGTTTTGATTCACATAGAGCAGTAGCCCGCAGATACTGGCTGTACCAACATGAATGTAAATAATATGCAGTCTGTATAAAAATTTACACTTCAATGGATACAAATCATGTTATTGGGGGCCTATGTTTAGGGCGTGTGTTGTCTTGAAAAATATTTTCGTTATATTAGTTGTATGTTCAAGTTTTCCATAAAAATGGAAACTACATTGATTCCAATAAAGAGCTCATTCTTAAATAATTGCATATTTTTTTAAAATATTATATTGGTGTATGTATTAATAGTAGTGAATAACCAATTTTTCATGCCAAATGTGAATTTCTACTAAAGGTATTTTCATGATTCGAACTACTTGTTTACATTACGAATGGGATTCACATCAATCCTTTTCGGAATCAATTAATAAAAAAAGGCTGATTGCGTTTTTTAGGAAAATTTGTTTATTTTGAAATTGTTTTGATTTTGCTAATAGTAATTGAACAAATTTAATAATTATATTTAGGTTATAAAACGCGGATCTTTGGTGTTTTTGTCTATGTTTCTATAAATTATGTTGTTATAAACTATGTTTAAATAAACTAATAGAATGAAATGACATTTGGGCGTGATAAAATATATACCTATTGGCTTTGATTTTCTGCTAACCGCATTCCGTTTTGTACATCAAATTTCTTAGTAACTGATGATAAAAAATATCATTCAATATATTTACGAATTAGCTTTTACATTTTTATTCAAAACCGATGATTGATGATATGAGTAGGAGAAACAGAAACAGAAACAAACAAAGAAACAGAAACAAAATCAGGCAACACGAAATATCAAAAGAATTGAACCGCGCACCTCTTATGCATAAAGCCGAGACTTTACCTTCAAACTACCAACGTACTCAAATTATTTTGGCTACCCCACTTGTGAAATATCTTATGATGGGATAGTACTGTAGTAGCGAATATTAAGCTATATTCAAACTTTTGATTTTGACAACTTATAAAAATTATTGAAATTTATCGGACCTCAAATTACCATATTATACAAGCAACGATGTTTGAAATCTTGATTCGTGATTACGAGCATTGTGGTTAAAACAATGATACCTACATAATAACATAACATAATACATAGTAGTTAGGTAGGTACGAGTTACTTCCTAGCATCATACTACTATGCAAGAGGATAATTTATTTATAGCAGTCGCAAGGTATTGTTCAAGGATTACAAACACGTACCGAGGGTAGACAGTCATAGTGTATTATGTTATTTAGGTAGGTATGTATATTCTGCATCTATTATTATGTGTAAAATAAAGGGCGTAATCTGCGAGGAGGGATTGTGAACAAGCGAGCGTGCGATTGCGCCAATTAGGTTATCGACTCAGCCAGGGAGGTTCTCAATAAGATTATAGATGTGCGACTGACATCAATCAAATTTCTCAATACTTTTACATAATATTTAGTAATTTTTTTATGAAAAGTATAAAATCTATTATTAAAATGGTCCTGGTCAGAAGAGATTTCGTTCGAGCTAAATCTAAACTCACTTGATAACTTTTATTGTTACAAAATCACAAACGTACAGGTGTTGAGCAAGGTCCCACATTCTTGTATGAAAATTCATGATATGAATATGAAGGAAGTGGTTGAGGTATGCGAGTACATGTTGATTTGTATTTCAATCTTCTCTCTTACAAAGAAATGGTTGCGGCGAGGAAGTGAGGCTCAAATAAGTATTCTGCATCTAGAATAAACCATAAACCATTACATACCTCACACCTAACTAGTTTTAAAAAAATGTTTGTTTATTAAAAATTAACTTAAAAATGTTTCTAAGTTATTATATTTCTGCTAGATTACCCATTAAAATAATGCAAAAGACGTCAAAAGAAATAAAAAAGAAATCGAAGCAAAAAATATATAGGTAGTATATACTGTATCATAGGAATATCATCACAAGAATGTTATTATAAATTCATCCATATCCACAAAAAATCTTGCTCAGTGTGGTTTTGAATCGTTTTCAATAGGAATTTGTCTAATGTTGAGTGCCACTGGTCGACTTGTAAAGACGTACTACCAAATACAGATTCGTTAAGGCGCTTCAGCTACGAGTATACAATTATAGATAGGTACATGTAACTACCACTGAAATGTATCAAATAGGCAGCTATGTATGTAGCATCCCACGAAATATATTTTCATGGAAATATTATATGTTATTATGTATATATTTGAGGTTTGTATCCTTATTTTTCTGTGAATACTTGAAAAGATACCTACTCGAAAAATTGTACACTGAAATATAAAATAAATAAAGTAGTGAACCACATTACATCATAGATCTCAAACTCTGTACGATTATTTTGTCTGATATTATTTAGGAATGTTGGTTTGAGTTAATTTGTTTTTAAATGCAATATTATGACTATGAGAAATTAACAGAGATGTGTAAAATACTTTCAAAAAAGTATTTAAATACAAAATACAAATACTTTTGAATTTTTGTATTTCAAATACAAAATACTAAATACTTTTTCAAAAAGGTATTTAAGTACAAAATACAAAATACGTATTTTCAAAATACTTTTTTAAAATACTTATTTAAAATACTTTTTACAAATAGTCGAACAATGTGTAAGACAGGGGTATTCAATATTTCCAGCACTCTTTAACTGTTATATACAGCGAGCCATTGATGAATTGATTGAAGAAATGAAGAACTGGACAAGAGTATAGATAAATGGAGAAAGGGTTGACATGATTCGATATAGCATTGCTTGCAGATAATGAAGATGAGTTGAATAAAGCCTAAGGAAGAACTGTCAAAATACAAAATAAAAATAAATAAAGACAAAACAAAATGTATGGTTGTTCGAAGAGATGAGCCGACTGCGAAAATTGACATAAATAAAGTGAGTATCAAGCAGGTTAGAGAATTCCTGAACTTGGGCTGCAGAATAAATCAGGATGGATACTCCGAATCTGAAATCGTATGGACTATTGTAACATCATATTATATACAGGACTGCTCCAGACCCTTCTTCAGATGGTTTTTAATGTTGCCTCCGAATCATTTACAGAGAGAATCAGAGCTGCCACATCACTTCACTACTAAGAAGCCTACACTAGCTGAGAGTCTCAGAGAGAGTGGTGTTTAAACTGTGTCTCACTGTCCACAAGGTAGCACACCACCCACTGAGCTGTTCCACTGACAAAAAATTGAGGCGAAGACTGTGCTCAGCTTCTAATGCCGTAAACAAACTCGTAGAATTCAATATTGCAAATACCTCTAAATTTGCAGAAAGGAGAACCGGAGTCGCAGCGCTGCTGGAACTGCCTGGAACAGATTGCCTGGAGACAAAGTTGAAAACGCTACTGTTCAGGAGAAATCACAACGCCGTTGATGAAAATTTCATCATGGATCATTAAACGGCGTCATGTATAATTTGTTCAATCATCATTATTATGTGTGTATATCTCAAATATGGAGTATTCTAATGGAAACGTTGTATTCGTAATTCAACAAATTGACAAAAAAAGTTTGCGTACGCGCATATCAATTAATGGCAGAATTTTGTTTCAAACAGATAAAAATGTATTTTGTAAAAGTATTTTGTGTAAAATACAAAATACTCAAAAAAAATATTTCAAATAAAATACAAAATACTTTTTACGAAAAGGTATTTGAAATACAAAATGAAAATACGTATTTTGTATTTTGTACCTGTATTTTAAATACTTTTATTTCAAATACGTCACATCTCTGGAAATTAAGATATTGAAGGAAGACCCACCTGACGCCCGGATATTTAGACTTTATCTAGCCCGGAGTTATAGATTTATTTTATCCACACATTCAAACTATTATTGTCCTCACGCAACTGTGCAAGTCTGAAAGACCGGCCGGCTAAAACCGTCATCGTGTTTTTTTTTATACTACACACTCTATTCAGTTAAGATACGAAGTGATCTCTTCTTTTTGGTCTGTCATATTGTAAAATTATATTGGATCTCATGTAATATGAGTACGAATAGTAAGACCATGCGCAAACACAAGTCCAAGTCCTGTAGCATCTGTTATACGGGAAATTCGACACTTCAGGCTTTGTAGTGTTTTGTTGGTCCAATTAGATTGTCCTAAGTAGATTGTTTTAATTCTCAAAATTCCGATGGAATATCTTTTAAAATACACTGTTACTATGTCAAAGATATCAGAACGTTAGGAATGTCGTAGAAAAAAGTGACTCAATTAAAGCGAACTCGTCCTGAATTAGGAAGGCTCGTTTCCACTCTATGTATGCTTTTGAGAAAAACATGGCATAGCAAAATACAAAAAAAATATCTCTTTGATTTAAATGTACCATTAAAAGGTATATACCTATTAGTTGTTATACACAATAAATTATTCTATGTCACCTTATAAACAAATTACCAAATCCGCGTTGTTATAAGCCGACATATAAGAAATAAGCCCACACCGGGAGACGTAATAAATAATAATAGAAACATTATTTACATATTTGATAGTTTCAGTTACAAAAAAAATGTATTAAAAATCACTCATGAAACGCTTACAAAGCTTAATTCGAGGCTTAGTTATATTGTGGGATATGTCCGTAGGTTGTTAATAAAGCGGAAAACTTCATAGAGAACTTTATTTCCATATCAAAGTACAGCGCCACCATTTAGTTAATCGTCGGATATTTAGGAGCATGTTATAATAATTTTGATTGGAATTAATTTCCTCATATTGATTTTTTGATTGTTTATAATAATAATTGTTTTTATATTGAGAATTCATTGCGTATAATTTTCTAATAAGAAGACAAATGTAATTAAAGAATATTAACTTTATAAATATCATTTAGTTTTGAATTGATATTAAACCTATTATTTTTTTCTATATTAATTGAGTTTATATGTAACATAGTTAGATGTAATCGAGAATAATCTTGTATTTTAAATTTGTATTTTTGGTTGTTCAATAATTGAAATAAATTGACACCACCTCTCATAAGTTACGATTTTAAAAATTTTATATCCATAACATTTGTAATTTTCTTCTTCTCAACCGACTCCTGTTCACTCTTGAATAAAAGCCTCCTTGATCACTAATAAATCTAACAATCTGGTAACACTAATAAATCCAAAAAAGAGCTATTATTATTTGCTAGAATATAGAAAAAATCATAATATCCTTGTCAATGAGTACATCTTTAATTCTTAAATATGTTACCAATAATTCTTATCAATTAGATAGAAAAGAAAATATATACCTAGTTGAATATTCAGGATTGTGTTATTTGAATGTGGTTGAATACCAACATTTGCTCAAAACCTAGAGCAAGATAAAATTTAACATCGATCGCAAATAAAACGAGTGGTTTTTAGAAATGGCGATGCTTGTTTATGGCAAATGTTGTACAAGTTCACATTTTTCAATAACTAATATTTAAAGCGATATATATTGATTTAATATTAAATGATAAGGTAATAAATTTGTTCTCATTGTCTGACTTATTTCTATTATATTAATATTATTATTTTTTGTATATAGGTAAGTCACTGTTAAGAGAGGTTTTATTTACTACATACAAAATCGTCTATAATAATATAATAAGCTCTTGACATTCTTTGTAGGTGTTAAGATACTTATACCGTATGGGCTATACTGTATTGAACTATTGATACGTATCCATGGATCACCGCAGCTATCATATGTGGAGAATCTTCCAAGGCAGGTGTCGTAAAATAATATTATTCGTACTAGCAAAGGCAACAAACCTAAATATCAATAGGTTCTACTAAAAAAATCTACAGAATTAAATATAAATGAGAATGTTAATAAATATATACAATTTTATGAATATTTAAACAACAAAATATATTTCTCTTTGCTGCGAGTGTCTAGTCACGTAGCGACCACAGGAAAACCAAAATAACCATAATAAGAGACTATTGTAAAAACTGTATTGGCATATGGATGTGAGGCAATAACACTGATGGCAAAGATGGCTGAAATGTGGGATACGTTCAAAAGAAAGATCTTGAGAAGAATATAAGGACCAGTGAAAGAAGAAGAACAATGTTGCATCCGGCACAACATCGAACTGTAAGATATACATCAGGCCCCAGCACCTCAACTTATATGAGACTCCTCAGGCTGAGGTGAGCTGGGCATGTATAGAGAATGCCGAACGCATGCGTCTCTAAAATAATTATGACTGGAAACTCAGGCGGAAGGAGAAAAATGGGAAGACCCAGCCTGAGGTGAGAAGACGAAGTCAGAAAGAATGCGGTTCAACTTCTCCAAGTGGCAAATTGGAAGACAGCCGCTAAGAACAGGTTTGGAGCAAATGTTACGGATGGCCAAAACTCGATTTGTGCTGTAGCGCCATCAAAGAGAAAGAGAGGTAGGTATTTGGTAATTTTCAGCTATATACCTATATGATTTCTCATCAGTATTTGAAAAAAAAAAACCGTGATAATTTGAAAAAACTGAAATGGTTTCGTGTATGGGGTACAGTCTTATATTTATTAATACCTACAATACGAGTATAATACACATCGGGATTGTTTCGATTCTTTTCGATACAAAGAGTAGTAGGCATAGAATGACTTGCAAGATTTTGTTTTCATTTGTCATTTATTTTGATTGTCATAACTCCATCTGACATGAAGCCATATATTATAAAGCCGCATAATGTTCCCAGTTTGGTGATACCCCATGGAGTAGTAAAATGCCTCTACAAAGCTGAGACTAAGTCTATCAATATTATACACACAGAATATCTACGTGATACGAAGACGAATGTAAATAATAATAAAACGATTATCTTATAAAATGCAAATTTTGTCACTACTGTTTAGCCGTTGATTAAGATCTTAATTTCTTATTACAACATCAAAGTAATACAGAAGCAAACAACTTCATACCTACATATTATGTGAATTGCATCACGGTTAGAGAATGCAAATTATAAAATAATTAATATTCATCTCCTCGTATCAGACTTTGTATCGAGAGAAATATTTTATAACAATAATTTTATAATGGTATACAAAATCAAATGCAATCTAGCATTTTTATTATGATCAGCGTTAAAGACACAGTTCACAATCATGACATTAGAAAATTTCTTTATTCTGTATGCTGTAATCAAACGAAATATTTTTTCTGTTCCGTGACATATTAAAACAGAGACAAACAGTCATATTAATTGATGTACCTATAGGTAACTACTCCATATCTCAATTTGTAAACTTTTTTATGTGCATTCTCACAGACAAGTGTCCAAAAAGCTTTTGATTTCCAAAATATTAAATTATATACATACATATCCATGACTTGGATGGAAAAATCTTTCTTACGTAGCTTTTGAGACTTAATGTTTTGTTTTAATATATACAATTTTATTTTTTATCACGCTAGTAAATTTGTATTTATGATTGTTACTTACGCCTTATTAGTATTGAAAATACTTTCATAAAGCTATAATAAAAAAATGAAATTGAAAAATATCTGAATACGTTTTATGTTTTGCCAATATCTTCTACTAAATACGGAATTATAGAAATATGTAACTTAATATTTGATTTGAGAAATATAACTCTCCTATAAAAACTAAACATTAATGAAACATACGTAGGTATATTTCATTTTTCATTAAGAAAAAAACTCATATTGAATAAAAAAAAGTCTCAGGTAGATAATATATAATAAAATGAATGGATTTAGAATTAATATATTTGGAGTCCTTCGACCCATATTCTATATTGTAATATAAATAAATCATATATCACTTCAGTTATACAATGAAACAGGTGTATATTTCTTTCATCATTCTCTCTTTGGACATTTACCCACACTATGGAAATGTATTGAAATTATTTTTTAGAGTTTTTTTTAAATGATGTGTTTTGTAGATATCCCTTTTTATGTTATTATAATTTTATTAAGCGTTTTTTTAGGAACAGTTCATTTATATCAATATTATTTTTATTAACAAGATATTAAGTTTTTTTTTTTAAATATTTATGTCTAGTAGATGATCCCTATTTCTTTTCTCTTAATGTATCTACACCGTAAAAATAACCAATGCAATATCACTAGACAAAATAATTATAATTTTTTAGCGGATAAAATACTAACAATATCTCAGAATTGTATGTGCTGTAATAAGAATACAAATCGTTTAATGACAATATTTCTTTATTTATTCATATAGGGAAATGTCAGTGAATTGCTCGACAGTCTACACCTTTATGTGAAAAAAGAAACGCTTTAAACATTCGAATCATTATACAAACAAGAACACTAAAAAAAGCATTATACGTGAAAAACATTAAACCTAACATTATACAGCATGTGTAAAAATATTGGATGAATTCTAATTCAGTTACTGAGTTAATGATCTCACAATTACTGTTATATAGATAGGTGAGTATCGGTATCTAGAGCAGAAACGTTGTTCTGAGAACACTTTTATAAATTTTACCTATTAGGTACGTTTCTAAAACTTTATTAAATGAAGATCGATTCAATGGTCAGATCATCGAGTCGTCATGACTTCATTATACAGTATTGAGAATACTTTTATCAACAACTCTGCAAAATGGAATAGATATCTACTGTTATCGTTATCTTTTAAAAAAAAAAACGTACTTCCCAAGTGATACAAAATCAAGAATATGGTCTACAAACAAGTACCTATCTATATATTATGGATTTTCTTCTAGAGTGTAGTTTTTTTTTAATTTTGTTGCAAAAATAGGTGGGTGTACATAGTAACCAACACATTAATTAAATGATTTCAAATGTTTAAATGCAGTTTAGTTAAGTTCAGTCTATATTGTCTTGTTGTTCAGTGTGACGCTTAATAAATGTACCACGTAGTATAGTTACCCATCGTACTGCGGGTACCGATTTAATTTTCCTTCTGCCCAATGGACCGTGTTAATCCAATATTTTATGCTTAGTTACATTTCGATAATTGAATTTCATTGTAAACCCCACCAATTTAGTACTATCGACCGTGGGGGAAAACTTTACTTGTGGATAATATTGTTAAAAAAATGCCTAGGCGAATTTTTCTTACTGTCACCCTCTGATATTCCGGATCAAGAATATTTCCGGCAAAGTCTCATTCAGCGAATTTATATCACAAATTTCGTATCAAGGTATCTTCGCTTACAATTATGAAATCTCAGAGATAACCGTATTACACCTAACACCTATATGAACGTTTCTCGAAATACACATTTTTATGAGAACATCAGCGATTTTACATCAAAAGAATAAAATATAATTTGATTAGATAAAGCAAAGACTTTAAACCAGACAGTCATTTGATACTACATATGAATTATAGCCAAATGTATTTTTTATTGAAGCATTGATGAGAAATGAACGAGAATATTATAAAGTAGATATTCTTACCCCCCATTGATTGACGTGTTAATATGGATCTCTATAGCAAACATTGATCCCTATGCAGCTTAGATTCTTATTTTTTTTCTACATACGTACCTACGTTTTTAAGTCATTTAAACTGAACAAGTGAAAGAATAGTCCCAGTCTTATATTATTTACACAAAAACAATAATAATTTTCTGACAGATCAACGGCTATATAAATACAATATCGGCCTCTTATTTGCAAAGGTTTAATTTATTACGCTACGTCGATTTTTCTCAATCGGAACGTTATGCTATTGTTTTGTAAATGTTTAAATAAAACAGCCATTGTTGCATTTCATCACAAGTGTTTTGAAATAAAGTTTGCACAAGTCAAATACTATATAGGTAGGTACCTTTACATTTGAAATACATCAATACATACAAATTAGTCGCTGGCAATTTAAAATAATTTTAAAATCTGAGAACATGCATTGTCTTGTTTTATATTAATGAGTTATATCAACTTTAATCTATACATAAAATAATCAATTTACTAATCGAATTTTCAGCATTTTAATTTAGATGAAAGACTTAAATATAACTGATATACATAAAACTTTTTCAGTATTAGGTATATATGGTTCGAAAAGTCTTGAAAGATGAGTGTACTTATATAAATAATGTCATTCGTTAAAAGTTGTGTTAGTCTAATTATTCATTAATGTACGCGAATTATTTGGCATTTAATCTAATCTTTCAAGATTTTTTTCATTGTTCTATGTGCTTTAACATAGCATATCTCTTACTTGGCGTAATCCTGTTTACAGTAGACCTGATGATCCCTGATGAAACAGGATGGGTGTTGTTCTAATCTAAGGGCGCAGACACAGCATCGAAGACAGGCAGCGTGCCACGCTCGTCCGCTCACCTCAAGCAAGAACCTATCTGCTATAGGAGAGCCACACGACGTGCACGAGCGCTGCTCCGTCTGAAAGGAAAAAAAATACAATATCAATTATTACACAGCATCAACAATGTTGTTTTGTCTATGTTAACATTTAATATTTAAACAAGACAAAAGATTAATTAATTGACTTGCACATCAGACAATAGAATTTAAAATGTATTTGTGGTTTATGTTTACCCACACCAACTCTATTATCAACATTTATGTAAGTAGGTACGAATATGTTGTGATGAAATATTTCACACTTATAAAACAAGTGAGTTTTGTATGCCTAATATGCAAAGGTACATATTGCCAAGTCTTGTATGTTACCTACATACTACATACTTATTTTATACTCGAGTTATTATTCTTTCAAGTAACCCTTTAACCAATATTTTTCTCGCGCCACTAGTTCCCATCAATCGATGTCGATATTACATTGGCGGTATACAAAGACTCAAATATTTATAATAAAAATAACGCGTAGTCTATTGAAATAGCGCAAAGGTGATAACATTCCTAGGATAGCAAAGCATAACACAGACAGACGATCGAGTGTGCTCGTAATAAATATAATAATAATAATATTATGTAGGTACCTATCTAGATATTATAGATAGGTTCAATAATGATATGTGTTGTATCTACATTGTACAATGGCCAAGGTTCAAGATACATCACTATGGCACTTGAGATTCCTTCTTGGAGAATGATAAATAATATTCCACTGTGATCTATCGATCTGGCAATCAATGGCGTGATGAATTACTCCCGTCCATGTTTTGAACATGTCGCAAACCATTTTTTAAATTCCATTAAAATAATTATTATGTACCGACACATTTTATACCTGTTTTCAACATAAATCACTACTAACATTTCATCGAATCGGTAAATTCTCTTCAAAATAAGTGTGAAAATCACGAAATTTCAATAATTCATTGGTTTCGATATTTTTTACAAAATAAGTCTCCGGAATGCGACTGTGGAGCTCAGATTCAGGATCTGGTGGAGGAGTGTCCAGGTAGAAGATACGAGGGCGACTGGATGGACATCCATGAATCAACCCCAGAGGCGGTGCAGTGGCTTTCTGAACGAGAACCAAGAATTTGATATGGAATAACTATTATTAATGCAAGCCGAAGCCATACAAAAAGTAAAATAAATTAAGTACAAAATAAAATGTTGAAAACTCCTTCGCGGTTGATGTAAAGCCGTGATCCACAGTCGGCTCTAAATGGCGTTACAAACGATCCACCAGTACAAAAAATAAACGGTTTATGTGGGAATGTAAGATCATTAGAATCTGATCCTGATTTATTCAAATATCATTTTGTTGCAAAGAGAGTTATGATAAAAAGGATACAATATCTAATACCCGTGACGATGTTTTTATGTTAGTGAAACTCGTAGCTTTTCGATGATCAGTGAGTTATTATTTATATGAATATTATTAAAAGTAGATTCGAATCTCGCTCGAACTTCAATATAGTTTTCCAATATTTTTCAAGAAAATTTTCGCCTAAGTGCTTCATGTACGTGCATTAAAAATAGCACTCGCGTTTCAATTTATATGTTTAAGGTATCGTCGAGGCTTGTAATGATCTTGATTTCATTATGTTCTGTATACCTAATAAACGTTCTAAGTAGCATCTGGCAAAAAACTGGTCTTTCACTCTATTCCTTAAGTTTTTGAGTGTCATGTCAAAGACAGGTGTTCGAGTGTGCCCCATTTTTAATATATGCTGTATTGGTTATTATACTACTAAGTAGCGTAATATATTTAGAAGAAACCCCGAAACGGAGGTCGAAGATAGTCGACGAATACCATTAAAACAAGTCCAGTTTTCCATACTTCATATTCTATAATGTTATTAAGATGATACAAACAGAAAATATCTACTTATTATCATAGAATTATATTACTGTACTTTAGTACATATAAATCTATGCTTATTATTAAGTTATTTTTGTTACTGTGTAGGTATGTGACGTTCAAAAAATAAGTATTTATTACATCTTAAAGACTTTCAAGGTCTTGAATGAATGGCCTTCCAATATTTCCTGTAAATTTTCATAAATTTAGTTATTATTTATTTATTTATTTTATTCTTCTTGAACATCATCATATACGTTACAAAATCAACAAATCAGTTTACATAAAAATGATATGATATGATATATAATAAATAATTTGAATAAAAATTAAACGCAGCAAGTGGAGAAATAACGTGAGTGTGTACAATAAAATAGGTATACCTACAGTAGTTTGATTTTCCTGCATTTTTTATGATTTTTTTGTGAATTAAGATCATAGTAGAAACCAATTATATTCTGTGTTCTAGAATAGAGTAGTATTTGGAATATGTTCATATTTCTCTTCACAATACAGAGTCGAATGTAGGACCATGTGATATGTGCTATGTGCCGGCATGATACCCGAATGAGATTGATGATCTCACAATATCGCGTGCCACCTCCCAGAACATCTCGGTGGTCTTCTTTACAATTCCATATAAAACTACTACTACCTTACTTAGGTCTTATCTTAATAATAATAACACTGCGTACAAATCTAACAACATAATCCTCTTAGCACTCCCTTGTGTCTCAAGTAAAACAACATAAAACCAACCTCCAACCCAAATAATGTCAACTCAAGGTGATGCGCATATTCTTAGCTAAAATCCTATACATACCTACATAAAACGTCCCATCTTATAAATGTAGGTACCTACCTATTCATTTTATTACAGATATATTTTATAAACAAATGAAAGTTATAAAACTGGCTGCAATAATTGAGAGTTTCAATCGAAATAAGTTGCAACGAAAAAAAATATTGACAAAACGCTATCGACCAAAAAAGATTGTTCCATGTCCCACACGTCAACCGACTAACTGCATTGAATAAACCAAAATTTCCCTCGTCGTGCCGATTCGGGATGCAGATGAATATACTTATCTGCATATTTACGTATTTTACTGGAAAGTACATCAATAACAAAATACTCTGAAGGTATCTTGTAGTAAAAAGTATACGATCAAAAAAAATTATAATTTGGTCTATGTTTATAAAAAAAATGAAAAGTATTAAGTAACTGTTCAGCTTATAATAAACTATACATTTTTTTGCATTCATATTCACAGAAGCCTGCACATAACAAATTTATAAATAGGTAGATATAGCACACTGTACCTATACTTTCTATTGAATCTCAAATAGTTGATGTGAAAAAGAAATGAAGAAATATTTCTCCCTGATATTTAGATATTGAATATAAGAATAAATTTGATTTAAGATTCCAAACTTCAAACACAAGTTTCATGTTTTTTTTTATTATTCCACTCCACGAACGCACTTCAATCACTGTACACGTATATCATTTGATCGTATCCGCCCAGTAGTAGTAAAGACTCCGCCCGACGACTACGCCTCGGACCGCCCATTCCTGCACCCCACTTGACAAGAACATAAACAAGAGGAGATATTATTATATTTATCTTCTCACAAATACACATTTTTCCTTTTACTACGAGAGAAATAAAATGATATCTTGTAAAAAAAACATACATGCTTCATCCATAGGTAATAAAAAGTCACAAAAAGTAAAGAGGAAATATATATTTATAACAAGTCATTTTTCCGCATACAATAACGTAAATAGCTACGTTACATCTTACATTTTTCTATCTGTCTATCTATCTATACCATCACGGTATATCCCACAAGTGGGGTAGCCAGCAGACCAGCTGCATACAAAACATGCAAGCTGTCTTCTCCGTGCCAATATAAAATCAAGACTTTCAGGATGGGTGGCAAACCTCATCGCTGAATTTAAGATGTACCTACCTAAAATGTCTTATTTTTTCGAACACCTGCCTTTTACAGGACACTCGAAAACTTATGGAGATGAGTGGGAGACCAATTCTTTACCGGGTGCTCCACGGGTTATCTTACATTTTTTTAAGACAATATTAGTAAAAACTTTACCATGTTTTCCTGACATTTTTTCGGAATTTTTCTACGCTTTTCGTTTCTACGCTCCAACCTTAATTAATTTTAAACAATTAGCTGCGTAGGTACCTACGTTGATAAATTTATATTAGGTAGGTATACGTACGCCCATTTTCTATTGTTCATTATTAATGATAATACCTATTTTGATTTGTACATTAGCTAGATGATTTTGGATTAGTTGGAAGATATCGCGCTTCTGCGATAAACTCGCTCATTGCACAAATTTATTTGTATAGTAAAAATTCTGTCATGTTTATTTTCTTATGTTGATTTTTTTGTGCAATAAAGATTTTTATTTTTATTATCATTTTCATAAAGTCCATATTCTAAGCCCACCTATCCATGATACAAGTGGGTATTGACATAAAAAGTAAAACATAGGTAGGTATGTTTTAGAATCAACTTGATATAATGTATGAATATAAGTAGGTATGTAGAAAGGTAGTTAGGTACTGCACTCTTCTCATACATTGACATTAATTGTTATAAGTACAATTTTGAATAAAAAGTCGTTGATATAGTAGGTATATGAAATTCATAGAGGTAATAACAATGAAACTCATATGGAAACACATTCAAACTACTAAATTGTTAACTTATCGACAAAGCCAAAATCGATTATTACATTATACGATAACACATAAAAGATTATCACACACAAATCCCGTTAAAATGACACTGGCAAAAAATGATGTAGTAATAAATAGGAGGCAGTATATTAACAATAAAATATTCAATAGCGAGTTCCTATACATGCGATTCTTGAGGCAAATTCCACAACAATGATTTAACACAACCCCTAAAGTAGGTAGGTAGATATAGGTAAGTGTAGAATACAATGAGCGACACATCGATCAACCACTGAACAACAAATAAACAATGAATGTTACCGTGGTGTGATGTATCAAAAGTTAATAAATAATAATAATAATAATATGTTGGTACCTACCTACCTACTAGCAGCAGAAGTGGCAGATAATATTATAGGTACATATTTATTTATTTTATTATGGGTACTTACACAGATATACCTACACCCTGCGGTATTAAAACATTTTGTTAACAGATGTGAGTAAATAAATATGAAAAGGGGCCGCTGATGCAAAACTTTAAATTCACGATGATCACTCTCATTTATTCATACAACGTTCAAAGCAAATTAGAGCACATTTTTTCATGAAGGCAAGCACGATATGAAACATTTGAATATCATGGCAACCAAAATAACTGGGACTACTGAAAATATAGAAGGTACCTACCTATAATGAAGAAAAAAATAAATTTACAAAATTACAAAAAGATCTTCTCTTTTATTATACGAAAAGTTATAATTTTCCTTCCTGTATCCTAGTTTTTTGCTTGGAACTCCTGAATTTGAAATATGTACATGCCTACTGAAGTTTTACAATTACATAATAATATTTTTTTATTATTTTTGGTATAATGTTTCTTTTTCATTTGAATAGAAACGTTGTATTTAGTGAAAAATATTTCAGTAAAATATTATGTAGGTGATTAAAAAAACTAACATATGTACGTAGGTACTTATATCTATTTTAATTTGTATACGAGTATTTTTACAATTTTAGTCCTTATGGTATGGAAGCTAAGGTTATTATTTTTTTATAATAAATTTATTATTATTTTTGGTTATTTTGGTTATTTATTTTTTATCTAAATTTAGAGTCCCTGATTACAAAGATATGTATTTAATAATAATGACTATGGTATAGAGTGTTCAACAAAACTATGAAATACGGTGTGCATTCGAGGACAATGCTCTCCCCCTAAGGGATCATAACAAATATAATATCACACATAAAATATGTCAAACCTCTTGGGGGTTATTTGCTATTGCAAATATGAAATATTTATTGAATGGTACTTACATATCGAGGGTATACAACCAAAATGCACTAAGTCATTTCAGTTTTGAGATGACATGGTGGCAATTAAATGAAAAAAAAAGTGTTTAGATCAATACAAATTCGTCATGTATTATTTGAACTTTAATTAAGATGATATTGGTAAGTGACTTTTAGGCTTTGCAAACAAATTTAAACATAGGAAATATGTTAATTACTTGAATAGTTTTTGAAAACTTTTGTAGCGCTAGACTGACTTAGTGCATTTTGGTTGTATACCCTCGATATTATCTACTACTGTATGCGAATACAATTGAAAAACACAAACACTTAAGACTGAAGATAAAAAACACCTAAAACCTATGAAATATATAGTACTCAAATAAGTCCTCCAAAATTCATCTATCTGGAATACAACTGTGACAATTATGAGAACTTGGATTTCCTATTTATCCCAGTAAAAGTGGCAATTGATTCAAGATAATTTTCCAGAAAGTTGGCATTTCTTTCTATTGTTACTATACAAGCATGGATTATAAATTATTGAAATATATTATTGGCAATAAATAATATAACATAATATTTATTTCTAGTTCAGTAATTTCACAATAGAATCATTAAGTAAGTAGTCATTACAAAATGTTATAAAGTTTCGATATTAATTCGTCAACCTTACACACTTAACATAAAAATTTGTCCCTACTTTGCTCAAAACCTAATCCCAAAAGTATCTTGGTATATAAATGCATAGGTATCTAGTAATAAATTGCACTTTCATACAAATAAAAGTAGGCACATATCATATATAATAATAATAACAATATAATCTGATAATTCGAGCCCTCCATCTTCAATAGATATAAGAATAAAAATACAATAATTATTGTTCACAAATTGATACCCCGAATGTAATAAGAGCCCCAAAGAAAGGATATAGCGGAACAATGACTATACTTTCCGCAATAGTATCCTGCAAAGTCAAGCGCCTCTTGACTTTATAATGACAAACTAAATGGGGATTTGTGAACGCAGTACTGTATTGTATTGAAGTATTTTATTCTTGTCTTACATTCTTCAGCTGCAAGCGTTTAAATATTTTTGTAATCCCTCCAAAAGCTCTAAGTCGTATTCAAATCCTTCGTTTATAATTATCACAATCATTGTGCTTGATGTTTTTAATATTCTCATACGCATAATAGCCAATGAATAGGATACAATGTAAAAAATTATCTATCTATACCACCATGGCATCTCCTACAAAGGAGGTACCCAGTATACTAACTGCATATAGGCATATATCTGCATGTAGTTCTCTTGAAAATGTCAAGCTAACTTGACGAAAGTGCTTGAGTACCTATTAAATCAATAGTGAAAAGTAAACAGTAATTTTGTTGATATCAAATATGTTCTAGTATCAAATAAATATGATATTAGTATCAATATTAATGTATCTTGTATCTCTCTCACATTTGGTTGGTTGGTAGAAATTGCCTAAAGGCAATAAACCCGCCATTTGTGCTACTTTATTTATTCCAAAATATTTTTTTTATGTACTTAGCTATTAGTCATTAATGTTAAGCCCACTCTTAAGCTCTAAAAGAATAATCAAATGAAGGTAGTTCATTTATTCTAATTCTAGGTGAATTTTCTTAGTTGAAAATTCGTGGTTTGAATATTATTCAGAAGCAAAAAATTCAGGGTTCTTTACAATAGAATTGGAAGCCCTGATTAGTCTAAAAAATCTAATTTTTACTGTTGTAGAACAAAACTATGGATAGTAAGAACAAAAGATATAATATAAGAAAAGAAAACTAGTATACTATAAAACTAATAGAAGATGTTATAATTACTTACACTGGCATTCGTAAAATACTTGGATGTGTGATATCTACTAAATGTGTGTAAAATACTTGGATGTGTGATATCTATACTAAGTGTAAATCTTAAAGTTGTGCATTGTACATATATTTTATACGTAAAAGCTATATTAATAATAAACAGTGTCGATAAATAAAAATACAAAGATAAATCGAGACACACATAAAACACGGGGAACGTCAATTGAGGTAACATACACTGCACATTGTAGATTTGATATTGATACATATTATTACCTATGGTGTTAAAAGTTATTCCAAAATCATCACCCGCGGCGAAGAAGACAATAGGATCTTGAACAGCTGATATCTACTGTTAGAAGATTTCTTATTATTATTTTACACAATTTCTATGATACAGTTTCTTTGTATTCACCGATTGTTGGTTTTGTTTGTGAATATAAATACTATTTAATAGGTGGCACACGTTTCAACCACAATATAATTTTCTGATGGATGGATGCGCATCACCCATGTCACCTAAATTTTAAATAGATTCTTTCTTTATATCTAACGCAATACATTGTCAAACAATTTGAGATGACCGGTTCTAAAGAAGTTTTTTTTTTTGTATTTTTATGTTGAATACAGTAAACTCATGGAAACAGAAAAATATAAACAAAACAAACCGTAGACAAACTTCTAGAAGGTAATTATGTTTTCTGAGCCGTTTCGTTTAATGTTGAGCACTCCATGTCGTACATCATACCTTTCTATATATACATATTGGCACATTTGTTTTATGTAATGATACCGAATTGTCCTATAAAAAAACTTGGGTTACGAATATTGTTTTAAAAATAAATCTCAAAGATCACAAAAGATGGATACCTAATGAATATAGTAAAATCATTAATGTATGAACAAACAAAATGTCTTCTGAAGTAGACTGCCATGTATTTTTTATGATCGATAAAGAAGGCGGAGTTTTTTTTTAATGAAATGCTTGAGACTTTATCGCTCTAAATTTACTTAGGTACCTACCTATATACTGAACGTAACTTACAATAGTTATTGCATTAACAAAATCCAATAAGTTAATAATATGTATGATAATAAACATTTATACAAATAATGATAAACGCGTCGTACTATGAAGGTACAAAATGTATACCTATGTACCAATATACATAGCATGTAGATATTACAATATTATCAAACATCTGCCATGAAATGTTCTGGGCATTATACAGATTGCACAGTAAAACTTTGATTATCATCGCAATAGAAAAGATTTAATTAACAGAAATTCAAATTACCTAACGAATGATTTTCTCAGATTAATGATTGAATAAAGGGATGCCTGATTATTTTCACAATATTTAGAAAAGAGTTGAGAATAGAAAAAAGAGTTGTAGGCAACTGATATTGATTATATTTTGGAACCTACTTACACTATCACAGTATCTCACACAAGTATAAGATAAGATTTTACACATGACGCACTACAGTATATTGTTTTAAATTTTTGACACTATATTATTTAAAAATTTTGACAAAGACTGATTGTCTGCTGAATAAAATTATATTATTTTATAATTATTTTTTTTTAGTTTGATTTTTGTATTTTATCTTTCTGGCAACAATTTTTTAATTGATATTATGTAGTTTTTTAAAAATGGACGTGGATGTTGATCCTAAATAATGTAAAGCGCCCTTGAAGTGATATTATCACAGTACGGCGCTATATACATAAATAGACATATTATTATTATTAAGGTGGTGGGAAGTGGGCATACAGTGATTTTAAGCTATCGAATACAGTTTTTCTATAATGCGAAATAAAGAAAAATCTTGATATTATTGACCGAGGTACTTGGAAGTTCATTTCAAGATAAATTGAAAAAATATAGTATGTAGTTAACTTCCAAATGAATTTTATGCACTTCGCGTACCTAATAATATTCGGAGACTCTCGACTCCATCATCAGGTGATTAGTAAAAAGTGAAATAAGATACAGAGACAAACAGTATTTATAGGATTTGAACAAAAGGATGTTGGGAGAATTCCGTCTTGATAAGAAAGTAATTATAATTCATTGATAAAAAAAACTATTGGAAAGTGATCCGCTGTGGACGGATCCACAAGAGAAGAATTTAAAGAAAAATATAAATATCTCGATATTAAAAATATAAAGACGTTTTTAAAAATATAAAGTACGCGAAGTTTATAAAAGTCGTTTGGAAGTTAACTACATAATAATAATAATAAACTTTATTGTACAAAATATATGTACATATTGTACATACTGTGTTTTTTTTTCAATTTATCTCGAAATAAAGATTTTTTATTTAATTCATAATGAACAAATCATGTACATCAATTTGCATCTGATTTTGAATACCTATAACTCTTTTCTTTGACCTACACTATTTCTATCTTGGGTGTTTGCTGTATTCACTTCAAGAAAGGAGTGAGTGGTTAAATTAATATGAAATTATTGCAATGACGTAACATGAATACATCAAAGGTTTTACTATTATTACAAAATAAATCCGCGTTATCCGAAATAACGCAATATGATATGTCAGTGTAGAGAGTGCGCTACGCATCGTCACAGTTGCAATGGACCACTCCAGTACAACAAAGCACAACCACGCCCATACAATATTGTCGCGCCTCGAACATAACATCATTTCATAATAATATTAATGTTATTTAGTTATTATATTTAGTGGCAACAACTATTAAAATGATGGGACTATGGTTTGCGGGTTGTTTTATTGTGCATCACCTATTTAATTCACTATCAGAGGGTCTTCTCATATTTTATACTTTTGGTATTGGTAAATTTGTTATATGGTTGCGATGCGACTGTTATTAAACTGATTAACGTTTATGAAGTAATTACCCCGTGGGGTCCCATGTGAAGAATGAGTATCCCACTCTTTTAATAAGTTTTCGAATGTCCTATAAAATACAGGTGTTCGTAATATCTCACGTTTTTTATAAACAATATTATTTAATCATTTGTTTTCACGTATAAGACAATTAACATCTTTAATGCAATAATGCACCCATGAACCATGCCACCCATCCTGAATATCTTATATTTAATTGGCGTAGTGAAGACCATATAACAAAACATAACATACCTATAGACAATTCACACAGACCGAGCTAGTCCCAAACGAAGATGTGAATCTTGTATTATGGGTACTAACGCGACGATACACATAATTATATACAATGCACTACACACATATATGTACATGTAACACCCAGACCCAGCACCCAGGACAATCTGAAAAAGGTCATTCTTCATTTTGCCTTGGCCGGGAATCGAACCCGGGATCTAGTGACTCAAAGGCAAGTGCGTTAGCCTCCACGCCACACCGGTCGTCATGCATGTTTATTATTAATAATATTAAATAAGATGGAGAGTGAACCATGTTCATGTTAAAAACTTAATTTTTGTTTTGTATGCATGAAATTTTTATTTTAATAATTCAAGAGTTTTTGTATTTATACTGTGGAAATCCATTTTAAATTTCGATTAAATAAAAAATAAAAATATTATTATACAGTATTCAATAATATTTCTATTTTATTTTAGAAATGTGGTGCTGTAGACGCATGCTGAAGATTCATTGGTCGGAACACGTCGAAAACGAAGAAGTTTTAACCAGGGTTGGCGAAAAAGGCAACTCCTCAAAAGAATCAGTCAACAACGAGCTAACTGGATTGGCCACAACATCAGGCACCCAGGACTGCTCGTCGCAATCGCAGAGGATAGGAAAGAAGGCACAAATGGCAGAGGCCGACCGAGAGACGCCTATATGGGCCAAATTAAGAGGGACATAAGCTGTGGCTCATACATGGAGTTGAAGAGACTGGCTGAGAATAGGGAGGAATGGAGAAGAAAGTCCAAACTCGTTGCAGACCAATCCAATGGATTGTAACTCATTATATAATATATACCTAGCAATATAATATTGTAGTTTCTGTTGAGTACATAGTTACGTTAATATCTGATTGATAATAAATTTCCAAAATATTATACGAAACGCTAGTAGGTACATGAAAACAATTTGTATTTCAATTAATTTGTTTATTTATGATACAAGGGTGAAAATATGTAGCAATAATAATAATAATCAACGCAGTGTTCTCAAAGGGATAACAGCGCTGATGTTAGAGATAATAAAATATTAATTAAGTTGTAAGTAATCCACTTGAATAAAAATGACCCACGTAGGAAAAGAAACATATTTTATGCCTTATTTAGCGTCACATAAACAATGTATAATGATATTAAACCTTGTTTATTTGACATACTAGAATCACTCACCCTAAATTGTTTTACACGAGGTACCCACCTACATTCACGAATGTTCATATTAATTAAGAAACATCATATGTTTACATTTACTGTAATAATTGTTTTTCTAGATAATCAGACAAAAAATTTAATGATCGGTGACTTTTTTATAATTCATAGTCAAAATAACTGTTTAGTGTATTATATGTTTAGCCGAAGTAATGCTGAAAATAGTTTAAAAAATATATTGAAATGCGAATTTTGAATCACAGATGATAAATATTATTAAACAAATTCTGTAACATGCCTGGAAAATATTTGAGTTATCATGTTGTGGCGAACAATGTCAGATTAAATTGATCAAAGGAACTGAACAAAGGATCTGAATCATCTAAGTTTCTACATTAATAGCTAACTGGTGGACAACATCCTTCAAAAAAAATATGTTGGATACTAAGATATAGGAAACAAAACGATTTCACTTGAAAATATTTATGTATTTAGTTCAATTTACTCGTGGTAATGTATGTATGTAGGTATGGACTTAGTGTATTTGCTACGAGAGCCGGCGATATATTTTAATTGTTTAGGGACTGTCAGTGTGGGAGGCCGTATTTTTTACATTCTAATGACGATCTTCTAAACTTAGGCTTTGTAAAGAGCCGCATAGCCTCAGAGGAAAAGGTTAAATAATATCATTTAATAATAATATAATGCAAACATATTATCAAATATGGGGCAAACATATGCTGCATAATGATATTTAGGAGCAAATAAAATAAACAATAAAAAACAAATAAACTCAGTCTTTTATTTTACATTTTCTATTATATTACGTGTTTTCAGTTTTTTGTAGCCACTCACATCATTTTATTTAATTTATTATTCAAACGAAAATTTTTTTTATTGTTGATTGTTAGGTAATTTGTTTCGTATAAACAAACTTTCAATAAAAGAAACAATGTAATAAATTGACTGTCGGAAAGTCTTCTTTGCTTATCATCTAGAAATATTCAGAGATGCTTTTAAATATATTTTTTACAAATCATTAACATCTTCAAATAAATGATTACTCTTTCTCATTCCAGTACATGCAATTATTATTTGTTTTAGCATAAATAAATGTCATATTTTTTTATAAAATGCATGTTTCAGTAAGTATTTTTTGTATAAAATATAAGTACGCCTTCTTTATATTATTTTACTGTTCCTTGATTTGGAAAGAAAAATATTTACCATGATACAGTACCACCAGCAAGAGATACTAATATAAAATTCTTAACATAGACCCGACTATATTGATATCTCTTTCCGCCTCTCGCTGGGCAATCTACCGAATGATATGCGTGTGTATGTATTGACTATTGATCTATTCATAGCAAAAGGTTGACACTGCACATTGTTCTTATGAAAGGACCTCCACTGAGAGCTGACCTCTCAGATCAGGGACGCTGTACGAAACAACGATGGAGGCCAAAACCATTGACTTTATAATATGTACCTGCTACAAAAGTTGACCCAACCCATATACTAATTCACTCAACAACTAGAATATACTAAGGTAATTATTTGTGATGTTGTAAAAACTTCTCAATAAAGCAATACACAGCAGAGTGGGTAAATATAAAACAAAATGAATTTTGAATTATAAATTCAACAGAATCTTTTCACGCTCATTGTGCGGACCTATTAATAAGACATTTTTGCCTCGATTTTTTACTTATAAATAGGAATCTAAATAATGCAGGTGTATGTAAAATCAAAAACACCGAATCGAGTTTAAGCCTGTATTGGAGTATATAGCTTTATTTTGCAGTATTATATTACGAATCAACTCTGACTTAATCTAAGCACTTATTGGAGTTCTATTGTAGAGATAAAGACACAATGATGTATAGGTACCCATTTCCATGATAAAATGCTGCGTTACAAATACATGTTTTTTAATACAAGATTTCAAATAAGTAGATTTCTAAAAGTGGATAGATTCAAGAGCACTACATCTTATCTTACACATTTGACTACGAATGCAAAATACAATAAGTAGGTAGATCTAGTAAAAAACAGTCTCTAGATCTAGAACCGACTCTGCTCAATGCGACGTGAATTAAATTCCATATCGTCACTCACACTTAGTATAAAAGCAAAGTTTTGAAGTAGATATAGGTAATAATATGTATCTGATACTTAATACTTATATTATTATAGAGATCACCATTGTTTTGCCGAGTATTTGTGTTTGTTAAATAATACAATTCTGCCGAGTCATTGGTTGGATTCATGCTACGAGCAAGATATGGATAAGAGAAACCGACAAACGAACTATGCTCACTCAGATGAAACGATGGGAGCGTAATATACCTACAATATTAATAAATTAAATATAATCATACTTCTCAAACAGTTTGCAGTGAATCAAATTTAATGTAAGTATGTCATTAGAATCTATTTATAAAATAAAAACAACAAACTTTGTTTAATTCCACTTTAGTCAATACAAGAAATAACTAAAACGTTTTCGGGCTTACACCCATCTTCAGTAGTTACGTGCTTTTTGTAGACTACTGAAGATGGGTACAGTAGTTACGAAGCACGTAACTACTGAAGATGGGTGTAAGCCCGAAAACGTTTTAGTTATTTCTTGTATTGACTAAAGTGGAATTAAACAAAGTTTGTTGTTTTTATTTTATAAAATGAATTTCCACAGTGTAACTCACATAAAATTAGAAAGTTTTTTAATCTATTTATAGTATTTCACGAAAGAGTATATGTACTAACGCTCTTAGCAAAAACCAGTAGTTTTTGTTTGTATCAAAATACAAAAACAAAATTTCGTACTATGTGAAAAACAGTTCTCATCCTATTTTACAATGTATACACATTAACACAATCGTCGTTATGATAGCGACTTCAAAACATTAGATGACTGATTCATCACAAATCTAATATGCACGATATAATATATAAACTGTCGAAACTTGACAATAATAAAAAAAAATATCATGATGCTTGTTTAATAACTCTAATAAGATGCCAAGTAGAAGCCTTGGCGAAAACGTTTGAGGTGAATAAATTTAATTTGGAAAGTATGCAGTGTAAATATTTAATAATTATATGTTAATAGTGCTTGTTGTTTATAAATACAAATTTATTTAAAAAAAAATACTTTCCTATTTAATTTTCCTTCTAAACAAGTTTTAGGAGTAAAATTAAAATTTTTACTCTTTAAAAAGATTCGTGTAATTTGCCTGATAAGAAAAATATAACTTATTTTAAAAATAAATCACCACAGTTTGACATTCGCTTAATATTTCACAAAATCACTCATATAGATCGGACAAAATATATCGTGAACCTCACCTATAATAGTTACCTACACCATGCTCATCTCATAGTATTAGTATGTATTTTTATGATGATTATTTTTATACAAACACATATATACCTACGACATGTCTTAAGCTTTATAAACATATTTCATCTAAGAGGTAGGTATGCATGCATAAACAGATTATTGGAGAACTCTTTATAGTTTTAACCTATAATATATAAATAATCAGTTTTGATTAAAGCGATAGGGTAAACTATTATTTCAGTTTTAATCATATTAAAATTCTGAAGAAAATTATATACAATGTTTCATGAAAGATGTTTTTGTAATATAAACATATAAATATGTAAAATTTGTAATGTGCCGTTTACTCATAACATGACATCAAGGGTGCAATATTATGTGTCCATCGTCCGAAGCTCTATATTGCCATTGGTAGATTAGTTGTAAAAAATATTTAATTATAACATTGCTCGCTGGAAGGTAGGTATATAGAGTTGGTTGTATTTGACTGCGGGGAGGTTTTGTCGAGGGAAGCTCTTCAGGCGATCTCTGAGGCTTCTCATATAAATAAAAGATTTTGCACAATGAGTGTGCACAATTTTATAAAATATAAAGAATTATCGGGGACACTATACTATCATTATCGCAGATATAAGACAACTCATGCATCCTCACCCCCGAAGATGACCGCCTAGATGTCGATAAAATGTTGGGTTATAAAGAGGAACAAAATTCGTCACAATAAATGGATCCTGGGTAGTAAAACGTATCAAAAATTAGGAAAAATACACTATTGTTCGAGTTGTTATAGTTGCTAAAATACGCCCTTGCTGTGCGATTAGGTGACATTAGCTTAGTACAAATCGGTGATAATCAAAAAAAATTATCTATACCTACCTATAGGTTAATATTATAAATACAGGATTTCCGCAATATACACAATATGGTAGTCAAGGACTACCTGCATACAATAAAGACACTCACAAGTCGTTTCTTAAAAAGTAAAACATTCACTTGGTGGCATTTTTGTGGTGGTGGTGAGGTGGAATTTTTAGGTTTCTGAATTTATTTTTTCATAAAATTTATTGTTATCGTGGTATAATTTTAGTAAACACAAAATCTTTACCAACTTCTTAAGTATATCAATAAGTCGTGAATTTTAGTAAACACAAATTTTTTACCAACTTCTTATGTATATCAATAAGTCGTGGGACCGCCAATGTAATAGTGAAAATTGTATTTTCCTCCTTAGTATTAAATATGAAATAAGTTGTTATTCGTTTGAGTACAATATAAAAAGTTTTTTTTTAATGTATGCATCAGAATAGACAGAACTAATCTACGAAGACCCCAAGACCGCATATTTGTACATTGTAAGTTATTTTTTCTCATACAATAATAAAATGATTCATGGCTCATCAACAGGTCACTCGGTAAGGCCCCGTCACTCAGTATGGGAGACGATACATGATTAGTTGTATGTAAATGGATCTCTATACAAGATATACCTTGACGCGATACATAATTTGGACGTGTCAGTATGTCAATATTTCACCTAGCAGGGTGTTCCAGCTATCTTGTGAGTCCATTACATACGAGTATACAATTGTATAGGTATAAATAATTGCATATTATGAATGTTGTTGACTTACATTCATTACAATCGCAGCGTGTAAGTAAGTACGCATCGTTCTCAATATTTTCAGTTTCTTCTTCTTCTTCTAACAGCACCTTATCAGGTTCCCCGACGTTGACAATCACAATACAGAAAGCATCTCTGCACTGAACAACCCGAAACAACTTCACCACCCACCGTATTCGCTAAAAGTTTACTAAATAAAAATCTAGGATTTCTTCAACACAAGTTATTGCTTGAAGTAATTATGTACCTTATAACAATGCACTCATATTTCAGTTACATTATGCAAGACGTATCAAAATATATAATCTTCTATCCTTCCAGCATTCCCGATATTCGAAATATCTGCTATAGCGAATAACGCTATAGGACGAAAAAATGCTCAATTTGATGGTTTATATACCACATAAATATACGAGAAGTTCGATTAAAAATAATTTGCATCAGAGGTATAGTTCTTCAGCTAAGATATTGTCATGGTTTTAAAAGCAAAGTATGAGTGGGTACATATGCAAGTTGGTCACAAAACTTCATTTCAAAAACATCTACATCGGTAAAGTTCAACAGACACATTTTAAATGTAAGTGTGGACATTCTTAATAAAATTCCCAGTTGTTTTATTAATCTTTCGCAAACATTATATTTTTATTATATATTTATTACCAACTCTCTATAAAAACTGTCAGAATAGATGGCTTATTTATTGTTATAACAAACTTTTATCGAATAAACCAGGACCATTTTTTTTTAATCAGAATATTTATGCGTTTGTTTTCCTAATATTGTGGGGACCTGAACATGACAAATATACTGATTGTGGGGACCAACCCGTTTACGGGGACGTCCCCACAATATACAACCCATAGCTTCAAAGGTACGTATCGAATCCTCGTGATCTGATTGGTCTGCTGGCAAAATTTTAGCGAATTTGGTTGAGGACCCCAAAATCAGTATTTTTGTCTAAAAAAACTAACACAAACCAAAAACGTAGTTCGAAGTGTATCCACCACGTGGCGCCACCAGTCGAATCCGTGTATAATTAAGTACGTGAAATCAAAGTGGGGACTCATAATCAAAGTCCTCACTTTATATGAAAGAAGTACGATATCATTACACTTTGTAATAAGATTTGGCAACGTCGCATATTTTAACTTTTCTTTTTGTCATACTGACTAGAAATCAAAAAAGTTGACATGAGGATATACACCCTTGTCCGTAGTTAGAGTAAAGTGGGGACCTTTATTATTATTATGCAAACCATATGATTACGTATTTTCAACGTTTACCAATTTATGAGTGAGATATTTAAAAAGCGTATGAGGCATGCGTGGGGGTCCGAATGAAAAACACACAAAATCTGATGGCCATAAAATGCCCCCGATTTGTTACCACGCTTAGGTATAAAATATGGGTAAACCAGGTAAATAAAAAACATAAAAAAACAATAAAAAATCTATTTGATAAAAATATGCCTAAAACATATACATACACATAAAATAAAATAATGTTAATATGCAGTGAATTACAAAATTAACAAAACAAGAGAAAAATCAATTACATCTTAATTATATATTTTAGTTATTATTATTTTTTAATATTACTATTTTGATTTATCTTTGTTGCGGTTATAGATGTTATGTTTTTAGATGCTGTTTAATGCAAAAAAATGTGTTATAACAAAACATAGTAATAACAACATAGTACAAAAACATAGTAATAACAAAAAGCATTGTGAAAATATAACATTCTAGTTTACTTTGTTCCCTTGATTTAATTAATTATTGGAATATAGGTACCTAAAAATTATAAAAATAAGCAAAAAAATACATAGTCATTGATTGATTGAGGCACATTAAAAACAGGTATGCTAAAATAAAAGTAAATAATAAGACAGGCATAATGATGCCTGAATAGAAAACAATACAAATTATTTTCAATTCTCCCTTAAAAATAACTATAAAAATATTAAATACATAATAAAATTATATATTTATACTAATAATTTATTTTTTCTTATTTTGTTGAGGATATAAATATTATGTTTCAAGATCCTCATAATGCAAAAAAATGTTGATGAAAATAATGGAATATAAAACAATTTGCAAAAATACATAAAAAATTACAATGTCATTGATTGATTGAGGCACATTAAAAACAGATATGCTAAAATAAAAATAATAATAATAAATTATAAATTGGTTTATAGACTCATTTGAGTGTCCCCCTCCACGGAAATCTTTAGTAAAAGGCGAAAGATTTATTCGTATTGAAGGGAAACCAGAGTAATAAGAACACTTTATTGATCAGAAAAAAAAATCATGAGCAATTGGCGAGCTTATTGCCTGGAGGCAATATCTTCCAGCTAACCAAAAAGTAAATAATAAGACAGGCATAATAATGCCTGAATAGAAAACAATACAAATTATTTTCAATTCTCCCTTACAAATAACTATAAAAATATTAAATATATAATAAAATTACAGATTTATACTAATAATTTATTTTTTCTTATTTTGTTGAGGATATAAATATAATGTTTCAAGATCCTCATAATGCAAAAAAAATTGTTTAAACAAAACTTGATATTAATAAAAATTATTGTAAAAATATAACATCAACTTTTTTTCTTGTTAAGATGAAATTACTTTATGGAATATAAAACAATTTGCAAAAATATATCATAAATTACATAGTCACTGATTGGTTGAGGCACATTAAAAATAGGCAGGTTAAAATAAAAGTAAATAATAATACAGGTATTATTTGAGTAAGAAACAAAGCAAATTATTTTTAGTTCTCCCTTATTACTAATAAAAAAGTATTAAAAACATATTAAAGTTACATATTAACACTACTGATTTATTTTTTGTTATCTTTGTTGAGGATATAAATATTATGTTTTTAGATCTTCATAATGCAAAAAGAAAATGTTGATGAAAATAATGGAATACAAAACAAATTAACAAATAAAATAAAATAAATATTTATTTTATTTTATTTGTTAATTTAAAATGAAGTGTTACAAAGTAAATGCCGATACAATTAATGGAATACAAAACAATTTGCAAAAATATATAAAAAATTACAATGTCATTGAATTATTGAGGCATATTAAAGACAGGCATGTTAAAATAAAAGTAAATAATAAGACAGGCATTATTAGAGTAGAAAACAAAACAAATCATTGTTTAGTTTTTCCTTATTACTTTTTAAAAAAATTTATTGCATAATACAAAAATGAATTATTTTTTAGATTTTTTTTTAATTATATTATAAACGTAAGTTTTGATATCTCTCCAGCGTCTTCTACTTAAATCTTTTTCGTTTTTAAGACATTCTTCGCATTCCTGTTTATTTGGTACTTTTTTTCTCAGCCAGAACACAGCCATTTGTCTGTTCATTGCATCTTTTTCCGCAGGTGTCCACGGAATTCTTTGGAATTTTTTCATTTTTTTGGTTTTGGTGTTTTTAGGTTTTGGATCTTTAGTAATGCTTTCTAAATCTGCAGTTATGCTCTGGATTTCTGTATCCTCCATATCTATCACTCGTACAGATCTCTCTTGGGTTTCTTCACTTAGTTCTTCACCATGTTTTCCCGCGAGCTCCCCTTGAATATCGATTGTGTCAAGATTCTTATTCTTGTTTTTGGATAGATTGCCAGCATCTAAAGCCAGCAATAATTTACTGACTTTCGTCAACTGTGTAACCTTTTCAGGCAATCTGTAATATTCTCTATGGACGCGTATATCGTGTCCCATGTAATTAGCCAACGAATCCATTTCATTATCCTTCAGATTCAATAATTGAGCTGCAGTTGCTACTTGTTTTCTCAATTTGGTAGAAGTTATACTTTTTGGATTCTTAACACCACTCTTTGTTGCGAACTCTCTCAGCTTATCGCTTCCACGGATAAAGTTCAAAGAGTTTTGTAAAGGGAATAAGTAAGGGTTATCATGGAAAATCCCAGCATTATCTCTATTTTTAATGAGGATCTCAATCTGACTTGCCACATCATTGGTTAGTAGAACGGGAACTTTTCTCCCCCTTTTCCCTCTTGTTTCAATCCTCACAAGATTGTTATATATTTGTTTTTCTATATCCGTCAAACCCAATAAAAGTTCTTCATTCAACTCAGAAGTGTCTTTATTTATGTAGGTTTGTAAGAACATGCGTTCTACTTCGCCTGTCCGACGTCTGTTGAATAAAATTGTCTGCACCAAAGTTACTTCAGATAATTTTGACCAATTTTTAGAAATTTCAGTGTTATCTTTTACCAAATTCTGGTAAACGTCTGCTTTTTCTTTTAAATAATTAGTTAATGTAGAAATATCTGATGCCAATGGTATCAAATCCGGCTTGTTCCATTTTTTCGTATATGTTGTAGACAAAGCTTGGCTCGCCACATGATTTTTAAAATTCATATCAATTAACGATACGAAGTCATCCAGGTGACCTCTTGATAATAAATCACCCTTAATTATAAGGTCTGATTTTTTTATACCTGCACATTGTTGAATTGATGTCCGCAGTTTTAATGGTAAAGATGGAACACCATATGTTCCATCTCGTTCATTGTATTTTCCTAAAAATTTTAATGTCCTAACAAAATCATTATAATATTTTGGATGTAATGAATTGGATAAATTAATAATTTCCGGATTGTTTTTTCTTAATTCGATCAAATATTTTGCTATTTGCCTCATTCGTTGAGCAATATATACGTGCAGATGTTTGTTATTACCCAACCTGTTGAATAATTCAGAGCCAAATCGTAATATGAGACTGTCATTTCTTACAACGTGATACAAATTATCTTGCCTCATCTTTGAAAGGACTTCATTCCGAAGCCCTACATTCGTATCATTTATAGATACGGGTAAAGTCATTTTACCAGTACTGATACAGCAATTTTTAATATCGTGTATTTTGGCACACTTTTTCTTGTGTGCATAAAAATACTTTTTATCGAACAAACCGTGACAAAATCCACAAGGTGTAAATTTTTTAAGGTTTTTTGTTTGTTTAGATCTTCTTTTTGGTATCACCGTTCCTTTTCCACTCATAATAATTTTAGAATTATGCAGAAAATTACCTTTTTGCCTTATATCTTCTATTGAGGCCTTTCTCTCTTTTGAATGAAGAGGTTTAGAAAGAAATATAGCAACTTCTTTTTCATTGCTATGCCTTGATTCTAGGTGTCGAGGTAATTTCGATACTAATAATCCACAAAAAAGACAAGCATGTTTTTTGTCATATAATCGTTTTTCAGTCGGCTTACTTGCCTCTACTAAAATGTTATCAGCGTTACTATTATCTTTGTCGCCAATAATCTCATTTACCGGAGTGAGTGTTTTGAGACGGTTATTGTTATCTTCATCTTCGATGATTCGTTCATTAACTAGCGTGAGTGTTTTAAGACGGTTAATGTTATCTTCATCTTCGATGATTCGTTCATTAACGGGAGTGAGTGTTTTGAGACGGTTATTGTTATCTTTATCTTCGGTGATTCGTTCATTAACGGGAGTGAGTGTTTTGAGACGGTTATTGTTATCTTCATCAAAAGGAGTGATATTGAAACTTAAAATATTATCTTCTCTGTTAATTATTATTTTATTAAGTTGATTTTGTCGCTGACGTGAAATGTTTCTGAAAAAAATAAATATCAAAAATAAATACATATATCTTAAATATATCTAACTTGTGGAGGGAGGCTCTGACAAACTAAGAAATTTCGTAGCATGGTGGGTCATTTCAACAAGCCTCGGTAACCCATCACCTCCGAATTTTTTATTTATTTTTTCACACGTTTTTACAATCTATTTATGAAACAGTCCTATTTTTTTGTATAGGCTTAATATTTTCCAAGTTATGGAAGTTCAAAGTTCATCTACTAAGTGAAATTAAAATAATTTATAGAAACATAATATTGAGCTGCAATGTACATATATTTATAAAATTAATTACCTATATTCAGACGGGCAACTACACGTCATGTAGCGTCATGCAGTGTGTGACTTAATAATTTAAATTGCGTATCCACCCGAGTGGATATATTGAGTTTTATTTATAAATAGCCTTATATCTATATTGACAGTTCAAAATACGGAGATGCGCAGACAATAATTTTTACAAAAAAAAATATAAATACTGTTGATTTCTTCATTCACTGTTTCGGTGTTGATATAGTAGAATTCCATATTGAAAATAAACAAGCGTTTTTTCTACTATTTGATTTTAATTTGAGAGAGACGTCTTTCATCTGTCAAATACATTGCCAACATGATGTGTCCAGATAATGTCCTTGACAGACGAAAGATGTCTCTCTCAAATAAAAATCAAAAAGTAGAAAAAACGCTTGTTTTTATTTTCAAAACTGTTGATTTTAATATTCTCTAGCAAAGAACGGTTGTTGGAATTTGCTATTTATTTTAAATTTCATGGAAATAAAAAAAAATCAAAATATACCTACCAAAAATTATTTTAAATAAGCCCTACTCTGAAGGTCAAGAACTGATGTAATATTAAATACTTTTAAAATATTTTTATTGAAATTCACATTTTATACTTTTATCTAAAAAATAACGGATAAGAAATTCTTTAATAATTATTATTAATGTATTAGAAAATCTCATCTATTATAACTAACATTTTCGAGAGACATCGCCTTAATGAATCCATTTTTTAAATAGTAGGTACCTAAACAGTCAACAAATAACGTAGTAATACCTATGATGACGATATATACTCTGAATATTATGTATAAAGTATTTTTTTACAATTTTCTCAATTTAATATTTGTTTTAAAAACAAGAAATAAACATGTTTTTTTGTTTAAATAAATATTTATTATGATTATTCAGAGCTATAATAATATATTAAATCAAAAACAATATTTTTCAAATCGTTAAGTATTTGAAAAGAGTGAATAAAATATTTGAATAAAAATATCTATAAATATCAGGGTAATTTTAATTTTTCTGACATGCCGACCACACCTAAAACTATCATATTTAATTTCATTTGGTAGGTAAACAATGAACCTCCATAACATGGAAAGTATTAATCCTAGACGGAAAACATTGGGATTGTTACATAACTTAAATTTCTTATAACCCTAACATAAATTTCTTTGATTCATATATTTCAAGTTAAAAATACCCAAGGACAAACTTAATTATGATTATTTACAATCATCACTTAGTATTGATAGTCTTGAAAACAAAAGAACAATTATTTATGATCTTTTACATTTGCATATTATTATAAAAAAAATTGACACCCCTGATTTACTTCTCTGCATTTATTTTCGTGTGCGTGGGCGATGTAAGAGAAGTCGCCAACCTTTCTATTGTGACTCCTATAGCAAAAACTATGTCGGACATACAGTCATCCCTCGATTGCATCACCAAGGCATCAAAATTTATATCATATCTAACTTTATCACTATGGTATAATAAATCGCTAAAAATAATTTCTTCCATCCAACCAAAATAATTATGCTAGGTTGAATACCTAACTTACTCAATGATAATATTAGATAAATAAGTAAATAAAAGTTTATAGAATAGAATATCACTTTAAAGTTTTTTTAAATTGAAGATTTATAATAAATATGTTTTGTGAAAATCCTAATTTTATTATAACGTAATGTATCATGTGTGTAGGTACATCCCGGCCGCAGACGAATCAGGGGATTCCCAGATTAAGCGTGTGCAGCTGTGTGCATTAGGTTTTGTTAACTTTTCACTTTTATTTTCGCTTTCGATAATTTTATTATTACTTGTGTACCTACAAAAATCTCCTATACAACTATTTACAATATATACGTGATAAGATGGAAGAAATCACTAACAAAGTGATGATCTCGCTACTGCATATTATCGCAAGTGTACATGAATATTACTTTATTGTTTTTTTATGTAATTGATAATGTACGACCAGAATTAAAAAAGCAAAAATAAAAAATATATATATTGTATTGGGACCGGCCATTAATAGAAGAATTTAAAAAACTTTAAAGTGATATTCTCACCATTACATGATAATAAAAACAATAAAAACTTACTTAGTAATTGTAGAATCACTTTCACTTTCTGAATCTGGTATAAAATCGGACTCACTATTCACAAACGGCTCTGACTCGCTGCTCATATCATCGAAATCATAAACGGCAAGATCGGCTCCTTCATTTTTATTTCTTACATTATTCTAAAACAATAATTATAATAAATAAATTCTTTTAGCCCTGAATTAATATAAGGCCCTACATAAAGCATAATATAATATTATTTTTAAATCTATAAATACCTACCGTAATTTCTTCTTCATTGACGACTGTTGACAGAGATTCCGGTGAAAGGGGTCGATTGCAAAACCAATTTTGTTTTTTCTTTATCTTGTTAGATCTAGAACTATCCGACTGAAATCAATAATATTATTGTTATTAATAAAAATAATGTTTATAAATAATAGGTAGGTATATTCAAAACACATTGTGCAATATAAAGGATATTATTCATGTTGGGCCAATTTCTAAATGAACCATCTATATCCACTGAGAATAAATATACTTACATTATGTTTTCCTTTGTTGTAACTCATTTTTAACACTATAAAAATAACATATATTAGAAACACTTTTTAATAATTAATTGCGGCACATACGAACGGCGCAACCACAACACATCCGAACAGAAGGCAATGGAAAAATAAATACCAAAATTGTTCCGTAAAATACTGTGATGAGATGAGATCGATGCAACGTTGCCAATGTTACTTGGTGTGTAAAAACTAAGTACGAATCAGTATGTAAAACGGGGACTTGGTGTAAAATGCGTACGTATTTTTAATAAAAGTAGGACCGTCCCCACAATCAGCTATGTCCCCATAAGCCGTATTTTTGTCCAAAACTTTGATCGCTTATATCTCTGTCTCACGAGAGTGTTTAAAAACGCCGAATAGAAGTTCATGTTGGAAAGAGATAGGGGAACGCTAAAACTAAGTTTACACTCGCTTAAATCAACTAGAAAGGTGGGTCCCCACAATGATGATTTTTGTACAGGTCCGCACTTTACTCTAAAAACAAACAAGGGTGTGTTTGTGTGTGTGTGTGTGTGTGTGTAAGATATTACGATTATTACTCAAGAGGCACCTTATCTGCACAACTGATAGAGTGTGCAAACTCCCTTTAGAAGGAAACAGGAATGGTTTTCACTTTGTATACATTCACCTGCTCTTGTTTCAAATCATTGAGTTCAACATCAGTCTGTTGAGCATACATGTCAATTAACAGCAACCATCTTTATGATTGTGTTCCAGGCTGTTGAAAATCTATCGTTGATTGTCAGCCTGCTACACCAAATGGTACCAGAGAACGATACTATTCTCCTATTCCTATATATAATATAATGAGTTACAATCCATTGGATTGGTCTGCAACGAGTTTTGTCTTTCTTCTCCATTCCTCCCTATTCTCAGCCAGTCTTTTCAGCTCTACGTATGAGCCACAATTCATGTCCCTCTTCAGTTGGTCCATATACGCATCTCTGGGCCGGCCTCTGCCGTTTGTGCCCTCGGTCCTACCCTCCGCGATGGCGATGAGGAGTCCTGGGTGCCTGATGTTGTGGCCAATCCAGTTAGCTCGTTGTTGGCTGATTCTCTTAAGGAGTTGCCTTTTTTCGCCTACCCTGTTTAATACTTCTTCGTTTACGACGTGTTCCGACCAATGGATCTTAAACATGCGTCTGTAGCACCACATCTCAAAGGCCGCCAACCGTCCGCTTTCAATCTTGCTGATGGTCCATGTCTCACAACCATAAAGCAAAATGCTCCATACGAAGGCTTTAGTAAGGTTCTTCCTCACGCTTAAATCAATGTTTGGGGATTCCAATATTTTAGACTTTTTGTTAAAGGCAATCCTTGCCTGGTTTATTCTGCTCACAATTTCTGATTTGTAGCGTCCATCCTGGTTTATTCTGCTGCCCAAGTACACAAACTCTTTTACTTGTTTGATGCTCACTCCGTTTATGGCAATGTTCGCAGTCGTTTCTTCCCTTCCAACGACCATACATTTTGTTTTGTCTTTATTAATTTTCATGTTGTACAGACAGCAGTGTACTTTCCATTTTTTGTAAGGCTTCGTTCAGTTCTATCTCGGAGTCTGCGAGCAGGGCTATATCGTCAGCATATCGAATCATGTCGACCTTTTTCCCATTTATTTTTACTCCTGTCCAGTTCTTCATTTCTTCTCTCAGTTCATCAATAGCTCGCTGTATATAGCAGTTAAAGAGTGCTGGCGACATTGAGCATCCCTGTCTTACACCTTGTTCTACCCTCGCTTCTGCGCAGCTCTCTCCGCTTTTAATTACGGCCATTTCGTTCTTATATAGGCTCCAGATTGCTCTTCTGTCTTTGTAACTCATTCCTATTTCGTTTAGGATGTTAAAAAGTTGTTCCCATTCTACTTTATCGAATGCCTTTTCTAGGTCGATGAATGCTATATATGTGTTTCTATTTACTGTTATCCTCTTTTCGAGAACAAGTCTTAGACTCAGAATCGCATCTCTTGTACCTGTCTCTTTGCGGAATCCAAATTGATCTTCTGAAAGTGTTTCGTTGATTTTACTTTCCGCCCTTTTCATTATAATGTTGGTGAGTATCTTAGAAGCGTGTGATATCATGCTTAATGTTCTGTGTTGTTCGCACTTTGTCGTACCTGTTTTCTTAGGTAGCGCTCGTATCAGACATTTGGCGAAGTCCTCAGGTATTTCTCCTGTGTCATATATTTTGCAGACAAGCTTATACAGTGTGTTAAGCATGCCGCTTCCTGCGCATTTAAGCAGCTCTGATGGAATTAGGTCAGTACCTGGTGCTTTGTCGTCTCTCAATTTTGATAAGGCAATATCAAATTCACTTCTTAAGATATCATCTCCATTATTTTCTTCGTCATATTCTGTTACCAGTGCTTTACTTTCCTCAAGTATGTTCTTTCCTTTGTAAAGTTGTTCTAGGTATTCTTTCCACCTTTTTACGATCAACTCATCCTCAAACAGTAGTTTGCCGTTTTGATCTTGAATAGCACATCGTGGCTGTGTCTTATCATTGAAAAAGTTCTTGACTTCAGAATATGCGGTTTCAAATTTCCTTTGTTTTATATTTCTGTTAATATTCCTGCATTTTTCTTGCAAATAGCATTCCTTTCTCAATTTGGACTCCCTGTTGATTTTGTTTCTCAGGATTTTATATTCCTTTTTTCCTTCTTCTGTTTTCGAGTTCTTCAATCTCCTTCTTTCTTCAATCATTTCTAATTTATCGTCCGTGATCCATTCTTTTCTAGCTTGTGGCTTTCCTTTTTCTATTACCTCGTTTGCCGCTGTGGTAATTTTATCTTTGATTTTCTCCCATACTCTGTTAACACTTTCATTGCTCTCAAAATCGCAAACTTTAGTTTTTTCGTCGTATTTCTCTTTTACTTCTTTTGTTTTTAATAGCTTTAAGTCCCATCTTTTTGTGGTTCTCTTCTCGAGCCTTTTGAATTTCAGTATGGTTTCCGCCACAACCATATTATGGTCGCTTTCAATGTCAGGGCCTGCATAGCTCCTGCAATCTTTAATTTGGTTTCTATACCGCTGACGAGTTAAAATGTAGTCAATCTGCGACCGGAATCTGTCTCCGGGAGATTTCCACGTATATCGATGTCTATAGTGGTGTTGGAACCACGTGTTTGCTATAACCATTTTATTTTTGGCACAAAATTCAATAAGACGGTTGCCTCTATCGTTTCTAATACCCAGCCCATACGCTCCCACGACTGATCCTTCTCTTTCTTCCCCAACTACTGCGTTCCAGTCTCCCATTACAATCACATTTTCCTCAGCTTTTGTGCCATCTAGCAGTTTCTGGATGTTTTCGTATATACTCTCAATTTCTTGGTCGCTATGGCTAGATGTTGGCATGTAAACCTGAATGAGAATTGTATCTACGGGTCTGGTGTCTAGCTTGACTAAAATAATTCTACCTCCATACTGTACATACCCCTTTACTCTCCTCCCCAAATCCTTACTTAACATGATTCCTACCCCCCCTTGCCCCGGTTTCCCCTCTATACTACCGCTATGGATCAGTCGAAAGTTTCCCGTCCACAAATCTCCAGGATAAGGCCATCTCATTTCAGAGATTCCTAGCGCGCTTAATTTCATTTTCTTCATCTCTTCTTTTAGGTTGTCCAGCTTACTGTTCTGCAGCAAAGTTCTAACGTTCCAGGTGGCGTATCTTCCTTGTGTGCTGTTTCGGTTGGTTTGTTTTCTTCTCACCTCCTCTTCTTTCTTGTGTGTACTCGGCATAATGACAAGATCTAGAGCAGACACCACCCGGAGAGCCGAACGGGGGTCTATTTTACCTACGGAAGATTTTTCTAAAGATCTTATCATTTTCATAATTCGTTGGTACTTTGGGATGCTGCTAGAGCCTTTAATGTGGCAGCTTCCCTTGCATTCCACATCCTCATGCCGTTGACCTCGAAGGTTCCTCCGCCTTTGAGAAGATTTTAGCTCCTCCGGGTAAGAGAGTGCCCTTTCCAACATCTTCCGTTAAGAAGGGTTGGTTGTTAGCTTATACCGACCAACAATCGGTCCCTGTCTACTGCATCGTTTCTTTTGACGCTGCCCACCTCCAAATATATGGAGGAGTAGAGCAGGAGTTTCCTTTCACAGAGTCTGAGACTTGTTAGCATTTCTCAGTACTCTCAAGTACTTCAAGGTCATTCAGTTACTGAAAATCCTATTCCTATTTACAGTTTTTTCCAGTGGTGTATATATGCATATAGTTGACGAATGGGTGTACTTAGGTAGTTTGTTCACGAGAAATGGGAAGTGTGAAAGCGATATTGAAAGGAGAAAAGTTGCTGGCAATAAGGTAAATGGTGCAATCCGACCAACAATTGAAAATAGAAACATATCTACCACAGCTAAAAGGTTGGTGCACTCAGCCATCTTAATGCCAACACTTATGTATGCAAGTGAGAGGTGGACATGGTTAAAGAAGGATGAAAGTGGCATAAATGCAGTAAAAATGAGATCGTTGAGAAGGATGTGTGGTAAAAGTCTGAGAGATCGTGTGCGTAACAGTGATATACGAAAGGAATGTGGAATGAAAGTTGGTGTAATTAGAAAGATGAATGTGAATAAGTTAAGATGGTTTGCGCACGTGGAAAGAATGAATGAGGACAGAATGACCAAGAAGATATATTTGGCTGAGAGGAATGGTGCTCTGAGATGTGGACGTCCGAGGATCAAATGGCAAGATCATTTAAATTAAATCCTACAGGACGGTCACGTGTTGAGCACATTGAACAGGAGAGCATGCATGAAGAATTGTATGACAGTGACGGAAGCGAAAGATGTATGCAAAGATAGAAGGAAGTGGCGCTCGATCCTTTCTGCCTACCCCACGAGGGAAGCGGCGTGATGGTATGTATATATGTAGGTATATATGCATATAGGTAGGTATATAAGATTTGTAACAACTTTTAGGATAATATAAATTAGAAGTCCAAGACTCTTATCACTAGACTACCAACCATCAACTTTGTATCATTAAAATTCTTAATTTAATATTATTTATGAAAAACTGTCAAAAACACATACAACTAACACAAGACGTGAGTGCTCCATTTGCTCGTATTTACTACGTGTAAGACTGATTGATTACCTTGAATATAGATTTCGGGAGGACAAAAGTACCTACGCCAGAATCATTGTTTTCCTCTTTGCGTCATAGAAATAAAAACATTCACAATCGATTGCATCCCTCAGCGCTAAATTAAAGGTTTTACTTTTATTGATGTGATACTTTTTTATCTCTTACTTTGAACATAGTCACAGGGCACTCAAAAATAACATTTACATGCAGAAGACATTGAAAATCAGAGGACATCAAATTTTTATGTGCACATACTGACGATGGGTAGTCAAGGTTTAAAGTTTACTTGTTTTTTTTTTTTCTGTAATATTCATTATTTTTGGCGAGTTGTGTCCATGTAATTAATGTGAATTCTTATTTATAAAATAGTTTTTAAAATTTGCTATAATATATTTACATATATACAATCATTTGACCTCAATTTGCTATTTTTTACTTACTGACCATTTGTTTGTCTGATTGACATTTTTTGTTTATATCATTACAATTTTTTTAAATTAATCTCTTGACCAATTTTTTTTAATTTGAACGAATTGTAGTCTTGTTTTGTATCAAATGAATTATTTTGAGTCTTTAAAAAAATACTTTTTGTATGCATGTATTGTAGGTATGTATGTATACTATTTTTTTTACATGTAAAGGGCTTCGGCCGTGAATATCTGAATGAATAAAAAAATATGTCGATTCTACGTAAAAGTATGTAGGAATTCCGTTAAAGTTAAAAGATTCTCACCAAATCCTGTCCATTGTTTGATGAATCATTAAATTATTTATTTTGTGGATTTATCATGAGTTATGTTTACTGAAATATCTCAAAAATTGCAAGGATAGTGAAATAGATACATAGAACATTATTGAGTATTATAAATTTACAAATATTGTAGTACTGTGTAGGTATATGAATGAGTCATCTCTTAATTTGTTTACAATTACTCACATTATTTTATGAGGCTTACAGCTTAATTGCTTACTAATTTCTCATAACTGCATTTCAAGTAATATTATTAAGCACCTGTAGTTATCTTTTAAATATTGTTTTATGTTTACTTGTAATTTAAATATTACTCGTATAGGCTTATAGATGTAGATACATTAGGTAGATGAGCGTTTTTCCGTCACCAACTGCAGGGTTTTTTTTAATATTATATTGATTTTGAAGTCAGAGTATGACATATATTATTAATACCTACCCATAAAAGTTACCTACATGATATATCGGGAATTGAACACAATTTAATGATATCTTTCTGGTTTGTTTTTGATAGTAAATCCATGAGGAAAGATGATCTATGGACTTTTGCTAGAACGCTATTTTGGAGATATTCTCTAAATTGCGACACTAAAAATTATTTTGTTAATGGATATCCTATCAGTTATATAATTCATAAAGTGTACTTATCATCCTTAATCTTTAATATTTCCACAACTATATATAACAAGGTTTTTTTTAATGGCAGCGCCCGCCACATACCTCGTGCCGTACCTGGAGATATGTATCTCCATAACGAGACACACATGCACAAACAGGATTTAATGTCGCATTAAAGCGATAAATGCTGCACCGAGGGAACACTCTAGATTTAGCGGCCACACACCAAAAAATTTGGTGCAAAAAGGGAAGGGAAGAAATGGGAATAAATGCCTTCTTCTCTATGCAGTATAATAACAAGGTATAGGAATTTAAAATATCAGCCATCTATCGTAAAATACGCAAAAGAAAAAAAATATAAAACAAATTTACAAACAATAACACAAGCCTTGACAAAATTTGACATAATTATGCAACATTTACCGCCAAGAACCAAAAACTTTGATTCTAAGAAAAAACCAGTGTCGCCTCACTTTAACTAGCGTTAAAAAAATATACAACCGTTATTTCGGAATAATTTATGATGTAAAGTTATGTTCCGTGTATTTTTATTTCGATTATGATATGTATTTTATATCGCTTTATAACTAGGTACCTTTAAATTTGAATCTTAAAATTAACCTCTACGCTCCGCTCCATACAGAATAACATTGTTGCCGCAGCACTTTTGACTTTTCTTACTCGGAACTCCCATCGCCAATTTACAATTTGGTATAGGAATTTGGGATATTTCACGATCTCATTATTTTTATATATTAAACAACTTTTCTTTTGCAGTCATTAATGCAATTAATTAGGTATTAGATATGACATGCTATTTCATTATGTATTTTGAATTATTTTAACTCTTATTCAAGTTTACATAAAAGAATTGTATTTTAAGTCATATTTGAAAAATTGTATTTTGATATATGTATTTTTTTTTCTAGTATTGCCCCAGAACAGATTTTAATCTAGTGGGGCAATATATTCCATTATATTGTTTTTCATGTTAATTTTGTTTGCTCTATTGGAATAATAAATAAAAAAAAAAATAAAAAAAAAAAATATTATTTCCATTGAACAACAACAAATGATGTTTTACAATTTGAAAACACAGGAATTATATGAAACCGTATAAAAACCTTGATTTCGATAGTGGAAAAATATTGAGTTGAGCTTTATACCTATACAACTTTCAAAAATTTCAAGTCATGTGATAAGTATGACACAGAAAAATTGAGAATGTAACCTAGGTTTAAAGAGTACTCCTAACCAAGCCTTGAGTCGATTTAAAAGGGTCGAAACTCTGTGCCACGCACTCTTTAAGGAGGTTCACATATGTATGTGTGTCATATGCCTACAACATACCTACCTAGCTAATATCTATTTAAATAGGTTGACTATCGGTGAGCGTGATCAATCGGAATATTTTTAGGCGTAAGATTTTTATGCATACGTGAAAAGCACACCACTGCATTTTAGCAATATCATTTTTTATAACTATTAAGTTCAATTTTTTTCTCATATCATATCTGTAAAAAATACAGGAAATGTATGAAATATGCAGGAATGGACACATATTTCTTTACTTGAATAATAAATAATAAACATTGAAGATAATATTTGGCAATATGTCATTAATGAAATTACATAAAAGTCGGCAATGTTCATAGTAATAATATTATTTGAAGTAATTTGCATATCGAATTCTCACTTATGTTAGTAAAATATACCTAATATGTAGTAATATACACAAATTAATAGCGTGTAAAGATGCTCGCATTATGATGGTGATGTTATTATAATAATATTATATTAAAGATGCGGTGCGGTGTTTGGTCCATATTTGGTATGTATATTGATGTAGGTAGGTAGTTAGGTAGATATGTTGTTATTTGTTATTAGGTAGGTATGTGTTACTTACTACTACTAAAGGTGTTATCCCGCCGCTTGATCCCTACTGTGAAGCATTTTGTCTCTTTCATGACTCAGAATCGATTATTAATACCGATAATGAATCATGTCAACAGAAACCACCTATCACAAGTTAAAGTCTACAATATCTACATCAATACCTATTTATATTTCATTAGGTACCTACTATGATTATAAGCGATGAAAAATCTCAATTCATTATTTAGGTAGGTAGGTATATCTAATAATAAGTTCATATTAGTCAAATGAAAAAAATAATATTATTTTGATTATTATTTTCACTAGGAAAGTTTGAGTGTTTATTATATCAAATATGAACTAATATTAATAATCTAAAACATCTTTGATAAATCGATAATGAACGACATTTAATCTAAATGTTTTACTTTCTTATGACACGCAGAGGACCGCCTATATAATATTTCCATTAGTAGGAGATACCGCGATGATATGGACGCATTTTACGCGGATTTGTACAATTAATTTTATATCTAATATAAATGTCACCAAGTTGAATAGGTTCATTTGGCGCCGTCGTAATTGTCCAAAACGATGACAATTAGGTAGGTAGATAGGTATTAAGATTAAATAAATAAAGTAATTTGAAACTATTTGGAAGTACTGAACATATAAACCTAGTAAAAATTCATCATCGATTGTTTTGATTTAACCAGGAATAACCCTAAGTTTGTAAAGAGTGAACTACGAATAAAACATTCATTTTTATCAGTAAGATCGTCAATGTTTAATACATTAACGTATTCATTTAAACGTGAGAAAAAAATGAGCTATAGGTTCGTAAATTATAAAAAACGCTCAATAGAAAAACCTATGAATAATCATTTGCAATACATGAAGACTTAGGTATATATGTAGGTACATATATAGAAAATTAGTAGGAATATTAATGGTTGCCAAGGTGTGAAAATTAACATCTAATGTATTCATATATCTATCACATGATTAAGTTTTAATTATTAATATTCCAGTTAGGTACTTATAATGTTTATTAACGTATTATTTAACAAATTAACTTGAATATTATGTTAAATTATTTAAATTATCAATAGATCATGTTTTAAATAAATAAATAAATTGCATAATATTAAAAAATATATACTGGTGTGTCAGATTTTAGTTTGCTACCTACATCATATTTTTTAGATGCTTATAAGTGACATAACATTTGGAAATAATATATATTTTTAAATTCTAAGTAGGTAAGTACTTCAAATTATGATCTCAAACAACCAATCTATTCTTATAAATATAATATTGGACAAATATAAGTAGGTACCTTTGGAACTTTTAAATACAATAATATTGATGACAGTTTAAGAAAACTATATGATTATACAAATATATAAAGTAGAAATAACTTACCTTCATCTCCACCTTGACGGGAAACAGCTTGCTGCCTTTTCTAAACTTCTTAAATAAAAAAACACATCAACACGACTAGCAGTCAATTTTCACCAAAACAATCCATAACAGCTACGCTATCCACCAAAACTTTAATTGTATAATCCATTGACTTTTAACACACATCTTGAAAATTATTACATATTTCATAATGTCATTTTAAGAAATCTACAAAACCTCAAAATTAAAAACACATTATTATTTCAAAAAAATCGAAAGGGATTTGAAATAGAATTTGTTGATAATTTTAAATTTGTATACTTGAGTTATCTTTAGTGATCCTGTTCGCGCTATCAATGATTCACATCAACTGAGCTTTCCTTCTAAAGTTCTGAGTGTGCGCGTAGATCACCCCTCTTCTCGTTCAGTCCCACCTCACAATTGGGCTGTCGTATAAACGGAAAAATCACTATCGTTCTCTTATTGGCAGCTTTGGTTGATGGGCGGAGTTTCAGATTGTTTAAAACATTACTTGAAGTAGCCGATGTTATTTATTTTAGTACTTACAATATTTACAAAATATATTTTCAACGTAGTTCTAGGAGTGTGTATGCTGCTTGGCAGTAACCCAGTGTATTTCAATGATGTCTATACAGATTCTTCTCATACATTTTCATATAACTGTTTTTAATTTACTGTGTAGGCACTAGTGATGTAACGAATGTCTGATTTTGGATATTCGCGAATGCGAATGCGAATGCGAATATTTCATGCCGACATTCGCGAATGCGAATGCGAATATTGACTTGAAAATGGTGTAGGAATTTGAAATATTCCAAAACTCCTCGGTTTTCTTAAAGAATATTTTCTTGCAGTACCTTTTTCCACAATGTACCGGGTAAGTATCCGATACTTTCACCGAATTACTGATTTGTTTCTTCATTTACATGGTACACAACAGATGAAAGACATATAAATATAAACATGTAAGCGACAAAAACATTCCAATAGTCTTACATCGAAACAGTGCATACTTCAGCAATAACACACAAAACAATTATAGAAAATCTTACACATAATATAGGTACCTATTAATTCACAATACATCCAATCACCCATTCCTATTACAAATCACTGCTCACCCAATTTCGCACACATACCTAATACATTCATTCGCACAAACACATTCACACTTCACTAATGTATGCAATAACAATACAAAAAAACTCTTAAAAAAGAAAAATCAAAAATTTAAAAATTTAAAAAACAGTCTAAAAATTAATACTATCCCAAACACTTCACATTTTATCAAACATATACATTTTTTTTTATATTTATTTCACCTTATTCTACCCTCAACTCTCCTTTCTCACAAACCTGACGTAATTGGCACTTTAAAATTCTATAAACAGGGTTTCTTGAGTCTGCAATCGTTTTTGTTTTTTTTTAATGTAGAACGGAAAACAAGATCTTGTTAAAGGAAGCATTCTAAAGTTAATCCTATCTAAAATATTAGGCACATCGTATTCGGACAAGCATATTTTTCTCAGGTTGCATGCATCCAGCAAAACTCTTCACAATTCCAATTTAGGCAAATCTTTAATAAATACAGGATAATGCAATCTCTTCCTAACCAAACGAATGAATTTAGACTAAGTTCTCTCAACTTGATCGACATATTTTTTAAAATGTGGATTCCATACAGAGGAACAGTCCTCCAGCTTGGAGCGAAACAACGATAAGTACAAGTACAAATACGATTCATATAACCTAAATGACTTTGTAGATCTCAGAATAAATCCCAGTATTTTATTGCTCTCTTCGATAATTTTGTTCACGTGATCATCAAAGTGAAGCTCAGAGTCAAACACCACACCTAAATCTCTAATCTTATTTACTTCTTTTAAATCATGATTATGGATATTGTAAATTTATCGAATTTTGTTTCTATTTTTGGTAAAAGAGATCAGATTACACTTCTCCAGATTCAAGTGCAAGTTATTTCTTTTACAGTACTCGTGTAGTCTTTCCAATTCCTCGTTAAGCATTTCATAGTCAAACAATAATTGAATTTGACAGTATATTTTTAAATCATCCGCAAATAATAGAAGCTCTGAGTGGTCAAAGCACTTTTTTATGTTGTTTATGAATATCGTGAAAAGTAAAGGACCCAAAGAAGACCCCTGAGGGACACCAGATGTAACACTGACACTGCCAGATGAGTAACCGTTAAGTTTAACTGTCATCAATCTATCAGAAATATATGAGTCAATCCACCTTAGTTGAAAAAAGTCGATGTTCTACTTTATCAAATGCCTTTTGAAAGCCGATATAAATGGCATCCAACTGTATACGATTGTCCATAGCTGAGAAAAAAAATCAGATTTGTTACTGTCGATCTTCCACTTATGAATCCATGCTGCTCTACAAGAAGATATCTACAGGAAAAAAGTAATTTGTTCACGAACCATACCCTCAAATATTTTTGAAATAGGTGATAGAATTAAAATTGGTCTGTAGTTACGAACGTCCGATTTGCTGCCAGATTTATGCAAAGGAATAATACTAGCCATCTTCCATTTGCATGGAAAGCATCCTTCTTGTAAACTCCTAATTTATTTATCGTGTCGAAACCCAGAGAAAAAACCCATCAAACTGATTTCCAGTACTGCGCAAAACGCGCAGCAGGTGGAGATGCGTCAAAAATATCCTCCATAGTGCAAGTGACAGGGCACAATGGACACTCCAACAAGTGTGGCATAGTCTGTGCTGCACCACAGTCACACGCTCCGGATTCGTCCTGTAGGAAGCCCAATCGTTCTCTATTGTCGCGGCAGTTTCCTACACCAGATCTCAGTCGATTTAGGGTTTTCCATGTCCCATAGTCTAGATTGTCTCCTGCAGCAAGGTGTTCTAATAAATGTCAGATACAATGGTTTGGTTAAATGACTTACACATCTCTTTAATATATTGGTGCTAGACCATCAGGGCCAACTCCTTTTGTCTCATCTATACCTAATAAACGTTTATGAATATCAGATTTCAAGATATTAACCATGGATAAACATGAGTTAGTTAAAATATTTTCTAATTCTTTAGTATTAGAATCATGCAAATTATTCAGTGAAAATACAGAACCAAAAACGTCGAAAACAAGTTTGCAATCCCCTCTGGATCGCTCGAAGTCTGGTCACCGTCACCCATTACCCTTGGATAGCCTCTAGATTCTTTAAGGGAATTCACGAATGAAAAGAAAGACTTGACATTGCCCTTAAGTGACTTCTCAGTGTTATTAATAAAAGACCTATAATCGTGATTCTGCGACAACTTCAACTGAGCTCTTAGTTGAAAAAATAAATTGTAGTCAGAATCATTACGGTTCATCTTCAACTTACGCCAGGCCTTAGACTTTGCTACGCATTAAATAATCGCTGCGGAGAAGTTCATACTGACTAATGTTCCTACAGTCAATTGTTGTCTGTGAGTCTTCCGTAATAATAATAATAATTGTACGTTACAAAGAACACGTGACGGGCTGATGCTTCGATCTGCACACGGCACCACATCGTATGATTCTCATTCCCTTGAAGAATAACCGTTAAACGTGCCTGTTCCTCCTCGCGTCGCTTGCAAGCAAATTCAGTTACCTGCAGACCATGGCATAGGTTGGACGAAAGAAGGGTTTGTCCCTTCCCGCCTTAGTCGCGAACAGCGATGTGCGTAACTCCGACACAATAATAATAATAACAATAATTATGTAATAGTACTTAACTTCGTAATGTGATAAACAAGTGTGTTGCCCTCTATTGTATGTAAAACTATCCTTATTGTGTGTCGTTAATAATGTACTTTACAAGTCTGTGTTAGTTTTACGTGCGCGACCAATCTTACCGCCAATATCAAGGAACAATAGTAACGATTAATAATTAATAGTAATTAATAAATTGAATAATGTTATGAACAGGCTTGTGTTACCTTTGAGTTATATATATTAGGTTATTGAAGTGATATTAGGATAACATTTGGAAAGTTTTGAGTAAATAATATATGTCCGTTAGGGTGTGGTTTCGTTGTGTTCCCGCCAATATTCATAACCGTGTGAAATAAGATAATCCATTGTTTCTGAACAACTATTCCATGTTAGGAATCATACAAACCACTTAAACAATTCTTTATACTTGCTCAGTGATGTAAATTTAACATTATGAATGTGTTCATAAGTCTGCAACGTGTACCGCTTCATCTCGGGTAGCCTGCGCATTGCTTATCGGTGATTTACCGATGTAACTCTCATTCCAATGTGAATTTGAAAGGACTATTGAAATAGTGACGCCTTCTACCTTTTACACAGAGGATGGAGTGGAAACATATAAGGTTTCTCAAGCCTCTCGAGAAGTAGTGACCTCTTCCGTCCTGAGAACAGAATCTATCAGATTCTGACACCACCTACGCACCCCTGTACGTCTTTGGAATGGCCAGCGACCGCCATAGATACCTCAGAGTATGTTTCTTTCACGAACCTGCCTTCTACCGTCAATGTGTACAAAATACGTCATCAGTAACATGCACGTCTTTGTGTTATTCAACGACTGTTCGCTTGTCCACCTGTAAGTGACAATATTGCTATTGAATATTGTATGTATTTGTTCCATAACTTAGTTCCTATTATCATTGAACTGACCTATATATTAATTTCCTTTGTGTAATAATATCAGATTTTGAGTTTGAATGAAGAATGAATGATTCCACTTAATGTTTATAGATCATATGATAAACCAGGTATTGATTTATATTGATAATACCAGGGTTGGTTTATTTGATAATTACCATTGTTTGTTTTATTGTCTCTGTCCGAATATGGTATAACTTTCATAACTTTGCATATTGTATGTTATTATGTCTCCCTACAAATTTACTTTGAAAATAACTGTCTTGTTATGTAATATATGTTTACACAATAAATGTAAATCACTTCCATCCGATATCTTTCTGTTGAAATTCATTTTGTATACCCACTAGTAGATTCAATACTCTTATTAATACTAAAGTACATCTCTCCGCCTCCTTGTATATAATCTTCCAATAACCTAGTTATACTTGGAGTAGTTATGTCACAAAGGTTCAATTCCTTGATCAACCAATGGATGAAAGACCCTATTATTTTACTATGAAAGCAACAAAGAGTTAAAGGAATGGCTCCACTGATGGAAATAATATATCCACTTTCTTGGAAAGGTCTGATGTACTTATGATAATCTTTGTTCCACTTGATATAATTTTTTATTGTTTACTTGGAAATATATATCTATAATTCTACTCAAGACAGGATATAAGTAGAATCTTTGCAATATAGAGTATGCAAACAGAAGAAACATTGCTTAAATTACCTATGTATTCTATAATGATATGATGACCATAAGAAAATGATGAAACCGAAGGATAAAGAATTCTCTGAACTTTACGTAAGTATAATATGTATAATTGAAGTATGTACCTGTCACCCACACACAATGCATTCCTCTTGTACAGACCAAGTAGAATCATACCTAGACATGAACTTGAGCCAATATATTAATCTGTTTTACTTGCAAATGTAATTGTAACTTTCTTTATAAACTTTCTCTATCATATAATATTCTATGTGTTTCGCTTACGTACATTGCAAAATGTATGTAGCGAAGCTGGGGGTTACGAGCCAATTTATATACTTACCATATGTATAACTAATGTAATTTCATTTCTTTCTAACTTCTTGATAATTTCTCTTTCGATAATATAGATAATAATTATGTATGAATATGATGCGAACGTCCCGGTGGGACGATATCGTATCAATTGGGCAGCTCGTCCTGGATCGTACAACTCGCATAGTTGTTGGCCCGGAATTTTAAATGTATTGTGTGGTGAGGGTGTATAATTGTAAGGTTCAGAATTCTTATCTTTATTGTGTAATTATGTGTATTGATATTAATTGAAAATGTAATAATTTGGTGTGTGTATGTATATGAAAACAATTTTAAAAAAATGAAACAGGAATCGTAAGATAAATAATTTAAATGTCCGTATTTAAAAAATAAATGTATTGGTGTATAGCGCAAACGTTTGTCGCGAGTATTGTTATAATGTGGAGTAAAAAAACCGATGCCGTATAGAAAGAATTGTATGGTGAAAATATTCTGTTGTAAATGTTTCGTATTAAGCGGTAAACAAGACATCGAAAACCGACCTACATAACATAATGATAATATAGTGTGTATCTATAATACTTCGCGCGCTAAGAAAAGACTGTTAGCAGTAGAGACCGATAATATTATTATACCGCAGTATACATACCTACCTATACAACATGTAGTATGTTCCATCGAGAGCGCGTATGCAGAACACAATTGGGTGCAATCAGTTTTGAAATAGTGTAAGTTATTCCGTTCGTAGGGAGAAGTCCGTTATTAAGAAATAAAACGCAGCATAGTATGTACGTACCTATGCGTCGCAAGCGAAAGAGAGACAGCGCGCAAACTTACCTCGACATTGTAATGGTAAGATGAACACACAAATCGGGAAGTCCAAAATATTAGTAAAATGTATAGTTGAAAATAATAATATTGGAACGAAACGAAATATGTACTTACCCATGCTGTTTGTGTATAGTAAACCATTTTGTACAAGTAAATTTGTTTTGCCGGTAAACAGAATTTTGTTGTAATGTTATTTTGATAGTAAATTCATTTTCGAACTGAGAATAAAAATCGATATTAAATTGAATTATATTTTTTGAAACAGTAAAATGTTGCATTTGGAATAAATATCTTTATTGAACTCTTGGAGAAATAATATTAAATGAGCGTTGTTGTGATGAATATATGCGTAGTAGAATTTTGATAAGAATTTAAATGTGCGTACGTAGTGATGTGACGAAATAATAATGATGAATAATATTAAATAAATATTTTTGTTTTAAGAAAATTAAAGTTAAAAATAAATCGAAATGAATAATGTTAAACCTTCACGACCGTTCACGAAATTTGAAAAATAAATACACTTAACCCTTAGTGAAACATGACCGAATTTGTTAACCCTTGGTGAATAATAATTGAATTTTTTTTTTAATATCAATTAGTGAACTGTAACTGAATTTTGAATTTAGTTAAGAAACAGTTAACCCTTTGATGACCATCGTTGAAAATTTTGACATTAACGTAAATAGTAGAATGATGTTTTGAAAAAAAAAATTTTTTTGGAAATTAAAGAAGTACCCATGTAACGATGTAGAATTTTTGCTGTTGAATATTAACCCTTCGTGTTCGGAATTTGTTATCTTTTGTGAAGTAATTAATTTTCTTGAAATGTTATAATGTGACTTTTGCGGCTTATTATCAGCGTGACATATTGAAGTAACCTATGCCTTGTTTATTTGAGAACTGAGTCCGTTTAGTGAATTGTCCCGTTAAGGTAAACTAACGAACGCTCTTTGATAAAAAATGAGTTATGTTTAGGTAATATGTAAAGCCGTGATAGGAGAGATGTGTTTAAATACTTTTTGTGTGACTTTTTGTGTAATCAATATAGAGACGATGTTATCTGGATGTGTGAAAGATAAATCGTAATGCTCTTTTTGATGAATGTAGACAATGTGATTGCTAATCGTTCATGCCTATTATTTTGAAGTTTGAGTTTATATGACGTTTAATTCCGCGTAGGACACGTAGTAATCTCTTATGAATTGTAATTGGAAATGTTTGGATGTAGTATATCCCTTGTTGAATAATATAATTTTGTGACTTTGTGGAAAAAATTGTTATGTTGCTTGAATACATTGGAAAATGTGATAGAACATTTTGACATTGAACCAGAATGGCTTATGAAGGACACAGAATAAAACCTGTAGTGGAATGTTGGCTACAGATATTCAATGGGATAATTTTGATTAATTGTATGTTAGTAAATAAAGATGATGTATGAATCTGTTTATGAAAGGTGAGCCCTGAATGAAGAAGTTAATGTTGAATTTGAATAATGATGTATGTAAAGAATTTATTGAACTTGTAACTTGTATATTGTGTAGCAAAGATCGAAAGTTGTTCAATGTATTTGTCATGTATTAAGCCTGTGTGAGGGTAGCTCCCTCTGAGATTATCTCTATGTGAGAAATCTGTCTCTGTGTGAGAATTGTGACTATGTGATATGCGTAGAAGGATTTGACGCCAATAATGAATATCGGTTACTGTAAATGTGATTGCAGTCGTCGTGATTTACCATTATGTCATGTCTGCGTGTAAATTGTTTTTCTAATATGTATATGTCCTTATTATGTATGATTTTTTTCTGTGCTTTGCCAATATCTTTGTATGGTACATGGTACATGAAATCACTTGTATATGAGTGCTATTAAGCTTAATGGGTTAAATGAAGCGTAAATGTAGTATCTCTAATTCCATCTATACAAAATTGTTTATAATTATTTAGATCCCTTTATGTTACTTTTCCCTTGCCGGATACATGTAACCGGAATCGATAATAATATAAACCAACTTCTTAAGTATGTAACTTTTGTTTTATATGTTTGTCATGTTTAAAATATTAACTTGTCGTCGATCGTAGTAAATGAATCCATTAATGAAACGTACGTATATTGAGAAATTGAAAGATAGAATTTTATCGCCAATGTAGAACGAACCGTATATTGAAACGTAATACAGATCCTGAGTTTCTTATAAGGTTGTATTGTAAAATGTTTAAAGTTGTTGTTTTCATAACCTGTGTTTTTCATATACATGCACATATGCACCTGTCTATATATATACACACCTCTATGTGCTAGTATATTGTTATGATTGTAGCTCTCAAACTTTTGATAGGAGCCCCGTACTAAAACAACCAATGTGAATTTTGTGTTATTATTAAGAAGTGTAAGTCAAAATATGAAAACAGTTCGCATCAATTTTGACTATGGGCAATTTACCGCGAGTGTTTAATAATAATTGAACGGGCTATAGGATGTAAGAAACATTGTAATAGTATATAAGCTACCATTTTTTGAATTGTTTGTCTGTAATTGGGTACCTATGTAGTTGCTTATGTATCCAATGGTTCTCAACTTTTATGTAACCAGTGGTACTCAACTTTTTATGTGACCAGTGGTATTCAATCTTTTCATGTAACCAGTGGTTCTCAACAATTTTTGTAGTGGTTCTCAACTTTTTTTTTGTATAATTGAGGAACTTGAAAATTTGTCGCTTCTCTTCAAATTTTCAAGAGGGGCCGAAAGGGAGAATGCTACGCATTAAATAATCGCTGCGGAGAAGTTCATACTGACTAATGTTCCTACAGTCAATTGTTGTCTGTGAGTCTTCCGTAATAATAATAATAATTGTACGTTACAAAGAACACGTGACGGGCTGATGCTTCGATCTGCACACGGCACCACATCGTATGATTCTCATTCCCTTGAAGAATAACCGTTAAACGTGCCTGTTCCTCCTCGCGTCGCTTGCAAGCAAATTCAGTTACCTGCAGACCATGGCATAGGTTGGACGAAAGAAGGGTTTGTCCCTTCCCGCCTTAGTCGCGAACAGCGATGTGCGTAACTCCGACACAATAATAATAATAACAATAATTATGTAATAGTACTTAACTTCGTAATGTGATAAACAAGTGTGTTGCCCTCTATTGTATGTAAAACTATCCTTATTGTGTGTCGTTAATAATGTACTTTACAAGTCTGTGTTAGTTTTACGTGCGCGACCAATCTTACCGCCAATATCAAGGAACAATAGTAACGATTAATAATTAATAGTAATTAATAAATTGAATAATGTTATGAACAGGCTTGTGTTACCTTTGAGTTATATATATTAGGTTATTGAAGTGATATTAGGATAACATTTGGAAAGTTTTGAGTAAATAATATATGTCCGTTAGGGTGTGGTTTCGTTGTGTTCCCGCCAATATTCATAACCGTGTGAAATAAGATAATCCATTGTTTCTGAACAACTATTCCATGTTAGGAATCATACAAACCACTTAAACAATTCTTTATACTTGCTCAGTGATGTAAATTTAACATTATGAATGTGTTCATAAGTCTGCAACGTGTACCGCTTCATCTCGGGTAGCCTGCGCATTGCTTATCGGTGATTTACCGATGTAACTCTCATTCCAATGTGAATTTGAAAGGACTATTGAAATAGTGACGCCTTCTACCTTTTACACAGAGGATGGAGTGGAAACATATAAGGTTTCTCAAGCCTCTCGAGAAGTAGTGACCTCTTCCGTCCTGAGAACAGAATCTATCAGATTCTGACACCACCTACGCACCCCTGTACGTCTTTGGAATGGCCAGCGACCGCCATAGATACCTCAGAGTATGTTTCTTTCACGAACCTGCCTTCTACCGTCAATGTGTACAAAATACGTCATCAGTAACATGCACGTCTTTGTGTTATTCAACGACTGTTCGCTTGTCCACCTGTAAGTGACAATATTGCTATTGAATATTGTATGTATTTGTTCCATAACTTAGTTCCTATTATCATTGAACTGACCTATATATTAATTTCCTTTGTGTAATAATATCAGATTTTGAGTTTGAATGAAGAATGAATGATTCCACTTAATGTTTATAGATCATATGATAAACCAGGTATTGATTTATATTGATAATACCAGGGTTGGTTTATTTGATAATTACCATTGTTTGTTTTATTGTCTCTGTCCGAATATGGTATAACTTTCATAACTTTGCATATTGTATGTTATTATGTCTCCCTACAAATTTACTTTGAAAATAACTGTCTTGTTATGTAATATATGTTTACACAATAAATGTAAATCACTTCCATCCGATATCTTTCTGTTGAAATTCATTTTGTATACCCACTAGTAGATTCAATACTCTTATTAATACTAAAGTACATCTCTCCGCCTCCTTGTATATAATCTTCCAATAACCTAGTTATACTTGGAGTAGTTATGTCACAAAGGTTCAATTCCTTGATCAACCAATGGATGAAAGACCCTATTATTTTACTATGAAAGCAACAAAGAGTTAAAGGAATGGCTCCACTGATGGAAATAATATATCCACTTTCTTGGAAAGGTCTGATGTACTTATGATAATCTTTGTTCCACTTGATATAATTTTTTATTGTTTACTTGGAAATATATATCTATAATTCTACTCAAGACAGGATATAAGTAGAATCTTTGCAATATAGAGTATGCAAACAGAAGAAACATTGCTTAAATTACCTATGTATTCTATAATGATATGATGACCATAAGAAAATGATGAAACCGAAGGATAAAGAATTCTCTGAACTTTACGTAAGTATAATATGTATAATTGAAGTATGTACCTGTCACCCACACACAATGCATTCCTCTTGTACAGACCAAGTAGAATCATACCTAGACATGAACTTGAGCCAATATATTAATCTGTTTTACTTGCAAATGTAATTGTAACTTTCTTTATAAACTTTCTCTATCATATAATATTCTATGTGTTTCGCTTACGTACATTGCAAAATGTATGTAGCGAAGCTGGGGGTTACGAGCCAATTTATATACTTACCATATGTATAACTAATGTAATTTCATTTCTTTCTAACTTCTTGATAATTTCTCTTTCGATAATATAGATAATAATTATGTATGAATATGATGCGAACGTCCCGGTGGGACGATATCGTATCAACTTCTCTTAAACAATAACGGAATTCTATTAGAGAACCATTTGGGAAAATTATTAGGTGACACCCTCTTCATATGTAGGTGTATGCTTCTCAATTATTGGCAAAACATAACCATAAAAAGATTCAATCATCTTATTCACCGGTCCGTTTCCCAAAACACTGACCCAATCAACACTTTGTAGTTCAAAATTTATTTCCGAAAAGTTTGACTTAAAGTATATTAATTTCTGGATCATATTTTGAGACAAATCCTCAGCAATTTCAAACTCATAATCTATCAACAGTGAAGGATAGTGTGAATCCTTACCAACCAGTGGAGAGTCACATCTGGTAACAGAACACGGAATAGTTGAAAGAACTAAATCCAAGATAACTTGATTGCTGTTATAAACTCCGTTAGACTGAAACATTTTGAGAAAAGATATAGATTCTATCAAATACTGCGCAACAGGACACGAATAAGAATACGGAACAAAGATTGAATCAACATCGGGGTCTTTTTCCCATTGGATTGTTGGGATATTGGAATCTCCAATAAGACAAATATCCGTTTTGCCGTAATAGCTGATTAAACGTTCAGATATACTTTAAAAAAAGATGTTTTAAGTATCTAAGGATGTGGAAGGCGGTATATACATATACTACACCCAGTAGCGGTGAGCATTTTTTCATGCGTTACCGATGAAAAACGAATACTGGTAAAAAAAACTTTCACCAGTATCATCCCAAACAAGAGTGGATGAATATCCTAGTGTCCGATCCACAGCAATTAAGACCCCACCTCCATCCCTTTTACCACTCAACATGAAATCCCTATCCTTGCGGTAAACTGTATATTCGTTTTGAAAAAGTTCGCTGTCAAATATGCCACAATTTAGCCAAGCTTCCGTCAGAACAATTATATCATAACTATTTGCAAATAAGTTTGCTCTAAACTCCTCGATCTTAGTCTTCAAGCCCCGAAAATTCTGAGAGAATACTTTAGTGTGGTTCACCTTGTAGTATGATATAAATATTCCTTAAATCTAATATATAAAAGGAACTCGTGTGTGTTACAACACTTATAACTCAAGAATGGCTGTACCGATTTGAATGATCTCTGATTTGTTGGATTCTTCTCCGCCCGGAATAAACTATAGGCTATTAAAACATCTTACAAATTCACAGTAAGAAAAAATACAAAGAAAATTATTTACGCCATACATTTTTAATTTCAAAAATAAAAACAATATGGAGAGTTATGGCGCTTTAAGCGCTCCGACGTCGCCTGTTGCATTGCGCTAAAATAATCCTTATGTTTTGCTGTATTAAGAATCAAATTACTATAATCAATATGAAAATGGTGTGTCAAACTGATGAATTAATATTTTTTTACTATAATCTGTCACATAAATGTGGACGTGAACAGATTATATTTGAAATTGTATTTTATTATTGCAGATGGAAAACTATTATTGAACCATAAATTGTGCTATTAAAGATGAAAATAAGAATGTGTTCATGTAGTTCTGTTGAAGATTGTGTTGTGAAATTTGTAGGCAGAGAAGAAAAATTACGAAGAAAATTATTTACGCTATACATTTTTAATTTCAATAAAAATGCAATATGGAGAATTATACAAAATCAACGATGAAGTTTTTTTCACAGATTGGCCTATTTACAGAATATTTTTTGTATATATTTTCAAATTAGAATCGTTATCCACACAATTCAATAACTGTGGTTCTGATATTTCAATTTTGGAAAAATCATGGAAAGAATTTTTATAAATTTTAAATAAATAGGTTTAAACCTACATAATTATATTACGTACAGCAGATAATTTATAAACAAATCTGAGTTAAGTTAATTATCCAATATAAATTGTTCATGTCGCCAGGTGGGGCGCGGAGGTAGCACTTTTGCCTTTGAGTCACGAGGTCCCGGGTTCGATTATCGGCCAGTGCAAAGTGAAGAATGACCTTTTTCAAATTGTCCTGGGTCTGGGTGTTACATAATATTATGTGATGTATAGTGCATTGTATACGTGTGTATCGTCGCGTTAGTACCCATAATACAAGATTCATCTTAGGTTGGGACTAGCTCGATGTGTGTGAATTGTCTATGTAAAAAAATGAATGGAATTTTCGCAGTTAAGCGGCCCCACCCGTTGTCGAGTACTTTTTTTCCATAGAAAAAGTATTATTTTTGAAACTGGATGAAATTGTTGCCATATGAAGAATTATTTTAAATGCCGGCAAAAAAAAATCTACGTCGAATATTAATTTCCTAATGTTCCGTACATATTACTCGACAACGGGTGGGGCCTCTAAACTGTGAAAGTTCCAAATGAATTTTATTTTTTACACTATACCTACGATGACACATTTGGACAATTACGGGAGTTTGTAAAGAGATTAATAATATTAATCATTCATAAAGTCTGTAGGAGAGGGCAGTAGATCTTTGGGCCGCCCTAGAAGAAGCTGGCAAGGGCAGGTGTCGAATCTGTGTGTTGAAAGGCTTGGTTTGGAGTGGCCAGAGGTCCTGGAAGCAGCGGCGGACAGGGATCTCTGGAGGAGATACCTAGGGGCAATGGGCCCCCGACCGAACTAGGACAAGGGGAAGAAGATGTATGTATGTAATCATTCATTGATTCTTAGGCGGTACGAAGTTCGCTGGGCCAGCTAGTAGAATATAAAATTATTGTAGGGCCCTATACTCATAGCAGTTGTAATACTTAAAACAAACATATAAATTAAATCTCCACAAATGCATATTTCTCCTAATAATAATAACATCATCAAGCAAACGAACACAGGAAACAATACAACAAATGTGGCCAACACGGAACAGACCAGATACTTTATTACTAAAATAATATTCGCAAAACATTCGCATATTTTTTTGCGAATGCGAATGCGAATGCGAATACTTTGAAATATGCGAATATTCGCGAATGCGAATGCGAATGCGAATATTCGTTACATCACTAGTAGGCACACATTTATAAGGAAGAAATCTTTTATCTCGATAATCTTGATAAAACGTGTATTAAGTGTTAAATACATTGAAGGAAACCCACCGTCCACCCGGATACCGCAAACATCTGTGGACATATATTTATACAAAATTCTACACTTTACAAATCTTGTCCATACTGAGGCTGGCCAAATTACCCCTGGGTGTGGAATCTTTTGACTACCTACACTTTTTTGATGTCCGAGAGAAGCAAACTCATTACCTAATAATATATGTACATGTTTAAAAAAATTACCAAAATATTTTCCTAACCTTGGTTACAATAGAAAGAAAAAGTACGTAGGTAAGTACTTATAATATTTACAAATTAACATATTTTTTGGAGCAATAGCTGAGTTGAGGTATCCAGAAATTTCTTCTATGTATTCAGACCGTTGAACCCGAGGATCATCGTTGTCGGAAACGCTATAGAGACGCTTCTCTCCCCAAGTACCTACCTAACATCCCACCCAGACCTAGTACTCTCCACAAAGGGATACAGGACAACACTAAGACGAAGAAACGAGTTCGCCAGTGACATCAACAAACGTTAAATAATCCAATATACTTATAGATTATATATTTTCACATCTACTTCTTCTTCTTCATCCATCTCTCTACTGCTGGATTTATGCCTCTTCCATGTTCTTTCACACTTCTCTTTCTTTAATCAGTCTTGCTCATCTCCTACCCGCGACAGGGATCATACATATATTATGTAGGTACCTACTAAGTTTTTAGGAATGTAAATGATATACTTATTCATACACGCATCTATCGAATTGGGAGGAATGTCTAGGTACCTATAATAAAAATAGGAGAGTGCGGTAGTTAATGAAAGGAAGAAGATTGAGAATATAACAATTAAAAAATGATATTTTTTTATTGATTCCTCTGAAATGTATCAATGGAGACGGATTTTGCAGACCCTCTAGACTGGTAAAATAATAAACACCTCATTATTTTGCCCCTTACTGCTCCTCTTGGGACCACACAGAAAAAATAAAAGTTAAGATAATTTTCTTGAGATGAGAAACTAAAATTTTGTTTACCTGTAAGAATTATTATCAACCCAAGATTTTGGAAAGAATAAAAAACCTCAAAATAAGATTTTTTTCAATTTAAGAAAACATTTTTGAGTTCGTCGGTAGCCTGGGGGTAGAGTCTCGGCCTCCAGAACAAGAGGTCCGTGGTTCGATCCCAGAGGTGCCGGCAAACTCCCCTTTCACGGCACAAGCTTTTAGCTTAGTGTGAAAGGTGTATAAGGTTGTATTTGGGTTTATAACAAACCCAGAAATATCTTTTTTTTTTTTTTTTAAATCTTTGTAGATGAATTAAAAAAAATTAAATGAAAAACTGATTTTCTTCATTTTTAGATAATTATAATTCATGGATTGCGAAAATAAAATAGACCTGTTTTTTTTTCTGTACACTGTGCTAAAAACCAACCCTCTCCATGCAGAGCGTCTTGCGCCAATTGTCACCTCTTCCTATAATAATAATAATAATCGGATGATTTTTATAGCGCCGTTTTGTGGACAGATCCACCTCAAGGGCGCATGACATTGACCTCCTATGACATTCCTAGCACTCTGGTGTCGTTATCATCAGAACGATGTACCTACCTATTATGAAAGAGGAATAGTTGGGCAGGCTGCAAATAAATGTATACGTACAATACGTACTAAACAGTCCAAAACAGATAACTAAGGCGTAAAGAAATGGTGAATGGCAATTTGTTCAAGAAGTACTAATCTTAGATTTCATAAATATGTAATACATACCAGGCTTTTCTAATGATTAATAATTAGGTAGGTACCTACCTATATTAGTTTACTTTTCAAACCATCTAAAATTAAAAATATTTAGGTAGGTACCTACTTAAAGGGCCCCTTTAGCAAAAACGACAAAACATTCAATTTTCAACAAGTTTGGTACACAAACTCTCAAAACTTGTTGACCCCACGAACATTTTGATTTGATAAAATATGAAAACAAATATTATTTACCAATATCAAACTTTAACTTTAAAAAATAAAACTCGATTTTAGCTTCATCATTTCGTTTATAAAAAAGCATATTTCTAAAAATCGAATTCGGGGGTGTGTTTGGTACATAAATGCACGAGAATCCTACAAATTTCCATATATTTATTTTAATATTGAGAATATTTAGATAGTTATTACAATTATAGAACAAAATATTTTTTTTTGTTTTTTTCATGGATATTGACCGACTTAAAAAATATTTTTTGATAAAATTTCTCATATTTTGAAACCAAAAATCACCACATGAACTCAATTTTTTGTATACTAAAAAAAGTTTGCTAAAATCTATAGTATTTGTATACTTGATAGGATGAATAATATATATATATATATATATATATTTTACAAATAATTTGTATTTTGATATAACAAAGAGTACCTACCTAAATAAATCTCGTCTGTCTGCGATTTATTTATTTTTTAGTAAAAAACTAATATTGGTAATAAATATTTAATTTTTTATTTTATCAAATCAATATGTTCGCAAGGGTCAACAAGTTTTGGTAGTTTTTCTATCAAATTTGTTGAAAATAGAAAATTTTACCGTTTTCGCTAAACGGAGCCCTTAACCAATAAATGTATCTTAGCCTACATGGTACTCTATATTGAAAAAATAATATACATTTTATTTTATAGTCGACTATATGTAACAAAATGCAACAGTAGGTATGAAATCAATTATGATGGATAAAACATACTTACGGAGTGTATAAGTACGTTTATGTTTGAATAATTTCATTACACTGTTCGATACCCGAACATTGCAAACTAATCACTATTGTTATACTCCCTCCCTTTACGAATATACATTGTCGTTGCATATTCAAAAAGGGACATGTGAATTCATAAATGTTTTGACATTTCCAGAATAAACTGCTTATAATGACATCATAACCATTTTATAAAGTAATTCTTACTATCAAATATTAAAATTCAATACTTAATGAATAATATCACATGCCAATAAAAATTCCAAACAACAATTTTAATGCCTTAATGAACAGTTTAAAAAGAGAATGCCCAAATAATAATGCGTGCACATGTCTCTTTTTGAATATGCAACGACGACATACATAATATACACAGTTTGTTAGTAAGTAAATCCTTTTACAAAGTAAATTATTCGCCCCTCTGGTGAAACAGTAGAATAGTACTAACGAATACAAAGCATTTGTAACAACGTTTCATTTCTTCTAATCTACGACAAATTCAAGAATACGCCAGCAGAAACTGTACACAAAGGCTAAATGCAATTTAGAGAGCAACCATCAAACTTCGTCAACCCTCAATGAAGTGTTTCCTAAACTTCTATGGAGGCATTTAGAATTTTTATGATACACATAATTCACTCATGTCAGTGAACAATGGTCTTCTTACAATTCCCTCTCACCTCTCACCATACGGATTTTTTTTATATATTCATTTACGGTCCATGCTATGGAACCAACTCCCTTCGGAAATCCGCACATCTTCATCATTTTTTGTCTTCAATAATCAAGTTTTACGACGTTGATAATGACGGTTATTAGTTTTTTTTTGTCTCTGGTCGATACAGGTAGGTTTCCTTCCCTTTTCCTTTCCCCTCTCCTTTGCACAAAAATCACATTTAATTTACTATTTATTCCTATCTTTTTATATTTTAAGATACACTCACCTCTACATTTGGAAATTTCATTAAATACCTATCTACCGATACCTATTTCATGAACAATGCTGATATTTTGGACAAGTATGTTGGATGAACTACTACTATACCATCACGGCATATCCCACAAGTGGGGAAGCCAGCAGACCGGCTGCATGTATGTTTGTGGATGAATATTTTTTATATCTTTGATATTGGGATACATACCTATATATTTACCCGAATTAGGGGTAGTGAGTATAATGCGAGTATATGTAGGACCATACATGAGTTTTATAATTTTTACACAGGGCAATCGCGAACGAATTATCACCTGAATTCATTCAGTAAAAAAGCTTGCAACAGTTTTGTAAAAACAATCCGTACCTGCATTCATTCACCACAAACTCGAGTAAATATAAAGATAATCTTGTGCAATTGTCGGCTTTTGGATCAAATGCAACATATTGATCAGGTACCTACATTGTTTTAATAAAATAATATTATTGTCACTATAAAACATATAAAAGTATAGATAAAATATATAAAATAATATTATTCCCCTTCCCCTTTCATTTCCTTCCTCTTTCTAATTATTTATATATTTATATATTATGCTGTTAAATTATTCAGATTTTGGTTACGATAATTGTATGTATAAATTATTCATTGTATTATTACATTATCCATTGTTTAACTTTAAACTGTATCCATTGAAACGTATTTATTGAAAAAAATAAAAACAAAAGGAGAATACTTGTGCACACTTTTCTGATTATATTATGCTGAAAAGTGTGGTTGACAATCAAACCACACAAGAAATAATATTTATTGAATCTTTAATCTGGTAAATATTGTATGGTACACAATCTTGTTCAATCAAATTTCAAGTTACAGATCAGATACGATACACATACAATAATATTTATGTACATTGGTATTTTCATATAAAGCTGAATCTAATAATATACATATACTCGTAGTTAGTTGTATGTGCTTACCTACTGTTTAGGTATATGTTTTATAGTTACTCCTACTATACTTCCTATAAGTAAGGTATAATACCTGTACAATATACCTACATAGTAATAATGTATCTGATGATAGGTATTGTATTAGGTAGGTTTACTATGTAGGTACAAACATATTGGTAATATGAATTTTAAAAGATGACTGTGAAACTTTCAACAGTGGCATTATTTAATGCATACTTTCAATATAATATTACCAAGTGAGACTACGTAGGTATCTACCTAGTATATTATACATGCATATTGAGATAAGATGGTGTATGGGGTCTACTCGTTTCAATGTTCACAATATCACAGGGGAGTACACTGGCTTCTGGATATGTATATAGATTTATTTTATATTAAGTAATATAATAAATTAAGAGATAGGTACGTGACATTCGTACTAACATTCTTGAATGTACATAGTTATACCGAACTCTTTCAATATTTAAAAGGGCGAATACTTTTAAATTTGTAGAGTGAGATTTCTGCATTATTTAGTTGACGCATGGTTCAGAAGAAGCTACCTTTGAAAATTACTCGACACAAGAAAAGAACTAAGGGAGACACAGCTAAAAATGTAAGTTTAACGATCAAGATGACATTCTACAAATATATATTTTTCATTATATGCATTATAAATCTCCAAAGCATAGATTTAAAGCAATATTTATGTCTACAAAATATTTTTAGACCAGTTGAATCGACACTTATCTTACCACGATATTGATAATGCCCTGACCCCCTAGACAAAAACGCACTTGGCGATCGACTACAAACGAGTTTTCGACAATAACGCATAATTACACGGTACACATGTAGGTAGATTGTCGAAAAGTTCGCCAGTACCTAGTCGATCGCTATTCCACATATTATACACTACGCTTAGAAGAAACTGCTTGTGTAATTGATTGTGGCTATGAAATGCAACTAGTTTTAAGAACTTCAATCTAGTCTTAAGATATTTTGTATAATTTAGGCTAACAACTAGTACGTAGTAAATACGTAACTGTAAGTTAATTTTAAGTTATTTTGTAAACAATGGAGTCGGTGGACATTAACGGTTGTATTTAATTTTGGGGAGGATTTTGTCGGGGATAGCCCTTCAGGCAAACCTTGAGCCCTTCCTTGAGAAGAATTTGCATGAAGAGTATGGATGACATGGGAATTGACATTCCTGCAACATCCATGGGTGAGGGAGGGTGCAACCCTTAATGTAGTCGATCGCTAAGTACGGTTTGTCTACGACCCCTGATGTCATTACTATGACAGCATATAGTGAAAGAAGGTATACAGTTTAACAGATCATGAAATACAAATGACAGAAAAATATCTTTACACATTATACATTAGTTCAAAAAACAACTATCATACTGCAAAGTAAAATAAATTAAATAATAGTTATCTTTATCGTACCACCACTGAACTGAACCATGCAATACAACGCTTTTGATAACACTAAAGTGCCGCAATTTTTTAGGTGCATTTTTTTCTTATAATCAATTAATTAAATTCGAGAAATAAGTAGTTGTTAATAAATAAATACGTCAAAAAACCTAGAGAGAAAGAAACCTCTCTTCGTTTGGTGCCTGATTCTCATTCAGCCTATAAAGATTTTTTTTTATAACTAAGAGATTATAAATGTTAGCCATATTTACCAAATGCAAATATACCAACGAATTTTTATTAAAAACGACACAAACTCCGATTAACTAATTATTGACTACCTCCATATCGAATAAAAATATCTCAATTTAATATAATGAGCTTAATCATGTTCTCAAATTTCAGTTAAAATCAGATTAAATTGGCAACAAAATTCAAAGTTTTTTTCTTTTATTTCATAAAACTAAAGTTCCTTTGTTTAAGTTATTGTCATGGGAACCTTATAATTTGGTATCGTTAAAATGGTACTTGTGTTGCCATCTATCGAAATCCTGTGAAAGCCCTGGCCCCCTATCCAGAGATATCAAAATACCTTTTTGATATTATCATAAAGCAGATTCCTTCTTCTTCATCCTTTTCCGGGAGTCAGCCATTTTGCCGCAGTTTCCCTCCGTTCGTCTTACAAGAGAGAACGGAGGAACTCGCACAATAAAAATAATCTATATTTTCTTCTCTTCTTCAACATACTGTGAGTGTCGCATTAGTATGTAGTTCAGTATTAAAAATGTGAATTGTTTTTGTGTAATTCATAAACTGTGTAACCATTTTCTTCTTCAATAAACTGATCGTTCCACATCATGCTAGTGTTTACTTAATACAACCACCACAATAATTTTACCCAACGACAAACCCTGAGAGAGTCACTGAAATCTGCCGACTATGGGAAGGAATGTTACAGATTGGCGCTCCAACGTGATGCCTAAATATTGTGGTGTTTTGTTGTGTTTTGAGTGAATTTAACAGTGCATAAATGATAACATTAAATAGTGCGTAGATAAGTTCGTTACGTATCACGTGACCCACCCATGTTTCCATGTATCACCAACACACACACACACTTCTCTAGAATGTTCGATCAAAAACAGTTGAAATTTTCCCTCCTTCGCAACAAGACTGTGCAACTGTCGTTTTGCTCTTCAAAAAAATTTCACCGCATGACCAATAAGGACTACGATGGTGCTTCAGTGAAAAATCGATTTAAATAAACAGTGCTATAAATAATAAAAAAAAAAACATTTTAATAAATAAATAAGTGAGAATTAATAAATAATCAAGTGCGTGATACATTTGCGCGCCCTCAAAAAAAACTCATATAATAAGAAAAAAAACCGTTACATCAACAAAGAAAGAATGAACGAGTCTATTTATTTGAATTATAAACAGTGTTAAAAATAAAAACGATTTAATAATAAATATATGCGAGATACATTTATGATCTTCAAAAAGAAATCCGATATATTGCAAGTACGATCAGATATTGTTAATGAATGGAGAATTTAAGAAATAAATACAACAAGAAATTGACAAGATTGTGAACAGATACTCCATACTTTCCTAAGACGTCCAGATAATTTCCTTCTGATGAGATGAAGATCTCCAACGTTGCAATCCCTTAAGAAGCCTGCTACCACCACTACGAAGGATGTCCATGACGGAATTTTCTTCCTTGACGGTTCCTGACCTCCAATAGAAGGATGTCCCATGTTTTGTCATCTAGATCTGACGTTTCTTCGAGGCCTTCTTTATCTACACAGAGAACCCTTGATGCTTGATGGTTTTGAGGATGATGAAATGAATACTTCCTTCAATTAGTAATAGACAACCTTAATCGTCTAACTACTACACAGGTTTTTATGGAAGAATATGGTGTTGTTGTGTTCATTTTGTACTGAAATATTTTATATACCTACTATAGATACAGTTTTTTTACATGTTGTTCCATGCTTTGCCTTTTGTGCCAAAGAGATTGTAAAAATTCCAGTTTCAATTTTGCATAAATTCAAGTGATACTAGCTAAGATCATTTTACAATTATTTGCGGAATTATTTGCTTGTTGATGTAAGATTCTACACTGAAGGATCTACAAAGTAAGAGTTGTAAATTTATAAATGTCCAGTTTGTGAAATAGTCCAAGTAAAGTTTTTTCTATATCTGGTTGAATATACTCAAGAGTAAAGAAATCAAATTTAAATTCATTGTACTTGTACCTACCTAGCGTGCGTGTCACGCGGGCTGTAGATGTATTTATGTATGGTTTGAAGTGAAATGATCATAGACCTCAATATTGCTGGAAGAGGCTTAACAAAACAAATTTGAATAATTACCAATAATTCTTTACTCATATGCTGGAATTGTTAATTTTATGATATGTAATGTATGTAATGTTATGTCTACGATATTTCCAGGGAATGTCAAACTTTCCAGCGATTTCCAAACTTTAACAATTTAAAGAAATAATTGTTATTGATTTTTTTTCGAGTCTTATCAAAGGACAAGACTTCCAAACAATTTTTTTTAGTATCCAATGGTTCCCAACTGTTGAGATTTGATGTTACAAAGGTTGCCAAACTTTTTTTGTTAACATTTGTTTTGCTTTGAGGAATTTTTTTTGGATTCTTATTAGGAGTCCATATTTTCTAGAGCAATTTTCAAACCAAGGTGTCCACTGTTTCTCAACTTTTTTTTGTTTTGGGAAAAATTTTTTTTTTCCTCTTTCAAAGAATTTTTTTTTAATTCCTGCAAGTCCATCGCAATCTATCCAGCGCTGAATATTGGTACGTATAATCTTTTGTCTTGTTGATTATTATTTGCCAATTTTCTTTCAGATCGTCAATTCAAAACGTTTTGCATGTGCAATTTTTCTATTTCTCCTGTATAAGGATTAACTTATAAAGGAAAACCGTTTATTATTCTATTATCATTCCACGCTAGAATCTCAAAATGTCTGAATCATCTGTAATTTTTCGAAAAAATTGGCACCTCGTTTCATCAAGTCTCTGTTTCTCCAAAATTTTGTTGTTATATTTCATTCTGAATGTAAATCCAACAATGTAAACTTGAAATTTTGATAATGTAAAGAATTTATGTAAAAATGTAATGTTTTCTTGGGCTGTAATTTTAATGAATAAAAAGAACTATGTCTATACATCACAGGTCAATGTTAATAGTGAATTTTGTATGTAATAAAAATGTTAGACTCACAAAAGAAATTATATTTACAGTCAGAGTAATGTCAAAGGAATTATCTTTCTTTCTTCTTTAAAGCAAAATAAATTATAATACTGTTGATAGTCAAAAATTTGGTATTTCTACTCTTCAAGTACTTGTAACTTTTGCAGCCCATCTTATTGTAAACATTTAGTTAAGAAATCTCATAGAGGCTCTTCAAGGTTCCGCTTCTGTGAGAATTTTGAATTGTTCGAACTTTGTGGCGCCCTTAAATAATATTTTTTGTATGTTTGATCACCTTTTTTTTTTGTTTGCGCCCGTGGATGCCTGAAGTTGCCTTTATCATCTCATATGCTAGCCGTTTTCAGTAGCAACGTGTTCACAATAATCTGAACCCATCCACTGTCGCAGACAAAAGACATACAACATGTTAGTTTTAAAGAATTTTGTACTGTATAACTGATGTAATTTTGACCCTCCAGTATACACAAGTATACGAATTCTTTTGTTAATTTTCCTTATATTTTACGTGAACTCATGAATCACCGAGTTATGTGGTAACTGATGAATGACTTATGGCAGACGATGAATGCTTGGTACGAAAGAATGAAGTATACAAGTAAAAACTGCAGACAAATGATGAAGTATGAAAGTGCGTGAAAGACTACCACTAATTCCCGTAGTTTATCAAATCATTAATGTACAATCTTAAATTGAGGGTCAAGGTCGCATCAGACAAATTAAAAATAAGTTTATTGTTTTCAATCTTTAGTGTGCATGGTTTTGTAATTAAATCATATGGCAAGGTTTCTCACATGGTGTGAACCTGCTGGCCATTTTGCGGCAATTTTACTGTATGGAATGCGTACCCTTACAGTAATTTCTATTTGCCTAGTATGAATGTTAAGGAGTCATTGGATGATTCGCCATCTTCCATGTACATCTCCTGGGTTAGACTGATATAGAGATATGACTAATCGTCCTACCCTAATACAATCAGTTCTAACTCAAATTTATTTTAGTAATTATCAATTTTTTAATGCCCGACAAGCTTATTGTCCAAGTGAGGTTTGAGGACGCTCAAACAAAGAAAATTCATACAGGTCGCTTAGAGAAGCTCTGCGCGATAGGTTTGGTACCTGATATTAACCATTTGCCTGTATGAAATTGGTGGGAAGTTTCCACAAAAGAAAAATGCTATAGGGTAAAGGATTACCGCCCTTATAATAGAGGTAGATCAGATATAATTGTAATGGATACCTCCTCTTGGAGTAAAGAAAAGTGTTTGTAAAATTGTTGAAGGTTTTGTTATATTATGTAAAAAGAATTAATTTTTTTTGTTTTGTCTTAAGCATGTAAAGGTTTACCTAGAAGTATGGCGAGAACATTGTCTACGATCCCGTTTCCGCGACCTGTTCTGTCGGTGCATCTTCCTGGTCCCTTGCTTGCTTGAGACATGTCTATTTGTAAGGATTAGTTAAGAATTTGTTACTAATGTCTGTTAGGAAAATTTGTATCTTTGTTTTGACACTCACAGTATTGTAAAACCTTTCTTATCTCTGACACTCACAGTATTGTAAAATCTTTCTTATCTTTGACACTCTTAGTTCTGTAGAATCCTTCTTATTACTGACTTTGAGACTTTTCTTTTTTTTATTCATTTTTTTTCTTTAAAAGACAACTTGAGATGGTGTCATGGGAACCTTATAATTTGGTATCGTTAAAATGGTACTTGTGTTGCCATCTATCGAAATCCTGTGAAAGCCCTGGCCCCCTATCCAGAGATATCAAAATACCTTTTTGATATTATCATAAAGCAGATTCCTTCTTCTTCATCCTTTTCCGGGAGTCAGCCATTTTGCCGCAGTTTCCCTCCGTTCGTCTTACAAGAGAGAACGGAGGAACTCGCACAATAAAAATAATCTATATTTTCTTCTCTTCTTCAACATACTGTGAGTGTCGCATTAGTATGTAGTTCAGTATTAAAAATGTGAATTGTTTTTGTGTAATTCATAAACTGTGTAACCATTTTCTTCTTCAATAAACTGATCGTTCCACATCATGCTAGTGTTTACTTAATACAACCACCACAATAATTTTACCCAACGACAAACCCTGAGAGAGTCACTGAAATCTGCCGACTATGGGAAGGAATGTTACATTATATTAGTCACTATTAGAGGCTCCGTCCACGTGAACGACCTTATGCAGCAAGGGCTCCATAAGTAAGTCACTATGAGTTACAATGGTTACAACTAGAAATCTTTTTGCCATCAAAATTGATACAAAATGGCTTTTTTATGGAACCGGTCAATACAAACCAATAAAACTTAGACCATAGATCGCCTACCTACATTAAAAACATTTTGAACTAGGTATAAATAATTTATTATTAGTACATAATACCTATCTATTGAATTTCCCCAATGAAATTTAATATACTTAATTTTTAACTAACGTAATTTTTAACTACTTATTTTCATTATTTTTGTCTTGTTTTTTGCTTTTGATTTGAGTAGGGTAAAGTATGTATTATTATTATTTACTAGCAACGTGTTCGTCATACGCTTCGGTAATTTGCGGGACCTTGATTGGTTTTTTTAATGGAGAAATATAAATGTTAATATTTGTTGGCTGAACTTTTTGTGTCCCTTAAGAATATAAAATTAAAAAAAATAAGTAGGTACTTTATAAATTTTAAAGTTTAATACGAATTAGGTTAATATAATTATGTATATAGGACCTACGTTGTAAGAGAACACGCTGACAAATCTTTTAGATTTGGCATGACTCATTAAGTTGTATGTATTTTCATTTTTGTATTATATTCATAAAGTAAAAAAAAGATTTAGAAGAAGAATAAGCGAAAGCATCCTTTACCAATATAGATATTGCACAATATTGTTATACTGCGTTACACTCATAATCTTCCATCGAGTTCCACCTCAATTGGCAACGATTTTGTCACAAAAAGTAACGTAAATCCAAATAAACGCTTGAACCCCATACTTGATTTAAGTAAAACACTGTACAAAACAGTCACACGAAGGTTTACTTGGTTGGATTATAGACTGAATGTACCCTCGGTGGACAAATAAATCAATGTCTCGGCATTCTTTTACTCGCCCACCGACTCCGTCCTGTAGTAGGTACGTGTGTTCCTATATTTTAAAGAGATTCATAATATAGCCACTATCAAATGATAACATACTATTTACTATAGATACATTCGAATAATTTGTTGAATAATATTATTAAAGATCGTTTATGAGTTTGTTCTCAGTTCATCATTGTAAGAATACGAACACCGAAGACTTGCTAAGCTGGAAACAAAGCATTCTCTTGTGGAATCAAGAATATACTTGTTCTCAGACTGGCGTTCTAGAACACATAAAGATGAAAAAACTAAGAGGATAAAAGTTGAACAGTGAAGTATGGGAAAAGTATGAAAGAGAAACAAGTAGAAATTTGATGCAAGTGAAGGTAATAAATTGAGTTAAGATGAGAGTGATGATACAAGTGCTAGTAGACTTTGCAATATATAGCTGTGGAGAAACTGTAATTGGAGTTGAAAGGACCAAAAAGGTGATGCATGGTGGGATGGTAATGTTAAGGATGCAGATATGGGAGAGAAGAATCAATGAATGCTAGAGCAATTTAAGAATTGTGAGAAAGAAGTAAAGGTTCTGATAAGGGAATTAAGTGAAATATCTTTTCGGACCAATACCTAATCGTTTAAGGCTGATTGAAATGAAATTAAATTGGGTTGCAAAATTTGATTTGTTGCATTACCAATTTGTTTTTTTTTTATTTTCACATATTATATCTCATTGATCTAAGGTAGTAACTTTAACTGATTATAAGTAGACAATATAGTAGTAGACAATATTTTCTGTTATGCAAAAAAGAACAAGTACCTTGTACTGTTATACTATATGTTCCACAATCATTTACTAATACAAATATTTATGCAATCGCATCGATTTCATTGTACCAAATAATAATTTGAGACATACCTACACCTGCTTATATTCCTAGCTACAAGTAAAAATGTGAATCTCATATTTTGAATGAATATATAGGTAGGTACCTACCAATAAATTAAATCTTTCAATAAACGTAACATTTACTTGTTGAGTTGATTTATAAAGCAGTGCAACTCCTTATAAGACAGTTAATTTAAATATAAATACTTTACGCCCAACTCCCTGGGCGACAATTGATTTCGGTTTATTATGTATTATTTTTGTCACCGCAACTCATTCCTTGTCCTTTAAATTACACGTCCTTTTCAAATATATTTTTATTCTTAAGGTGTGAGGTAAATAATCATCTTCACCGTTTTCATATTTTCATATTTTATTAAGATTCATATTTTTAATCTCGTTCACGCACTTTGATGTAGAACTAATGTAATCGCATTGTGTGGTACGGGAATGATTTACAAACTATATGGATTTAAAATGACTTCGATTCGATAAGAAGTCCGCAACAAACACATCGCATATTATAATGCACAGACTTTAATAAACCATGATTTTGGCAACTGAATGGATGATGAAACCGAGTATGTACCTTACAAACACCTATACCTACTCGTCGGTACCTATATAACGATGTTATTTTGTACTTCGTTGACTATTCCATTGGATAAAAAGAAAAATATTAACAATCTATGCAAAACTTTAAGTCTCTATACTTATATAATAGACTCAAAAGAAAAATGAAAATTAATACTTAAATAATATTAGGTATATTTAGAATAAACATGTGAACATGATAATGTGCTAAATACTTCATAGGTACAAAACAAAACTAAATATATGTATGTGCATTAATATTTTGATGTACCTACCTATGAGAATTACTTGTATGAAGATATTCTAAATGGGTTATAAAGGTAGCTTCATTTACGTAGTAATTTCTCTTTCTGCAACATGGTAGGTACGCTAAATTATTGACTTGGTTGTCAGTAGTAATATAATGAAGTATTAAATCCCTTATGAACTAATGCAACAAACGCCATGTAATCATAATACAAAATGTTTTCAATTGATTAAATTCAGTGCACGCGACCGGCGACTCACTCCTATCAACACTCTATTATTATCACATTAGGAAGAGTCTAACAATGAGTTGCGTACTGTATAACCACACGCCCGAGTGTAATGTAACGTAAACAAACATAATGCTGAATCAATGAATACATCACTGAGCACTCGCAGTACGAAGGTGAAATGTTATCATTTATCTTGGTGAGAATTCCCAACAACCACTATCATCCCTAAAACAACTACATAGATATTATTTTATTAGATACTAGTCAGGTACTACATTACTCTGCCACTTCTTACTATATATCAAAACGACATTTTCTAATGACCATACCAATATAAGAACATATTATTATCACTAACCAACATATTTCAGAAATATTTTACCTACATTAGAATGTAAAACATTTAATTGAGAAATAGAACTGATGTAGCTTCCTATATATAAAGTAACATCAAAAAACTCAACATCGGTTGTCCATATACGTGCAGTAGGTATATAGTTACATACTATAGAGCCCATGTAGATATATGTACATAATATGATTGATACGTAAATAAGAAAACGAAAAACTATGTACCTACTTTTACATTCAACGTTGAGCTTTGTTTATAGGCTTAGACACAACAATAGATTTTCTCATAAAATCTTTTCTTCCGATACCGCGAATACACCAGATAGGTCTATTGTATAAAAAAATGACTATTACAGAAGTAAGTACCTAGGTACATAATACATACCTAGACTAAAATTATCATGTACAGCGTCCTCGAGGTGCTATGGCACAAAGATGGCGTTTTAAATACTCTCCGTTTTATTATTATTTATTATTAAATATCTATTTACTCTACGGTAGAATTTTCATAAAAAATAAAAGAAAGAATAATTTACATTTCCTCCCCCATTATCTTACAGGACTCTCTGCGCTTTCCCATCACCTCCTCCGTATCATTGATTATTTTCATATACATTTTCGTTATATTATTTTTAAAATACCCTCGTTTGTAAATGTTACTAACAAGCGCCACTTGCAAATTCAGAAGCGGATGTTGAAGCAATGAATATTTTAATAATATTTTTCCGACACCATTTTCAAAAGAAAATTACTCATGTAGATTATATTTTTGTTGGAAATTCGGAAGAAATATTTCTCTAATTTATAATTATATCTGTATTTCATATTTATTTTGTTCCGTAGACTACCTGGTAAAGTATTAGTCTCGCACTCTTTCCTGTAAGTTTTCAAATATCCTGTAAAAGGCAGATGTTCGAAATGTCTTAATTGTTGTTGGCACGGTGAGGACAGCTTAGAAACTTATTTTTATATTTTTATATTTTATGCATTTATTTGCTTTCTTACATTTTTCGCATTTTATACATTTTGCATTTTATGCTTTTTTACATTATTCGCATTTTTACAATTTTTTGCATTTTAAACATTTTATATATTTTATACATTTTTATATTTTTTTACATTTATTTACACCTTTTACACTTGTTGTTGTCTTTTAATGTCTATACTAATTGTTTCAACTGTCTGATCCTTACTGAATAAATACTACTACTATTACTATACCATCACGGCATATCCCACAAGTGGGGTAGCCAGCAGATCAGCTGCATGTAAGAAACATGCAAACTGTCCTCTCCGTGCCAATATAAAATCAAGACATTCAGGATGGGTGGCAAACCTCATCACTGAATTTAAGATGTAAAATGTCTTAATTTTTTCGAACACCTGCCTTTTACAGGACACTCGAAAACTTACGCAGAAGAGTGGGAGACCAATTCTTTACCGGGTGCTCCACGGGATATAATGAATAAAATAAAATAAATAAAATAAATAAAATAAATAAAATAAATAAAATAAATAAAATAAATAAAATAAATAAAATAAATAAAATAAATAAAATAAATAAAATAAATAAAATAAATAAAATAAATAAAATAAATAAAATAAATAAAATATATAAAATAAATAAAATAAAATAAAATAAATAAAATAAAATAAAATAAAATAAAATAAAATATTTTTTTTACATAAAACCGCTCTGCTGGCTACCCCACTTGTCAGATATGCCATTATTGTATAGTGGAATTTATATCTACACCATCACGGCATATCCCGTAAATGGAATAGCCAGCAGACTAATTGCATGTAGTTATAGACATTCAAGTTGCCCCCTTTGCGCAAATAAAAAATAATGTATTAAACATCTCATTATTGAAAAGAATAAGAGGTTAGGTAAGTAAACGCGTTGTTCATGATGTTTTACAAACAGGCGTCCACCTTTAACAGTTGGTATCAAACACTCAATTGAAGAGGTGACGCAATTGGCACAGAGACGCTCTGAATGGAGGAGGCTGGTTTCTGCCCTGTGCTCCCGAGAGGAGCGATGAGGGCGATGATGATGATGATGATGATCTACACTCAAAAACTTGTGTATTGTCATCTCAAGATATATAGAACTATGTTGAATGCACGTTCTCAGAAACCAACCGTCTTATTAGTGGCTAAATTTAAATCAAGTAGTATGTAAGTAGTAAACGATCAACCACCGTATGGATCAAAATAATTTAGCTTATCTATTTGATTCATGGTTTATCGTTTTGCTAGTAATGACGGCAAAATGGTCAAAACCATTCTTCAAACATACTCGTAATATAACATTTGATTTATATAATATTCCTATGTACCTACATGAATCAAGAAATGATTGATTGGTATATTAAGTTTTTTTTATGTATACAAACGATAAGTAACTTGCGATATCAACTGTTATTTGTCGTCAATTCTCTTTCTAACCACATGGGGTTTGTAAATAAGATTGTTTAACTCCCTGGTCGACTGGGTCCAATTGCGCCTCCGAGCTATGCTTATATAAGTAACAATAGTCTGATCAATGATAACGAGATTAGTGATTACGATAGTGATAGACGTAGGTACATACCTACATACATTTATATTGAACGACCCTTCGTCTCTCACGCGGAGCATCAATTAGGTGCGTACTTACAATAATAATAATAATATTGCAACAGTTCACTTCTACCAAAGTCTCCCTATGAATACTAATCTCAGTGCTAGAGGGAGATACCTACTCTACTACACTACAAGTTATAGATGTTATTATATCTACATACATGTATATACCTAGATACCCTACTTATATACACTCGCGTATAATTATAATTCATGTTATTCATTCACTTATATGTAAAAGTAATTATGATGATTTTCTCAGCAAAATAATAAGGTACATAGATTCAGGAAATATTGGTGTAAACGACCCACATACCTACCTACCTATTATTTAAATAAATTGCAAAAAAATAAAGAAAACTTTATCAATAATATGACTCTACGAATATCCAAAATAAAAAATTGCACGGAATGGATTGGTAAAAATGTATTGTAAACTTTATTTCTTTTAAATTGATATATGATACCTAATATGCTATCGTTACCCTATATGTATAATTCTGTAAAAGTTTATTTGAGTAGTCATCAATGCAATAAACTCGGTCGGATTAATTAATATTCTAACCATGACATTGGAAGTTTTTCGGTTCAAAATATAAGATCTCATTAGATGAGTCGGTGACATACATAATATACCTATCATTAAGTACCTATATCTCTCTCGTACGTAAGTCTTCGCGTTACACTGCCGAATTTACTTCACGTCTACGATACAATAAGTAGGAATTAGCTATTGCCAAATTGCTAAAAGTATTTAGGTTGTATTTGGGTTTATTGTCAGCCCAAATAGGTACCCATTAAAAATGTATTAATTTTTTTACATAGTAATTAATCAGTTCTATTTTTCTTAAGGCCATTCACTCGTTTTCGAGTGGTTTAGGGATAGTAGATATTTACGATATTTACATATATAGGGTGTCTCATAATTAACGCAAGATTTGAATCAAGTATAAAAGAGACTTTTTAGCCTTAAGATTTTTATTTTTTTATTGAATCATGAAGTGCATAGGATAGGGTTACTTATGGAATAACACATCGGGCAAATGGCCTCCAAGGCTTTGCTGGCATATAGCACCCTTTCGTAGAAATTTTTCATGAACTTTTTGCATAATTGTGGCTGAATTTCGTTGATGCAGCGTTTAATTTCCTCTTGTAATGCACGTGTGGTTGTGGGCTTGTTGACAAAGACCTTTGACTTCAAATAACCCCTTAAGAAGAAATCTAATGGTGTTAAATCACATGATCTAGGGGGCCAATTCTGATCACCGAAACGAGAGAGTGCACGACCAGGAAACGTCTCATGCAGTAATTGAATGGTTTTATTGGCTGTACGGCATGTGGCACCGTCTTGTTAAAACCACATATTGACCACATCAATGGCATCCAACTTCGGCAGAAAAACTAATTTTATCATGTCGCGATATCGAGCACTAGTAACAGTTGCTGCTTGACCAGCCTCATTTTCAAAAAAGTATGGTCCAATGATGTCTCCTGCCCAAAATCCGCACCAAACAGTAACACATTGTTGATGCATTTGTTGTTCGCCAATCACACGTGGGTTCTGGAACCCCAAACACGGCAATTTTGGCGATTAACAAAGCCATCGAGGTCAAAATGTACGTCATCGCTTAGGATTATTTTACTCGAAAAATCAGCATCTACTTGTTGATGATTTATAGTCCATTCCACGAACTCTCTTCGCTGTTCATTGTCATTAGGCTTCCATTTTTACTAACCTTAAACTCTCAGCTGTCAAACCGCTCTTTTTTCAGGGTTGCCAACAACTTACTGTGAAAATGGCGGCAAATTCAAATCTTGCGTTAATTTTGAGACACCCTATACTTACCAATCGAATCAATAAGTTTATGAATCGTATCATATACCTATGTAGGTAAAATCATACAGTGGTCGCGAAGATGTTTATTATATACATATGCTTTTTATATATCCTTAAGATATATATTATAGGTACATATACATATTATATTTATCAAAAATATACCTATTATACACAATACATGATATTTAAAAAAATACGCAATATAATTTATGTTAGCAATGCAAAATGTGTAGATGGTTGATAACCACTAAGAGAAAAAAGTGAAATATGGATTTTAATTTCATACTATCTTATATGTACATATATATTCCTTCCTATACTTAATAGATACTTACATACCTACAGAGCATAGTCAACAACTTGTATAATATTAATACATAGGTAGGTACATATTGATATTCATACAACCTGATACTTATTCAGAATACAGCTAGCTTCCGTTTCAGGAAGCGATCTGCTCCGTGCAATAAGCATGAAGCTCCGTGCGAAGGACACAACCAGCAATAGAAAACAGATAATAATTATCATCAAATAAAATTACTGCCTGCATCGTCGTTAAACTTACTTCAGTAATATTATGAAGAGACATATATACATAGATAATAATTATTCATAATCACAACGTATTTAATACCTATGGTTTTAAACGTATTTAATACATAGGTATTATGTATATTGCAAGTTACGTTGGATATATCAAGTATTCAAATAATGCCTGGTAAAAAAAGTGCCTTTACCTATGATAGTGATCAAGTGAGATTCAATTTCTGCAATAGTACTTCCAGTACGAAGATGCTTCTATTGTATTTAATAGTATTATTTTTCACTGTACACCGTTACAAGATATCACAAAAGTGTTCAGATAGCAACATAGAAGAAAGGGGCGTCACCCAGGTTCAAAAAATAATAGGTTAATGTATAAGTATAATCAGCACCTCTTTCCCAGATTATATTATCTGGGTGCCCTATGATATTTCGTAACAGTGTAAAGTGAAAGATATTAATAAAAAGTACAACTATGACCATCAATGTATACATTTTCGTACTGGTTACCTATTGCAGAAATTAACCAAAGTCTGTACCAACATACACTGGACATTATGGTGTTATGAATGATCTTCATGGCCACACTAGATAAATGGCCTGCGTACTGAAATACCTACTTACGAGAGTAGTGCGGTGTATTAATGTACTCAAACCGGAAGTGGCATTTTGTAGTTCAAATCTGTCCCTAGTACCGTAATTTTTAAATTATTCACTCCTCTAGTAGAGTAAATTATTTTAAAATATGATTCTAAGCAGCATGCCTATATTTTATTAATATATTATATATGAATCATACCAACCAAGATAAAGCGAGAAAAACCTGAAGACAGAACTACTTCTTTGTAAATCTTTGTTAAAACAAATTGCCTTATATTTTAAAGTTCTTATTGGGTAGTAAAAAAAATACCTTGGCTCTTTTCATAACCAAAAATATGATTTAAAATAGAAATAATCAAGATAAGTTTTGAACTTGCGACATCCAGCATTCAATAGTTTTTCCATAATCCTAAAATGAACTATTGAAATATTAATGATATATCAGAATTCAAAATAGTTATATTTGATTCTTATTCCTTACAATGTGATTTTTGTAAATGTTGGGTTCAATAAAAAAGAGAAGTCATGTGATGGTAAATATGTTTATTGAAAATAGAATATTAACATAGCTAGGTGTGATCTGAAAAAATCAAAACATGAGTAAATTAACATATCAATAAAACTATAACATACAGTATTTATTAGTCAACAAATCAAATTATGAAAACATACCAACATTACAAAAAACATGAAGAATATTGTAAAACTATTTTAAAAATTTTCTACGATACAATATAGTACAATATACATAACTATATTTTTCTCCAAGCATAATATTTTTCAACTCGTCTAAATGTTATGTTACTCCATAATTACACTCGGTGTCTGGTGCCTTGCCTGAAAAAGAAAAAATGTTATGTAAGTGCGAAGTTATTATACTTCTACTATATATACCATCACGACATATCCCACAAGTGGGGTAGTCAGCAGACCAGCAGCATGTAATAAACACACAAGCTGTCCTCTCCCTGCCAACAATAAAACATTCAGAATGGGTGGCAAACCTCATTGTTGAATTTAAGATGTAAAATGTTATTATAATATATAAAATTCTACATCCATAATCTATTTCGAAACAGAGAGCATTACGCTCTTATTTAGGACTGGAAATACATAGAATTAAACATGTTGTATTGTTATGTAATTTGAGACAAGTGTTTCTTTCTACTATTGATTATTGATTCCTTAATATTCCTAAATGGTATTCTTAAATATTTTCAAAACAAAATTTCTTATGTTCTTGAACCTTAATATGTAGATACCATGAATGCCTTTTGGAAGAACTGGAATGATGCGCGAATCAAACAAGTTATACTTTGTGCCATATGTAAATTGATGATTATTTTATTTCATGTATAAGTTGATGGCTCTTCTTGGAGGAGATCATCTGGAGTATTTGAAGTTATTGGCTAGGGATATTTCAGTAGTCTCAATTATTATCGCAGTGTACTACTAACAGTTAATTTTTTTTATTTGACTAAGCCATCATCAGATTGTTTATATAGGCTATGTCATGTTAATAACCGAATCTTGAGTCATTAACAATATCCTTGATGCTGAAATTCAAAATGAAAGAACACAATGAAGTATGAAAATCCAAGATTACTAAATATTTTCACCATAATACATTTATATAATCAACTCTCACTTTCGAAGAACATTTCAAAAGGTTTAAGTGAGATTCTTTAAGATTGTGATAGCTCTCTGTAAACTTGCGAATACTACTTTCAGACATTTTTAAAACACGGAATTAGTATAATAGTCAGTTTTACACTTTGCTGTCCCATTAATTAGGTACACAAATCACATGCGCGCAACCTATAAAATGTAACACACAATCACGCCATTATTTCATACGGAGAAGCGTCAAACACTTTTTTCATGTTAAATACACTTGTTTTTACATATAAAATAAATTTTAACGTTCACCAAACAAAAACGATCACTCTATAACCTGGTAAGATCGAAATAAGGTAGATTCATTAAGTATAAATTCTACAAACAGTAGATAAACTAATTGAAACTACAGCACCATAACCAACAGTAACCGTCAAGCACCAAAACTTCACCGCACCACTTGCGATCTTTCGCAACCGGAAATGGTTTTAGTACGCAGGCCAATATCTTTAGTGTGGCCATGAATGATCTTACATAATTATTTCAAAGTAGATTGGACTTTCAAAATGAAAAATGTAGTTCCAAAGTGTGTACCTAAGTACCTACCTGCCTATAGGTATATTGAGTATAAATTAATTTGCCATAAATGTGTCCTTTTCGGTGTAAATCTACTTTACCGACTCCGCACGTTCCTAGATAGATACTGTATATCTAATAGGTACCTATACCTACCACTTTCATACAGTCCCTCCCACCCGGAGGGGTTGAGAAGCGCTCGTTAGCTATGCAAATAAAGACAACAAAGCGAGCCGAACTGTTTGCTGATAAAAATAATTTGCAATTGAAATTATTATTATTGTGAATTCAATGATTGAATTTAATTTTTCAACAAAATACTCATTGTGGAAGATACGCCGATTGTAAAGAGAGAGAGAGAGAGAGAGAATACTCATGAAGATATTAAATAGGTACATCGAAGACTCCCTTCCATACCTGGATATCTCCGAAGTCTCTCCTAAGCAAAACTTTTATCCTTTCAGGTAATCCCAAAACCACCACGAAGGAATATTTTAAATTACATTTACATCTAGGATACTCCTCTCAAGTGGATGAAATACAATCACAGACAAATCAAATGTAATAAACAACAATACCTAACAAAAGACCAAACAAATCACATAATTATCAACACAAACAATATCCTATTTTGGGCCAGAAACCGAAGTAAGGTATCCAAAAACTTGTTGGATCTCACCTTCTGGCTTTCAGAAGGTGAGATCCGAGAATCGCCGATACCAGCGTAATGAAAAACATCTCTCTCCCAAAAGGAACATCCCAACCATACCTACTCTCTACCAAGGAAAGATATAAAATAATAATTTGCGCAAGAATTATTTAGGTACCAAATTATAACCCAAATATAAATACCGTCTTGATACCACACAATACCGATGTCAACGATCGCTTGGGCGAATGCTTCTTTGTCTCATCCAAAACCCAAAATGATAATACACACACCTTGAATACCTGTCTAGTTGTGGATATTTCCGAGCCATGATGCTTGCCTTCTTCCAACACCCCCTTTTCCTTCTCTGTTTCCCTTCAATAAGGAAAATACGAGAACCTTCTCGAAATATACCTACTAAAAGTTTGATTAAAGTAGCAATAGGCAGGTAGGTATACCTAATTTTCCAACACCCCCTTTTCCTTCTCTGTTTCCCTTCAATAAGGAAAATACGAGAACCTTCTCGAAATATACCTACTAAAAGTTTGATTAAAGTAGCAATAGGCAGGTAGGTATACCTAATTTTCCAACACCCCCTTTTCCTTCTCTGTTTCCCTTCAATAAGGAAAATACGAGAACCTTCTCGAAATATACCTACTAAAAGTTTGATTAAAGTAGCAATAGGCAGGTAGGTATACCTAATTTTCCAACACCCCCTTTTCCTTCTCTGTTTCCCTTCAATAAGGAAAATACGAGAACCTTCTCGAAATATACCTACTAAAAGTTTGATTAAAGTAGCAATAGGCAGGTAGGTATACCTAATTTTCCAACACCCCCTTTTCCTTCTCTGTTTCCCTTTATAAGGAAAATATGAGAACCTTCTCGAAATATACCTACTAAAAGTTTGATTAAAGTAGCAATAGGCAGGTAGGTATACCTAATTATTTAAACTTTTTAAAAAAAAAAACACTTTTCCTTTTCATAAAATATTTAACGGTTCAGTTTCGTACGCATAAAACATATTTTGACACCTACTTCTTCATACGGTCTATGTCGGATCGCCCCAACATTGACTATCACTTGAAAGAATGTGTCCCTATCTTGGGTAGCCCGAAACAGCTCATCGATGTCATGTATTCCTTTCCATTCGGGTTTATTACAGAGTCAGGAGATTTGCCTTCTTCCAACACCTCTTCTACCCTCAATCTTGACCTTGAAGATCAGTTTCAGCAACTTGTTCTTTTATTCCTTAGAGCACATGGACTAAATAAAGCACATTCTGGGTTTTAATGTTTGATATTAGTTCTCTGTACACGGTGGTTCTTTGGAAAGCCCTTGTCCCCTAGCATTGTCCGTCATGTCCGTCCAGGGTATCCGAAGCATTTTTTGATACATCCACATCTCAAATGTCTCCACTCCAGCCGGTTCATGTTACTCATTTTGAATTTCCATGTTTCAATTCATACATTTATGTAGTATTTAACCAACCATTGTCTTATACCTACTTAGCTTTAGATTGAGATTGTGATCGCAGAAATTATAGGTAGGTATTAATTACATGTAGTAAATTTCCTAACTACCCCACTTCAATATGGAAAATATCGAGATGTTATAAGTGCATAGATTCCTATTATATACCTATAGATTCCTTCCTATAATTATTATGTTAGGGTTAGTTGAAAAAATCGCACCTCCGCAATAAACTCATCCTTTGTATATTGATTACACTGGTCGACAAATTTTTTTTTAAGTGCTGTCCCTAAAGCTTAGCTAATTTTTTTATACGTATTTACTATCCTTAAACACAAAATGAAACAAAAAAAAAATTTACAGGTCAGATTTTTTTATTATTTGACAAAGTGTTTTTACATAATTCTGTCATAATATGACGGGTACTTACTTCACAAAACTTCAAATTTAATTCAATTTATTTTTTTTGCTCCTGATTTGCGCTTGGGAGTATCTTGAGAGTCTCTCCGCAGAGTCCAGCAATAGTCAGCCAGCATAGATGGGCTCCAATTTCCTTGGTATCGCTTCTCCATAGCCGCAATGTCCTGGTGAAATCGTTCGAAGTGCTCGTCACTGACATATCCCATATTTTCGGATTAAAATTCAAGTGAGAGTGAAGAAAGTGTATTTTTAGTGACATGTTACATCCCATATTTTTATAGGCCATGAGCATTTCAGATACAATGCTGATATAGTCTTCACTTTTATGATTTCCAAGAAAGTTCTCGACAACATTCTTGAAGGCCGACCAAGCGGCTAGCTCAACTGGTCTCAACACTGTTTTAAAATTCAGATCAGTCAAGATCCCTTATTTGTGGTCCCACGAATATTCCTTCTTTAATTTTTGCGTCGCTGATCTTAGGAAACTTTTGCTTTAAATAAGTCATGTCATATCCATCCTTAGACAAGCCTTTTACAAAAATTTTCATCAAACCCAATTTAATGTGTAAGGGTGGAAATAAGATATCATCAGATTTTACTAAGGGAACATGGTGAACATTCTTCGTGCCAGGTATAAGGTGCTTACTATTAGGCCAATCCTTCTTGGTATAATGGCTTTCGTGTCTCTGCTGTCCCAATCGCACAGAAAACAACAATACTTTGTGTATCCCGTTTGCATCCCTAGTAGGATCCCTATCACTTTTACATCACCACATATTTTCCATTCGAATTTTACGTATTTTATTTTTGTTAACAGCAGCTTCATGTTGTCATAGTTCTCTTTCACATTTGCAGCATGACCAAGGGGAATGGACGGTTTATATATTTCCGTTGTGAATTAAAACAGCTTTCAAACTTACTTTTGATGAGTCCATGAAAAGTCGCCAATCTGCTGCGTCATGTTGCAAGCCAAGAGCTGCAAACAGACCTTCAATGTTTTGACAGTAACATAAAGTGTCTTCCATGACATAATATGGAACCAAGAGACGATGCCGGTTTCTAAAGTGCGTGATTTTTGTACCTTTTTCGAGAAGATTCCACTGCTGCAAGCGCGAACCCAACATTTCTGATTGCAGTTTTGATAAATTCAGGGCACGTACCAGATCATTTAGGTCATTTTGGTTCAACAAATGAGGCTTCGCAGAAGTAGAGACCTCCACAGAGATTTCAGAATCCGACTTTTCAGTATCTTCCTCTGATGGATTCGTTTCTAATTGAAAATTTTCTGGAGGTCTCGGTATGGGCAAAGATTCGTCGTGTGGAACAGGCCTTATAGCCGATTCGACGTTGTTTGGGTATGTGATGTGCTTCTTTTTTTTCTTTGTACATCCTAAAATGTTTGTTATGCAGAAGTAGCAATCCATTATGTGATTTATTGGCCATATTATCAAAAAAAATCAATGATAACACACGAAAAAATATGAATTTATACATATTTTAGTAAAACTTCATGAATTCCATAAAAACCTGACGTGATAGAAAAAAACTAATTACATATCTGAAATCAGCGTGAAATTTCCTATAAGATTTGGCTACTTTTGTTAAAGGGACAAAAAATGTGTTGACCAGTGTTATTTAAATGTATTTTTATGTAAATTAATGTACAATAAAGAATAAATACTTCGACGAAATTATGGCAAAAACTGTCTCTAAAAGTCTAAACTTCATATTCGCGCATCTCGAGAAATAGATATGTAGGTATTTTTGTTATTCATAATAGTTCTTACAAACTACTTAAAAATGACAGCCAGAGACATCTATGCGATTTATATGTAACCATTGCAATGCAACGCTGTTAGCAAATACTCAAACCAATGTGATACCTAGAATTACAACAGATCCATTTTTCTTCCCCAATCTTATAAATCTAGTCTTGCTAACTTTTATAACCGAGGATATTTTATTAGGTAAAAAACAAATTGTGTAAATACATGGGAAAAACAAAGAGCAACTAAGCATTATTATAATATAGGTACTCTATGTTATAAAACTTCATAAAAAAAATTGGTGGATACTAGCAAACACGGAATTAAAGTACTTAAAACCTCTTTACATCCAAGCTTTTCAAAAAAAATCCAAAAAAAATTAAAGATTGAATCTAGAAACAAACTTAAATATTCAATAATATTTCCCTTTCAAATAAACCCCTGAATGGATGATGGAGAGTGTATACCTATATCTGGAAGAGGGGTGTGAGAAAGCACAGACAATCCTACTAACTTGACTGCAATGAATTAAATTCTTATGGACGAATGTAAATTGTTTAAGGAAAATTGGCTTGCATGTATGATAAATTGTATGTATGTGGAGGAAGTGAAAGAAATAAGTGGGGATAGATTGTAATCAGAAATAATAGTGTTAATCACATCGAAAAATACTTTATTTCTGATAAAATTAATATAAAACATACATGTTTCCATAATATACATAATATCTAATAAAGGGTGATAAGAAAATTGTTCAAATGTAGAATTATTTCAATGTATAATTCTTTGAAAAAATAATCATTCACTTATTCTAATAGTGATTATCTGTTAATGTAAAATACTGCAATACGTGGAGGAAGTACTTACTATAATATTATATCAGATACTCACACATTACACAGAGACACAATATGTCAATACTTTTTAATATTGAGTTAAACTGAGATTATTTGAAATTACAGTCTTGTTTGTGATAGATTCAATATATCTAGTTAAAAAGATCATCATATATTGGTACTCAACATATTACTTCTATAGAACTCTGAATATGTGATGTATTTGGATCCCGTCCTTATAAATATACTGATTTCATCAAATACCTTAACTTAACACTTTTTACATTAAATTCTAATAGACACCAATGGACATCAATTTCATTGTAAATATTAATAGCTCATAAATAGACACTGAAACATTGATAATAATTATAGTTATTCAATGACCCAGCCACACCAAAGCATAAACAAACAAATAATATTTTTGTCTGAACCTTTTCTTTTTTTCCTAAGCAAGAGAGGGCCCTAAGACATCTGTGAATTAAAACTGGAGGTAGTGGACTGGTTGATAACAAGTTAGGAATGTAGAGGTAATGCTCAACCCACATAGGCGAAAATATATGTATCTACTGAGCCACATGTAAAATAAAAGATTAATAACATTGGTTCTTTAGTTCATCGGCCCAGTCTGGGTGCAACTATTGTAATGGATTGTGAGACTGAATCTGGTTTAATAAGTCTGGTTCAATTCTTGTTATGGTAATCAATTATGACTTTAGCCTGCCTCATTCCAGATTCTGCAGCACCATGTGTTGTTGAAAAATATTTCTCATGAGTTGCTTCCCCAGCAAACAAAATAATAGGTTTTTTGGACTGATCTTCAATAGGCTTAGCTAATGTGGAAGGTCCAACATTAAACATTTCCGCTTCCATAGTCAAATGACTGTAACATCCACTGAATGATGGATTGCACATCCAGGAAGTCCTAAAATGAAAAGTATATCAAATGAAATATTAATTATTTAGATTCCTTTTAATTTCAAGTATTTTTTTTTATAAATAAGTTTGAACTTATATATTAAAGAATTGAAATATACCTTTTGGCAAAATATATTCGAGGAAGATCATTGCACTTTAAAAATGATTTCAAAAGTAGAATGCAGTCCTTCTTTATTTTTCGTTCGGATAATCTTTCCATTATCCTTGTTCCTGCTGATGTAACCCAACCTATCAAACAATTTGGAGGTCCAATAGACACAACATCAAATCCTGTAATATATTTCACCCAGAGAGCGTTCTGAAAATTATTACAAAATTTAAATACATACCATAGTTAATATTTCTAAAAATATATTTTCCACTTTGTGATTTTAAACTCTATTACCTTCTTCTTTAGTTTTTTATTCAGCCTTCTATGATTATTTGTCCAAACAAACTGAAATCCTTTATTGTCTCCCCACCAGGGCTCAGCAAATTGGAGGAATATTTTTCCAAAGCCAGAAAATCCTAAACGTTGTATAGCAGTTTGGTGATCAATTGGTAGTTCAGGATTAAACATTGTTTGATAATTATTCTTCAAAACTCCAAGGGATACAGTTACAATCACATGTTCACAAACATAACGATTATATTTTGTATGCACAACTATATTATTTTGATCTGTCCTCATCCAATCAATCTTTTCAACTTGTGTGCTCAAATGAATAGCCTGCTTTGGAATGGTTCTCATAATTTTATTTAAAAGAGATATATAACCCTTCTTATAATTGATATGGCGCTGATTCTCTTCTCCATTAAAGTCATACATCCCCCAGCACTTGGCTGATAAATCATATAGAGAATCACAGGAATTATCAATTTCGTAAAATTTAATATGCCACCTTGAAATATCTTGCCACTGTCTAATTTCAGTTGGTAAATGAACATTTTGAGAGACATGGGCATTAAAGTTTCTTCTGAGGTATTCACCCACAGAAAATTTCACAGTTGGATCATTCTTCAACTCTTCACATCTGTGAAGGATCCTGAAGATAACAGAACCAACTGCCTCTACAGTATGTGAGTCATACTCTGTACCATTATCACTGAGAAACTTCCCCTCCCCTTCAAAGGATTCTACATCACTCAATAGACCATGCTGCTCAGATATTGTTTTCAGTTTATTTTCTTCACCATGCAGCCATTGGGCACCATATTCGAGGAAATTCCCATTGACCTTTATGGAATTTATTCTTCCTCCAATACGGTCCTCAGACTCTAAGATATAGAAATCCTTGATTCCAGCTTTGGCCAATTCACTGGCTGCCAATATACCAGCAATTCCAGCACCAACAATAACAATTTTACACTTGAAACTGCAAGAAAGGACAAACATTACATAATTTACTCAATCAAATGAGTTTGTCGGTAGCCTGGAGGTTGAGTCTCGGCCCCATGAACATGAGGTTCGCGGTTCAATCCCAGGTGCCGGCGAACTCCACTTTCACGATACAAGCTTTTAACTTACTGTGAAAGGTATATTTGGATTTGTAACAAAAACCCCGGTACATATTTATAAAATAATAATGGTAAAAATGAGACACACAAATAACTTCCCATTACAATTGTCATATTCAATATCTTCTACGGTATGCCACCACCCAATCTGAATGTCTTATTTTTAATGGCATAGAAATGGCAAACTGTGTACTCATTGCAGAAAAGACCACTGGCTACCTCACTTATGAGGAATGTCTTTTTGAATTGTTTCTTGAAAAGCTTTGTTGAAAATTGTGCATAGTATATGTCCGATATTTTGTCCTCTTAAGTGAAATGACCAGCGAATCAAAGCATTGAATAAATTCACCGCTGGATCATATTTTTCGAGACGAAAATAAAGATTAGGAAGTAGTATACCCTAACACTTAGAAGTATGAAACATATTTTCTCATAAAGTAATTCAAAGTACACAAATGAACAAAAGGAAAAACAAAATAAACCAACAATAATAACTGTATACATGCTTTATTATTAATATTATATAGGTTAAATATATACATAAATATATACAAAAAGAATAACTTATTTGAAATATATTATTAAATCTCACTGAATCTGATAAATAACTAAAATATCTTCTTTTATAATGTATATTAATTATATAAATTATATTCTGACACAATATATGAAATAATAAAATAACATCACAAATAAATCACATGTACATAGTAAAATATACCAAGTATTTACTAAACCATCTCTTCTCAAAATTCAGACTATTTAGTACTGACATAAATCTAAAAATTAAAATTTAATGAAAATAAACGTAAAAGTAGTAATTTTGTAGGTAAATTAAAGCTGAAATATCAATTTTAAAAAACTATATTTGATTATCAGAATTTCCAAGTCAGATTTTTTAAAAAGGTATCTACTCATAACTTTTTAATTTCAAATGGATTTCAATAATGAATATCCTATTATTTCCCCAGAGTGTAAACATATTTTATATAATATTTTACCCACCAACATGTAAAATTGAGAAGATATGTTTTCTTGCGTATAATATATACCAGAATAATTTATATCTTGTTCCTAGTTAAATGCAAAACATTGTGTTAAATGCATATCTTTGGATTTCTTCATATTCACATAAAGCTGCATTACAGATTGGAATATAAAAACCTGTATAAAAGCAAAATAAAAAATAAATAGAAAATATACACCACAAGCAAAATATTGTTGAAATAAAGGAAAGAAGGCAATTAAAATTAACACAAATAAAAAATATGACATAATGAAATACAAGTATATTAACTGCTGTATTCAAAAAAATATGTATTATGTAAGTGGTTTTACATAGTAACACACATACATAGTCATATTTCAGCAGATAACTCAATATTAAAACAACAAAAATATTAACTCATAAATTTGCAATAACTGAAAACATGCATTTCAATATCTAAGTATGGATTAATCTAATATTTCAAATACATACTTACAACTGTCTGTTACTACTATACACTCATACCGTATGCAAAGTGAGATGGGCAAAAAGGATGGAACATCATATAGATCTATCTTGGGAATTTGATCTACATGGTCAAAATACTTAGTTCTAAGATATCTATGCTTTCTAACACACCTTCTTTCAGATAAAAAGACTTTCTTTGTCATTCTTTCATAAATCATTCGCTCCACATGTATAGTTAACTCAGGATAGTTCTGAAGGGATACATGTAATAAAAAGAATGGATTATTTACTTTGTTTTCTCCTTGGCTATAATTCTGTCAGCTTCCCTTAATCCACTTTCAATAGCTCCATGAACAGTGGAAAAATAGTGAGGCGATGTAGCTTCACCAGCAAAACACAGAACAGGCGAACCTTTGTTATCATTAACAGGAGATGCCAAATCTTTAGCCCAAGCATTTCTAGCTTCAGATTCCATACTTCGAAATGAATATGAGCCTCTAGTAAATGGGTTAGAGTACCACTTGGATCTAGGAAAAAACATACGTAAATGCAAAATAAATATTTAAGAAAAATAGCTGTTTCCACACATATCGACGATAATGCTAAAAAATTATTCTCTCTTTTCATCTCTCTGTCAGAAAATAGTAGTAAAACAATTAGTTGGTTTTATTTCTTTTGTCTATATTTACAACAGCATGAAAAGAGTGAGTGCATTTGTCAGCACCGTTCATTCGTTTTTAATGAACACGTTTAATTTATTGACCGACGGTTCTTGGTGGAAGTTCATTAATAATTTTTAAAATGAAACAATATAAATAGTAATTCCACTATTGACTTTATTTATTTTTGCGAGCAGGCTTTCAAGAGCTTCCGCTCTCACCGTCAGGCAAAAGTAAAGTCACTTTACTTTTGCCTGACTAATGTCAATAGTGGAATAACTATATATTGTGTTACATTTTAAAAATTATTTAATGAACACAGCTAATGACCAGTTAAAATTAATAAAAGACAGACTATCTGGACACAAATTAATTGACTGATAACAATAATTTCTTCACCTTAACAACTTCTTTGGACGGGAAACATTGAATTGTTTTCCAAAGAAATGTTGTAATAACTTATAAAGATCTGCCTCGACAACATCTTCCTCCAATGTCTCCATGTACCTGGCTGAATTACCAGTTATCCAACCACAAAGGACATAAGGATTGTGCTCAACTGGGTTAAATGCAAAAACATCGTGTAACCAAGATGGTTTAAATGCTTTTTTGTCTTCGTCTTTCCATAGAAGTCCAAACCAAGAATCTTTCTTATCCCACCAAGGTTTTTCGAATACCAGGAACATTTTATCAACTGTTCCGATATTTAGACCATTTATAGAATTAATTTTCACAGCTGGCAGCCTGGGATGAAACAAACCAATATGCCTTAAACAGAAAATAACATTTAGTTTTTCTATGCAGGAATATCATTTTAAATTTGTATTATAAGTAAATAATAACATGTGATAATTAACCTCTCTTGGAGCACTCCTAAGGATAGGGTTACAATCACATGTTTAGCAAAATACTTGGATCCATCGCTACATAGAATCCTTACACCTGTACCACGCTCTTGGTTCCAATCCACAAATGTAACTTCCTTCCCCAAAGAAATCTTCAATTGCAAAACTTCTTCGCTGTTAGGAAACTTTTTCTGAAAAATAAAATGTAAAATTTGAAATTCATCATTTAACTAACCCAGAGGTTATACACCCAGAAGTTCTGTTATCAAGGACTGAATTTACGGATCATTTTCACGGTGTCATAAAGACATTCAGTATCAGTAGCACACCTGAATTGAAGGTAGGTATTTAATTTTTTAAACATGATATTTTATGAATACAAGTTGTAAGTAATGTATTGAATTACCATCAAGATGTTCAAAATGGTTTCAAAGCCTCGGCCATTCCAGTGAAGTAAGTGTTCCCCATCGCACTCATGATACTCCAAATGACCTTTTCCTGATGCTTCAAACCATGTATCACTTGCATTATAAGAATTTTCAAAATGATGAAACCAATGATGCAGTTGCTCATTAACTTCTTGATCCGAATCTGGATAATCACGTTTGATGAGCTCCCAAAATCTGCAATAAAAAAGAATTATCATAATAAAATGTACATAGTAGAAAGATCAGTTATTTGAAATGGAAATGTTGCCAGGTACTCTTGATTCAAGACAAAAAAGTAACAAACCAAGAACTGGGAGGAAAACTATGTATGAAAACCTTAAGTCAGATAATCTGGTAATAAAACTTCAGGAAGAAAATAAACTCAGTGTTGTTAGATAAGGATGATAGTAAAATTAAAGGGTATATCCAACAATATATCCAAAGTAGCAGAAAAGAAAATTAAATAGAAATATTCAACATGGCAGTACACATGTAATCACATTTAGTACTTTCATCGGTAGGTACTTAATAACAAAATACGATAACAAGAGTAAATAATAGTAAAAAAAATTGTAACATCATTCTTTATATTAATGCATAAATTTTATAATGGATTAAATAAATTATAAGTAAAAACATTTTACTTATTATGAAAATTAAAGACTTCTCAGTAAGTAAAAGATGTGTTTTATTTAATCCATACATTGATTCTTCTAAATAATTAAAAATTAATAATCATGGGAAGAAATTCTCTCCACGTGCTTTTAAAAGTTATTAGATACTACAGGCTTTTAAAAGATTTTTTACATTATCCTTTATGGAAGTACATAGCATTATTAGAGATCAATTTCGAGGTTAATATTATAACTTATGTTGGATGTATTTTGTACAACACACAAAAAACATATTGCCTAAAAAATCAATCTTGAACATAAAATACAATATATTTTAATAAATAAAGCACTTCTATCCAACATAATTCATTAATAATGAAAAGAAACAAATCATTTAGTGTACATAGACATTTATAAAATCGCAGCGATTAAATAATCAACATCAACACGCAAATAACATCAAAACTGTATCATTACTCTCTCACAAATACGGCAATAAATCATTTAAAATAAATAATCATGAATCAATGTGAAACATAATTCTACGTATTATTTGAGATACACAGAAGTCACCTATCAATATGTTTTTTTATTTTAGCTGTAGTCCTGCTTTCGGCAAACAATAAGGTGACATCAGTCACTACTTATTGGAATAGGAAGATTTCAACCAAACACAGAAAGTAAATACATCTTGTGAGAGAATAACGAAGCATAAAACATATAAACAATACAAATTAGTTATATTGTCAACAAAGACGTAAAGTACATACGCTTTACTGCAGTGATACCCTAATGACTCTTTGGATTTAGTAATTTCTTCAACAGTGTTACTATGAACTTGAAAATATATGGGAGCAAAATTTGTAGCAACTACCGAATTCTCAAAATTTCCATCAGAATTGAGAAATTTAACTTTAAAATCTTCAGAAGGTCTCCCAAGATAATCCTTGGCCATTTCATATACAATATTTCCAGTCTCCCCATGGCACCTGCAAAGAAAATACCGAATGACTTGTCAAAGTTTAATTTATCGACCGACGGTTCTTGGTGGAAGTTCATATTAATAATTTTTAAAATGAAACACGGTGTATAGTTATTCCACTATTGGCTTTATTTATTTTTGCGAGCCGGCTTTCAAGAGCTTCCGCTCTCATCGTCAGGCAAAAGTAAAGTGATGATCTTTACTTTTGCCTGACGATGAGAGCGGAAGCTCTTGAAAGCCAGCTCGCAAAAATAAATAAAGTCAATTGTGGAATAACTATACACAGTGTTTCATTTTAAAAATTATTAATTCGAATGACTTGTTCAATAGCTAAAAATAATTTTTATAATGTAGGTATCTTTACATAGCAATTTTTTAATTATGTATAAGTGGCATCAGAAAAAAATAAAAATTAAGAAAAACATGTTATTAAATAACATAAACTTATTATCTTATCATACAAGATTCAACGTCAAATATAGATAAGATGTAACTTAAAACATTTACTTATACATATTTACAAGAATTCTTTGTTTAAGAATGATTGTCGATAAAAATATAAATTTTATGACAATAATAAGCAATTTTATTTACATAAGAGGTATTAAAAGCAGAGGCCACCGCCGGCAATGTGTACTTGCTGAGTTCAATCCTCCTTAGCATTATCGAATACTTCAATTACTATACACGCGGTTGATACTGGTATTGTCTGTCACAACTCTTTTTCAAAACTCAATACTGACAGGAAATTTAATGATATTTGATTCGTGGTATTTATTAAAAAATTAAATAACCAAAAACATGCTAGTTTTTGCAATAAGATACATGAGCAATATGTAAAAAGGATGCAAAAGGCAGTGCCTTTTTATTAACAAACTGAGACTAGAAGTTTTTATATATATATATAGATATGTAGTTGTTACTTGAAATCACATGTAATATTTTCTATTAAAATGTCAAAATAATAATAAACTTTCGAGTGGCATTCACTTTTTCCCATACATAGTTGATATTTTCCACACATTCATAGCAACATAAGCTTCGTATAGAATGAGTATGAATGATATGTGATATTTTGAGTGGTATTTTGGTTTACAAGACATCTGAACTAAAATATTCTATCTAATGAGCAGTGGAGCTAAATGTATACTTTAATGAAAATGTATAAAAAGGGGAGTGTATGCTCTTCATAAAAGAGGCACTACTAATTAAAATTATTACACCTTTTTACAGAAAAACATATGCTTAACTAATCCTATTTTATAATACCCAACTTTTCAACTATTGGATAATTTATTTAATTAAAACCTTATCAACTAATAGTAATTTCAATTTTTTTAACATCACTTTGAATCTATTTTTTATAAATATCATAGCCCAGAAACAGAGCTCAGCAATTAATAATCACTGATTTTATCACTGAAATGAAATATTTATAATCAGCTAATACTATCATAATACAGCTAATACTACCAAGTATAATACAGCTAATACTTTCATAATACAGTTAATACAACCAATTGTAATGCAGCTAATACTATTAAGTATAATGCAGCAAATACATTCATAATACGATTATTACTGGAAATATTCAACAGTTTATAAACTACATATACATTTTTTTAATGAAATAAATGAAACTCTTATAAAGTGATACGTAATTAAAATAGCATTTAAAAATTATTTAGAATATCGAAAACGATAATCATAATGTAAGTTATACATCACTTCTTCATATTTTTCAACAAAAAAAAGATCTATATAGTGAGTTACAATCCAATGGATTCGTCTGCAACAAGTATGGATTTTCTTCTCCATTCCTCCTTATTCTCAGCTAGTCTCTTAAGTTCTTTACACGTGAAAGTTTATAGAAAAGATTGGTAGCTTATTCTTTGCCCAGGACACTACAGATCTAATATATTCCAAGTCACATACGATACGGTAAAAGAAAACTAATATATTTATACATGATTAGTATTGAACATAATGTAATGATTTATAAACACAAATTGTTTCACCATTGAGCTCCCAAGTCTATTTTGCTGCCTTCAACATCTATGGAATGTATTCTCCCTCCGATACGGTCACTAGCCTCCAGACCTAGTACATTGAAGCCATCTTGGTGTAATCGGGACATGGCTGCTATGCCTGCTGCCCCACACCCTATCACTATCACATCGTACAGTTTAGTTGGCGCACTGTAAAATAAACAATTTCAATTTGGTGAATATTGAATAATGAGGAAAAACACAAGTCGAACGAGCATACTTTCAATAAAAAAGTTTAACTTTAACAGTTTCAAATGAATCCAAACATGTGCCAAAGATAATCATCCCAAAGATAATAATAATAATAAAACAAACATAATAATAAATAATTAATTATACAAAAGGTGTGTATTATTGTCTTGAAGCGATGTCAATGTGAGTTAAAATACGCTTGTGTTGTGAAGATGGAGTGAGTCAAACCCAAGATCTTCTAACCAAAGTCTTAGACTATTATTAGTCTAACTACAATACTCTTCCTTCTTCACTCTTAATAATCTGATATTGTTGTTATAAAAATGGTATATTATGAAAGAAAATAGTCAGGGTTATGAAGAACCTTGTGAGCAAAACAAATATACAACAATCAATGAATGTACTTAAACCAGCAAAGACTGTTCAGTGTCTTCAGTGATACAGATAAGTCAACAAAAACCTAATGTATGATATTGAATATGGTAGAAAAAGAACAAAAAAATGCACAATAGTTGTGTTAAATCAATTTTTATTTATGAACTGATCCTTCTCCTATTTACATACAGTAGGGCCAATTCTGAATCTTGATGAACTAACTAAACTAACTAATAATAGTTGACTAATATTAGTCATTATAGTACAAATTCGTATTCAGTATTAGTTACAAACTATGAACAACTCTAAACTCGATAACCACCAAGGGCAAACGGTAAAATCTATGGGACAAACAAATATAAGTCGGTGATGCCGCAATAAAAAATGTTTTTCACGTTCTGATTTACACTTCTGGCAACAATTTAATAGTAGTCGCGCGTGAAAATTGTGAAATGTCAGATTTGCCGGAATATTTTGACGTTCGCATTTGCGTCGGTGGTGGTATAATTTTACAATTAATAGATGCCAAGAGTTGCGAGGACCCTAAAAATATCCATTTTTTACTTTTAATTGAAAAAACAACTTTAAACTTCCAAAATATATCAATATTCTGCGACAAAATGACAGCAACTAATAATATTCGCACATTAAAAGTCGCGAATAAAATTCTGCCAAATACAACTAATTGTAGTTGTCAGATGTCAACTAAAATTTCGTTCTGAATACGAAATCCATAGATTCTCGAAATTTATAGTTGTACTAAGGTGTCAAAATGAACTAGCTAACTAAATTAGTTTTAGTATGGAAAACTGTGAATACGAATTTGAACTAAATATTATGACTCAACTATCTCCTTACACTTAGTGCAACTAAACTATTTTATGATTCAGAATTGGCCATAGTATAAATACAATTTTAAAATTACTATAGACCAAAATAGAGGGTATCAAAAATATACCTAATCACGCATTTTTTAATATTACACATATATATTCCAAAATATTCAAATATATTAGGATAGGATACATTATTGAATGAAATTAAAATCCACTTACCCCCAATTAACTTGTGACATCTTTTCTTTATCTGCTGCCGGATCAATAAGCTGTGATGTTAGTACACTATATAAAATATATATAGGCAATATTTATATTACTTATAATGGCTCCATTGGAGTTTATCTGCTAGATATCAGATAAAATAAATCCACAATGATAAAAAAACATATGTTGTAACTAATTAACAAGTGTTTTTTTTATATAATATTTACAATGTAGAGAAATGTCACATGTCTTGAGATAGATTGTGTTATGTAATGGATTGTGTATTATGTAAATGACAGAGGAAAAGTGCATACAAAAGTATTGATAAAGGGTGTGTCCTAGGTGTCCTGAATGAACTTTGCTACACATCAAGAGCAAAATTGTAAAGAAGAGAGAGATTGGCAACACTTCATTATTGAAAAAATGCACACACCCATAAATACATTGATCCAATTCTACCTCAACTAATAATGCACCTTTGTTTGCAGAATAAATGTATAATACGCCTTTATATAAGATTCTTAAATATCGGGATACACTTTGTTTATCTCACACTAAAAAAGGATGCCTGCTTTATTAGTAGAATAAGAGATATTACCAAATGTATTTGATGACTGTAAAAAATATTTTGGCAAAATAATTAAAAACAATAGAGTTAAAACATACTAGAAATTCCTAACTAACGAAACATGAAGAATGAATTTTTTTATTAACTCAAAAACAAACCAACATCCTTTTAAAGTAAATATATAAATAGGAAAACTAAATTATCAATTTCCAAATTAAAAAAAAAACTCATTTTATACCCTTCCTACTGTGTATTATATTGCCTTAAATTGTATTTAAGTCAATTTCATTTTTCAATATTTCATGTGTAAACAGATGAGATTCATAAAACAATATATAAATGGAAAAAATAAGTATCGGTAGATATACAACCTCCCCTTAAACACATACACAAAAAGCTAAAAATGACAAAAATAGTAACTTGTCTGAAATTTTAACTACAAATTGTACAAAACTAGAAAAATGTACACAATCATCGGCAAAATATAGTACCATCACCTTTCTTGACATATTATATAATGTATCATCTATGTACTACTTGAATTAGTGTTAGAAAACATAGAACAAAATATTGCGTAGTTAATGGACCCTTCCCGAAAAAAATGTTCCAGACTACAGACACTACCATATTGTAAAGTATGATGGAGCTAATATTAAACAAACATGATTTTAATATTGTCTTCACTTATAAAATATTCGTTCAATAATCAAGGAACATTTCATGTTTGTAAATGTGCGTAGTTATTCAGAAAAACATAATAAAATGAAAGAAAATTAATAATAGTATAAAACATTTGAACTGAAAATGTATTAATGTAGATTTATGAAAATAAACACATTGCTTCGCCAACACTTGATGTATTGAGGATGAACTTTGTTTATAGTTTAGAATGATTTATATAATTATATCATTGTTAAAGAAAAACTTAACAATTTTATTATTATTAACCTCAAAACACCGAACGAAATTAAAACCAAACGTCAACTAGACTAGAGAAAACAAGTGTTGCTATAGTCAAATCAAATGTGTGTTACCAGCTGAAAAAATGTACAAAAAAAAAAAATATTACATAATATTTCAAAAATCATAACTTCACCAATAAAACATGACCACAAGCAAATGCGTTGGGGGTATTCAAACTTATCACTGAGGGTAATCCTCGAAATCATTTTTTTAATAGATATAATATAATACATCAATATAAAACAGATAATAGTGATAAGCACTCGATATGATTTTTATGAAAGGTGTTTCGACTAAAGTGACTGTAAATACGTTTTTTCCTACTGTTTGACTTGTAGTATTCAAATTGTTTCATGTTGAATGCTCATCCAGATATCAGGATCTAAACTGTTTATCAAAAGCAAACGCATATAAATATTACATTAGTTCATCCTACACTTGAAAATTAACAGTTATTTAAAATTGAAATAAATTAAAAAAATATTCTGAATGCAATAGAATGATGATTTTGTTTATAATTCTGATATTCAATACTAAATCAAAGAAACTAGAACAAAACTTGTTTATGGTCGTCTCATCAACAAAGTAAAGTATGTAGAATTCACATTGTTTCACTTTGGATAATCATCCAGAGTGTCAGGGTCAAACCTATTCATCAAAAGTGATTATGTCTGTTCACACTTGTTCATCCTATGCTTTCTCTGCCATGTCAACACTCAGTCATGTTGTTGACGTATTTTTATAAAAAATGATTATTAAATAAATAATGAAAAAAAAATAGTTGTTAAAAATTAAAAACATACATACATCTTCTTCCTCTTGTCCTATTTGGGTCGGGGGCCCATTGCGCCTGGGTACCTCCTCCAGAGATCCCTGTCCACCGCTGCTTCCAGGACCTCTGGCCACTCCAAACCGAGCCTTTCAACACACAAGTTCGACACTTGCCCTTACCAGTTTCTTCTAGGGCGGGCCACCGGTCTTCTGCCCTCTCCCACAACCTCCAAGGAGCTAAGTGGTAGTCTGTCTTCTGGAATGCAGAGAAAATTAAAATAAATTAATATTATTCTTGACAGCATGATAATTTTGTGCATGATTCTGACTTTTAATAAAAATTCATAGAGAATAAGACAAATAATAGGATAAAACTTGTTTATGGTCGTTTCAGTGAAAGGACCTTTCATCAAAATTATGTTGGATAGCAGTAATCACTAAAGGGGTGTTCACATTTGTTCACTTTCAGTGATCACTCCGGATGATCCTCCAAGATGAAAAGGTGTGAACAGGCGTTTCATCAATAGTGATCACTAGCGATGAGGTAGGAAAGAGATTATCACTTGTCATAATTTTTATGAAAGGTCCTTTCACTGAAACGACCATAAACAAGTTTTATCTTATTATTTGTTTAATTCTCTATGAATTTGTATTGAATGTCAGAATCATGTACAAAATTATTCTGCAGTCGAGAGCTATATTAATTTATTTAAAGTGTTATTTTTCATTTTTGAATTTGTTTAATTATTTTTATACGAAAATACGTCAAACTACATACAACATGAGTGAGAGTGTTGACATGGCAGTGAAAGCATAGGATGAACAAATGTGAACAGACGTGATCACTTTCTATGAACAGGTTTGACCCTGACACTTTGGATGATCATCCAAAGTGAAGCAATGTGAATGCTACATAAGACTTTCATTTTCATCCGTCATCGCTAGTGATCACTATTGATGAAACGCCTGTTGACACCTTTTGATTTTGGAGGATCATCCAGAGTGATCACTGAAAGTGAAAAAATAAGAATAAGAAAAAAACGTCTATGAAAAAAAGATAATTGTTTTCTATGCTATTGACTGCAAACATATACCTAGATATATAATAGGTCTATGACTGCAAATTATAGACCATTAACGGATGACGTCACAGAAAAATCATTGAGGGGCATCAGGCATCCCAACACAACAGACGATTACGGTGTAATATTAGGTGGAACGCCTAAAGAATACCTAATAATCAAAAAAACTGTCAGTGTCGATTTTGTTATTATTTTGTCGTCTGACTTTTTTTTTTCTCTTATGGCATAACATCCTACGAGGATGATTTGCGCAATCTGACTGTTTGCCCCCCAAGCAAAAGCAAATCCATAGACAAGACCACGTGACCTTTAATGGTCTATAGCAGGCGTCGGCAACCTATGGCACGCGTGCCAGGCTTGGCACGCGATGGGGTTCTGAATGGCACTCTACAAAGTAATCAGGGAAATCGCAAAAATATCGAGACGAAGTGATTTTTAAATAAGAGAAAATGTTTAATTATAATTATTTATCGCGCCTGCAAATAAATCGACCATAGACAAAGATGAACTTAAAACCTACGTTGAAGCACTTAAAGATGAATTTTCCAGAAGATGCAAAAGACTTTGAAGCTCATGTGCCTATATTTTCCTTCTTCATAAAACCAGATTTAATAGATCCATTAATAATCCCGTTTGATTTTTCAATTTTTGAGTGGATGAATGTTGATAATTTTGAAATGGAACTTATCGAACTAATATCTTCAGAATTATGGAAAACAAAATTTAAGGAATTACGAAAAAATCTGGAAGATGACTCTATGGAAAAATCGACTGCTATATTAAATTGTTGGATGTCATTGCCGGAAAGATTTAATTGTTTAAAGAAAATTGCATGTGCTCTCCTTTCCGCTTTTGGTTCCACATATCTCTGTGAACAAATTTTTTCTCACATGAAACATATTTTGAGTCCACAAAGAAGTCGTTTAACAACTGAACATTCAGAATCTTGTGTGAAATTAAAAGTCACAAATTATATTATTGAAATATTAAGCAAAAATGTGCAGGGACAAGGTTCGCATTAAAAAAAATTAATTTATGTTAGAATTTTATGTTATTTTTTTAATAAATATGTTTAAAAGATAAATTTGGTATAAAATTCTTCTCCTCTAGAACCCCATTATATAATTTAGAATTAAGGCGGCACCCTGAATCATATTGGTAGAGTGGCTTGGCACACCACAGCTAAAAGGTTACCGAACCCTGGTCTATAGCAAACAAAAATAATTTAAAATTGAAATTTATGGTGTAAAATATAAATATTTATGTTTTTAGCCAATAGAAAATAATATATTATTGTCTCAAAATCAGCTTTTATGAATGAATAAAGTAGTCATTCGAATCAATATCTTAATATATGTACATCGATTGACGTCGTTATCAAAGACGAATCGGGAAAAAATAAAATATTCTAACGATCAATTGAAATGATTGTTATAATACTCATACTATAATGAAAAATTGTGTTATTTATCGATTTTGAAATAGTGGGCAAGAAGTTTTGGTGAATATCTCAAAATCTGTCCTAGTACATAATTTTTTTTTATTTTTAGGCTCACCACAAAAGTAACGCATTACTATATATTTTTGTTTAACCATTTTTTTCTCTTAATCAATTAGAAATAAGTTTCCGTATGCTTACTTAAAAGTGATTGGTTAAAATTTTGCCCATAGAAAAAGATGGCGATTATATGGTTGATGTTCTTTGGAACAGATAAGTGTTAGTTACGTAAATTGCCACTTCGAGCCCCGTAGCGTGTCGAACCTCGCGAGGTAGATTTCGACGATTTCGTGCAGTTTCGGTTTTACTTGGCCGTTTTCCACCGTGATTTTGGGTAGTGCCGCTTCGCTTCTTGTGAAAATACTTCAAGAATAATGGCACTTTTTCAAATATATTCCACAAAATTATGTGCATTGCAGGTATGTTTCGATTACATTATTATGTAGATAATTTTGAATTAGATGTTATTTAAAATAAGCGGTTTGATGCCAAAATGCTTCGCGGAAAACCTCATAATTTTAGCATCTTCCTTTTATGTAATCTTGTCGTAAAAATATATTTAACTGTTTTCATGAATGCTGGATATTCAATTGTATTCACATAATACGTCTTATTGTATATATTCATCTTCTTTGGAGTTTTTCTGTTATGTCAGTGGTTAATATTACTCGTTATTATAGATATCTGATATATATTATACATACTTCATATGCAGTTCAGACCAAATTTTAAAAAGTTCAATGTGCTTTACGCGATACTGTCAAAAAATATGACGTTAACTAGGTATAGAAGTAACCTCTTTGAGTTCAAAGTTTAGCACATATTATTTTTAGAACAAACCACAAATGTGATTCTAATACAAAGAATTGCCAAAGCAGCACTTTTTTGTACACTTATTATTTATCATCGTTTTACAATCCACTTTTAATTCATCACATTAGAAATCACGGTTGTTATAGTTGACATTTTTTTATTTGCTTTGTCTCAAAATGAGTATATGTCAAATAGTCGTTTTAGATATTAAATTTTTCTGAATTGTGATTTATACAATTAACAGATTTGAAATTACCAGTGGTCAAGTGTAGTTAGTAAATTCATATCTTGTGTTGTAAAATTCTTATTTTTGATGTTAAAATTATGTAACACTGAAAAAGGGTGGTCTCAAGAAGGTATGAAAGAGAAAGAGTACAGCTATGTACAATTTGCACGTGCTTCGGAAAGAGATGTAGTGTTATAGGTACTCCATAATAAATGCATTGCATACATACATACATACTTAGGAACAATGAGATTTATTTTGCATACTAAAAATCTAAATGAGTTAAAATTTGCCGGTCTATATTCTGTATAAATTTTTATAATTATTTAATATCTTAATTTTCTATATTACTCCGTGGCTTAACAATTAGACGGTGACGGTAATTCATTTATAGCAGCAATTTTCACACTTTTCTGGTCAAGAGCCACATACGATAATGTGAGGTATCATTGTGGGCCATACATTTATCAGTTAACACTTTTCTAGGTAGTGTTCGCCTTTATAAGGTAATTTCAATCTAGAAAGAACGCGAAGTATGGTGGTCTACTAAAATTATTGTTTTGCGGGCTGAATGAAGGCCGTCGTTTGAAGACCGTGAATTTTGGCTTAGAATAGTATTATTAAAACTGTATAATTATGGAAACCTTTTGGATTTATCTACCGATGTTGTCTTCAGTGTAGCCAACTCGGATTTTGAAAGATACGCAGCTCAGACAAAAGATAGATACGCATGATTTATAATAACTTCCCATCAGGATTTTGAAAAAAAAATTTTTTTTTAGCTCCCATATGAGATTTGCTTTCTGGAATATGAAAAATAAGTACCTTTCTTTAGATCCCCCTTAGCGATTTTCAAAATGGTAAGCAATTTGAAAAAAAAACGCGATGTCTTCGGGTTTGATCGAATATTTTAGGAAAGTGGTACGTTCGAAAATTTAAAGTGTAAGATTTGACAAAAAGCCTTAAAGTACGTTAATTCAAAACGGTAGGACGTAGTACCAAATGAGAACAAAAGTACGTATAAATCTACGTAAAAATGCGTTTACGTAGACTTGGCGATACTGATAACCTTAACCAACATAGCTGCATTGAGTTGACATCGCGTTCGTTCAAAACTAGAGACATGTAATAAAGATAAAAGTGCATACCCACACTATACACTGCACGTGATTCATTGTAAGTCAATCAAAGACGTCTTCTATTCAGCGATGAGACACATCAATAATGTCGTCCATTACCCACCCTAAATGTGGTATTTTAATATTTACATAGACGTCTTCCTGGATGTTCAGTTTGAGGTCATTAATTATTCTGTTTGCAAAAAAATACCGTCTTAAATTTTTGTTAAGTACATCTATTTGATTCATGTAAATAATTATATTTATTTGTAATCATATGAGCGAAACACCGTTTCTTTAATATAACAAAAGAATATTTAGAAAAACATATCTAAAAAAATAACACTGTTAGAATATTATTTGCGATTATGATCAGTATAAATGGTTTTAAGTTTGTCCAACTGCCAATTTTCACAACAAATTCACGTTTTCCGTTGAGATTTAGGTATATATGAAAACAATCGTGTTAAATTTATATCTGTACATAGTTACACTATGTTAATTGCCCATTATGATTTTTGTGCAAGTGAATGTGAGTTGTCACAATGGTTAAAGATGATTTTTTCGATCTTTCAAATTTAAATGTCTCTTATACAAGGGAAAACGCTCTGTACTTGTTGTTTAATCACGCGGTTTCATCCTCTATCTACCGCGCTCGGGATACGGCGTGCAGGTATAGGGTACCTATACCTAGATAGAAATTTTATTCAGCATGCCAACATGTTCAACATCTTTATGTTTTCTTTTTTAATATATTATGAATCTTCTAGGCATTTGGCATAACTACTCTACTGATATACCATCACGGCCACAAGTGGAGTAGTCAGCGGACTAACTGCGTGACGTATGATAATAAAACACAAGACATGCACGATGGGTAACGCATTTCATTAAAATTTAAGAAATTTAGCATAGATATGAGACTTCATCGTTAATATAATGTTTATGGAAATAACGAGAGTAGGTACATAATATTTTGTTGTCTAAATCAAATTGTAATATTTTGAAAATGTTTGTAGATTTTGAGCCATTACCGATCTCAATAGATCAGTCTATATACTCGATTATCTTACAATCTATTGATAATCAAGTAAAGAATATTGTACATTTTAATTCTCAGAATCGATTACCAAGGCGACTGCTTTTTATGGCAACTATAATATATATTCCCGTAGATAGGAGAGGCTGTTTAGTTTGCCACTTCAATGCTGTGAGTGTCTGGGGGTGGGGTAGTTGTCTGGGATATTGTATTATGTGAGTATTTGGCTGCTGTGCAAACTTGAGCTCCAGCGATCTTTATGTGTACATATCATTATAGTAATCAAATGCCGAAACGTCCTTTGCTTATTTCGAAACTATCTTAGTCCGAATTTGTCCGGTATGTACATATTTTTTACTCTCAATACATTTTTTTGCGTAGATGCGTATATGGACCAACTGAAGAGGGACATGAACTGTGGCTCATACGTAGAGCTGAAAAGACTGGCTGAGAATAGGGAGGAATGGAGAAGAAAAACTAAATTCGTTACAGACCAATCCAATGGATTGTAACTCATTATATATATACATTTTTTGTAAGTAGGTACCTACCAACTATAGTACATTATTCCGTAGTTGTAGTGTGCATTTATGAATGTAAATTAACTTAATGGAATTCTTTTAAAAATTCTTCAACGCTTCGGCCATATTACTTCGTGATCACAGACCGTTTTTCGTCCTTTGTCCTCACACCATGAACGTGTATCTTTAGGTTTTAATTTTGCCGGTCTTTTATAAGCTTTTGTTTATTCGCAGACGGAATGTCTCATTCGTTTTTCTAGTTGGTATCATGCCGTCTTTTTGAGATACGTATTTACGATGTATAAAATTTCCATCACATCGTGCCTACATAATTATTTTCTACGGCATTTGGTGCAATCAGCTGTTCCTATGCGCTGTACTACTATGGTTTCATATTCATATTATCATCTACTTCAATGGTCGGTATAACATGCAGCTATGTGTAATTGTGGATAGTTTTTTTTTTACTTTAGTAACTGTAATCGACGTAATTTTTATATTATTATTATGGAAACTGTTAACAGTTAATTTTTGCTTTATTATGTTAATGAACGGTCATATTGAATAAATTATGTTTGAAGCGCGTTAATAGTTTTCTCTTCTGTTCAGTGTTAAATTCATATTCACCCTAATAATTAACGCATGTGTGTGTGTGTAAGTACTCATACGTATCTATACTGTTCTTTCTTTTTGTAGTGGAAACTAACAGTATCATTGCGTCACTATATTACATATATTGAATCTTACTGTTTATTTTATTTTTTCTCTGATAGGAGTCACGTATGCCCCGTTGTTGCGCTGCATGAAAATAGTTTTATTTACATACTTTATTGTCTTTTTTTCTTCCACGTGAGTGAAGTACATGCAATTGCAAGTACAGGTCGAAGACATTACTCTTCCAACATAATTTCCCGCGCCCTTGAGATGGATGCTCCATTAAATGGCGCCTCATTTGATCATCCGACAGACATAATTATGCAAAACTAAAAAATTATGAAATATTGATTATTTTATGTAACTGCATATTTTTGTTACATATTTCATTTATAGAACATTAGAAAAGTTACAGAAAAGTATGTTAGGGACTCCGCGAAACAACAAAGCATAAGGCGTTCCGTAATAATACATAATAATATATTAGGTGCAAATCTAAGTATCAGTGAATCAATAAATACGCCGAACAGTGAAGTACTTGATGATTATAGTAATGATGTGCGAAATTATCATTTTTTTGTATCTCTTAGTTAATATATATTATATGTAAAACTTTATTTAGTTGGATACAATTATCTTATCAATTACGTGTGGCATGAATTAGAAGATTACGTTTCGCATATTATAATTACCTGTATTTTTAGAATGATTTTGTGTCGTTCTTTTTCCAAATATTGTTCTTTAATTGTTTTGCTAAAAAGATAAATAGGTAGTTTTTACCAGTCGCATAATATTTCATCTTCATATTTCACATCATTATAATGTCAATATTTTTTTAATGCGCCTAACACTTAAGTGTCCTAAATGTCATGAAGATATTTGATTTGGTAAATTTAGCGATGAGGTTTGCCACCCATCCTGAATATCTTGATTTTATGTTGGCATGGAGAGGACAGCTTGCATGTGTATTATATGCAGCTGGTCTGCTGGCTACCCTAGTGTGATATATGCCGTGATGGTATAGTATAGTAGTAGAATTCGAAATATTTCTTATACCATTCGGTTTTTATAAGAAAAAGGTGGACGGTCCTTTTTTGTTAAAGACTATTTCGAGACGTTTCCGAATTTGGTGGTTTTATTCTATTTTTCGAAAACGAGGACCATTTTTTTTATATCTCACATTCCCAGAATTGGATGATTTGGTAAAGCTTTCAAAAGTGATGACATTGTTAAGGTTTCATTCAAATTTATTGTCCCGTTGCCAAATGTTCAACTAATTTCAAATATCTCATGACATTTTGATAAAATAATAAATTTTACAAATTTATTTGATTAGTTTTAAAATATCGAAAAGACAGCACTCAAAAAAGGAGGACAGTTGATGACCTTATTCTCTTACATAATACGAGGGTTGCTATTCAAGTTTTTGAGATAGACAAGTATAAACAAATATTTATAATCGAAAATGGCTTTATTGTCTTGCAAAATATTCTCCATGAAGATCAATCCACTTTTGCATGCTTTGAACCCATTTTTGAAGCCCTTTTTCCAGTTCGATTGAGGTACCTCCAGAACACGTGATTTGAATGCATCAACCTCTTCAGGCGTCAAAAAACGTTGACATCACAATTTATTTTTGATCTGCGGGAATAAGAAGAAACATTGAGTGGCAAATCAGGATTGTGCAGCGGATGACTCATCAATTCGATGTTTTAAATGCTCAAAAATGCACTTGTTTAAGCTGATGTGTGAGAGCTTAAATTATCGTGGTGGAAAATGATTCGTCTTCTGCAATTGGTTTCCCTTATTTTTCCGAACACTTCTTGCAAACAAATGATTCTGTACCATTCAGAATTAAATGTTCTATGTTACTCTTATGGAATGGTGGCGATATGTCCAGTTATTCCGAAAAAACAGGCGACCATTTGCTTCGAAGTGCTTCGTGCGCGAACAGCTTTTGTTGGATTTGGCTCATCTTGAAAGCCCCATACAGGCGATTGTTGTTTAGTTTTGGGCTCATTTGCATAAATCTATGATTCGTCAGCTATCAAGATCTTATAGACGTCAAACATATTTTGAACTACTACAACATATTAATCATTCCAACTGATCACACTCATCCATAGTCAACCTATTTGAATAGGTATTAGCTATGTAGGTATGTTGTATATGATACACATACATATGTGAACTTCCTTAAGGAGTGCACAACACAGAGTTTCGACGCTTATGAATCGACTTAGGCTTGGTTAAGAGTACTCTTTAAACCTAGGTAACATTCCCAATTCCTCTGTGTCATGCTTATCACATGATTTGAAATTTTTGAAAGTTGTCTTATAGACGTCTTTTGAAGCACCACGATTGTTTTTTTTTTCATAATTTGTTTGCAAAAATCGACACGGGCCTTTTTTTGAGCGATTGTCAAACTGCGGTATCCAACGCGAAAAAATATTTTTGACAGCCAAACGTTCATGCAATATTAAATGTATGCAAGTGGAACTAATGCTCAAGCATACCTCAATCTCATAGTATGTCACATGAAGATCTTGCAAAATCAATTCACGCACAGCTTTGATGTTTTTTGGCACAACAGCCGATTTTGGACGACCTTCACGAAATTCGTCCTTCAACGAAGTCTGACCACGACTGAATTCAGAAAACCAGCGAAACATGGTGGCTCGAGATGGTTCTTCACCATTAAAAGTCGCAACAAGTTGATCGGCACACCATTGTTGGTTTAATCCACGTCGAAAGTCATAGAAAATTATAGCACGAAAATGTTCACAGTTTAATTCTATTTATTTAACAAAGTAAATTTTTCAAGTATGTATAAACAATAGAAATATCACTCGTATGACAAAACGTTCTGAGTATGTTTCCCATAAAATGTTTCAAACTTTACGATGACAAAGTCAGATTGGACATATTCGCACTGGTTTTGCCGTATCTCAAAACTTAAGTGCTACCCTCGTACATAAAAAAGTTGTCGATTTTGTTGATACTGTTAGTTGTTTTATGCATTCTTGTTATTTTCCTGATATGTTCTTTGCATATATTGATCCTTCTAACATGGATAACATCGAATAATATGCAACTGTTTATATGTGAGGCGCTGTCAAAGCATTAACGTCAATAATTCAATGCCTACTTATCATAATATGATGTAGGTATGACATAACATCGTTACGAACGTAAATAATAAATCGCACATTTGTTGTGCATACATACCTGTTTATGCAACGAAGGCCCATCAGTAGTTTACAATAAGCATAGTACCTACTTACCTTTTTACCTCATAATTGCGGTGTGTATTCATTTGTATGAGCTCTTCTACACATCTATTTCAGTATTTACTAATCACAGGTATGTTTTTTATAGCGTTCAAGTATTCAATGTGAGTATCTGTGATAAATAGAATTTAAGTTTGTACAGTTTTGTATTTATTTGTTGTTATAAACTCAAATACAACTTTATACGCTTTTCACAGTAAGCTAAAAGCTTGCGTCATGAAAGGAAAGTTTGTTCGCACCTGGGATCGAACCGCGCACCTCTTGTGCATGAGGCCGTGACTACCTCCAGGCTACCGATGAACTCAATTTATTTTGTAAATTGTTGGTTTTCGTGAATAAACGTTTTTTTATTATAAAAATAATTATTGCTAGAGAGAAACATAAGCACATCTTTAAAGGGATCTAGTCTGGGCATTGTCTGCTAGAGAATAACAAAAATCTTTGTTGATCATAAATTGTTACGTAAACAAATAACGTAAAACTAATTAATGTCAATTGACAGATTTCAATTTTTGAATGGCGCACATAGCAAAACTCATTTCCTTAGTTTTTGCATTTAAGAACAAGTTAAAAAAAATAAGCGTTCTGTTCTCAGGATTAGAACTTCTTATACATTGAAATTATACTTTATGTAACCTTGAAAATATCGTGTATAGAATTTCAAATGTAAAAAATGTAATTTCAAATTTGACTGCGTGATTATAATTGTTTTTAAGTAGAGATGCAACGAATATTCGACAACTATTCGGTGTTCTGCCTATTCGGCAACATCTTTACTATTCGGCCGAATACCGAATATTTGGTCTATTATTCGGTATTCTGCCGAACGGTTATAATGTAAAACTGGAAGGAACTAATAGCTTGTAGATTTCACTTATTTTAGAGGCATTAACTATGTAACAATTACGAGACATTTTCAAATAAAATATTTAAACTTGAATCACTATGTTTATTTGTTACATTAATTTAACAAATTTGTTACATTAATTTAACAAATTAATGTAACAAATAAACATAGTGATTCAAGTTTAAATATTTTATTTGAAAAAAGCTTGTAGATTGTTGCTATTTCATTATCAGCTTCAGATGCATAATTATTAATCCTCAAATATCTAATTAATTTATTTATTGTTATTAATGTTGGAACACAAAAATTTAGAAAAAATGTACCGATTAAATATTTAGTTTTGGATTATTATTTTTTTACCTATTTTCAATAACACAAATAAATATTTCAAATACATTATTTACTATAAAACGGAACAAAGACAACGTATATTTTTAACAGTGCGGTTATTACATATATAGTATATTTTACTTTCTGTTGCGTTTTTAAGCATAATACAGTATATACAAAAATAATGATATCTGGAATAAAAGACATTTCTACACTTGTTGAATTATGGAACTGGTGTTACGATATTTACCTTTTAATTTTCAATCAGTAATCCCTATAAATTACGGGTGTTATGCAAAAACTATTGCATATTTATTTTACGTACGGATATTGTAATCCTAATTCTGTTTGTTTGTACTATTGAAAAACATTTGGTGACAAGCCGAATATAGTTGCCTACGCGCAATACAGTTATTTACGTATTACTTATTATTATGATTTGAAACCCGTAAGTTACTTTGTTCTTATAATAACTATGTAGGTATTGTAGGTACATCGATGTTCAGAGTTGATGGCAATCTTTACGATAACCTAAATGCGAATACTTAGTAATATTGTGTTATCAGCTAGGCATCTACTGACGTACATTTCAATGAGATCCAATAATCCACTAAGTAATTATCATTATTAGCTGTAAACAGTTGCATAATAATTGTCTGATTTCTTAATTTGATTTCGGATACGGTTTATCAATCGTCGATAACACAGGTGTGCCCGAATATTATTATACACTTGACACGTTGCGATGCTTTTCAAATCACATTCTGGACGAATGGTACAGGATTATAAAACATTCCAAATCACTATTAAATGTTGCAAACTATTTGATGTTACGTTACGACACAGGTGTAATCACTTAACGTAAATATTGATGTCTAGTTTGTTTATCTACATAATTATTATGACATTGAACCCGATCAAAATCGTATGTCGTATTTCCGCCTATTTTATGCTGAGAAATCTATTGAAGATGGTGATGAACCACGTAAGAATAATAATAATTTTAATAAAATATATTATTAAAATATAAACATTGTAGAACTTAGACCAGACAAATAAATTTGTGCAATGGGCGAGTTTATCGCAAGAATATAATTTAATGATTTGATGTATATATTTACTGAGACTATTTGGTTTTTGTTCAGTTGTGGCTGTTGGGTCGCCTCTCTGGCATATTCTGACATATTCTGTTTTTTCATTCGTCTTGCTCTTTCGTTGACTCAGGTGCGAGCTCACCCACTGACTCACTCTTTCACTGACTAAATTGCTAGCTCGCTCACTGACTCACTCACTTGTGACATAACTCATTTTAACTATCTGCACAGACTGACATACTGACTCACTTGTTGTTTATTTTTGTTATTGTTTAACATGATAAATTTACTGTTTCTCTGCCACGACACAGCCTTATGGCTAGTGTGGCTGTCATATTATTATGTATCTTTCATTGTCTTTTGTTGTAAATTTATGTAATTGTAAGCAATATTATTTGAATAAAGAATTATTATTATTATTATAAAAAAGCATGTTGTATGAAGTTATCCATTCTATATAAACTCTTCTTGAAGCTATTATCATTTTAATTGTTTATTAGGAATTTTGTGTGTATTATTCCATGATAATAAATATTACCACGTTATAGATAGTAGGTATCCAGTATAATCGTCGCAAAGCAGTGGCGGGACTAGACCTTTTAAATTGCTCGTGTTTTTTGTATTACAAAATCTGAGGAGCATGGGGTATCATTATTTTATATCACTTCCCTTCAAAGAACACAAGAGTAATAATGACATTACCTAACCTATTTGTTCAAACTTAATGAGATTTTTTGAAGATGTTGTTTTTTGTAATGATGTAAATATTTATTACTTTTCTACAAAGAGTTTGAGTTTCTGAAAAGTCTGCAATTTTTTTTTTCAGTCGATACCGTTTACTGATTATTCCTATTGGAAGAGCGTCTACTTGAAACAAAATATAAATCCACGAATATAATATATAACAACGTTAAGTTTAACATAAATTAAAATGACAGAACTTCCTTTGTCGTTGTTTTCGGGCTCACTTTTTATTTATTTATTTATTTATTTTATAAAACAGTGTCATAAAAATACTGATAATTAGTTATTTTGCTTCTTAGATTTCAATTTTATTTTATGTTAGGTGTGATTTTTTCATGTATAAGAGCACGCTACTGCCGTACAGTATGTCCGTCTAGCCAAACAGGTAAATCTTGAACTTGGAACTTTGATACTCAAAAGTAAAACTTGTCCAGAACACGCTGTGGCTTATTAAGTATAGATATTGTATTGTAATAGTACGTAAGTGGTATGGTCAATCGTACTGAATAAAGAAATACGTATTTTTATAATTATGTTGATTAGTAGGTAAGTATCTACTTAAAAACAATTCTTAATATTGCAGTGTATATTTCAAAACAAATTGTGATTTAAACATATTTTGCAATATTTTCTTGTTAATGTACCTATTTAAATTTATATTACGTATATATAGACACACTATTGATTTTCTAAACATTTTTTGCAAGGTAGTTCAACTTGAACTACCTGATTGATATGGACGATCGATTAGTTAATAGTTGAACCACAACTTAATTTGACTGTTAAATAAATAGTTTTATTCACCACACACTTAGACAGAACTATGTTAGATAATATAATTTGTAGGTAAAATTTATTTTATAAAGCAGAGGTCAGCAGGCTTGTACCATCGGCGATCTACAACAATAAAATTGTACGACAGGGAATCGACAAAAAAGTTTCTGTTTCCCAAAATTTTATGATTTCTATTTTCTGTTTTCACCCCCTCTCTCCTGTCGTGGGTTTTCGAAAAAGGTATTGGATATTGTATTATTTGAAACATTTCATAATCTCCTTGGTTTTTAAAAGAATTTTTTCGAATTTTCCGTTTCTTAAAAGACGTTTTTTAGTCTCAAAATTCCAAAGTTTTATATATTTCCTCTCCATTATAAATGTCTACCCCCATAGCCAAATTTTCGAAACGGTATAGGAATTTTAAATATTTAATGTTCTCTTCGGTTTTGTTAAATGAGTATTTTCTCAGAATCTAGTATTTTTTTTTTCTTTTTTTTTTTTTTTTTAAAGATATATCTGGGTTTGTTATAAACCCAAATACAACCTTATACACCTTTCACACTAAGCTAAAGCTTGTGCCGTGAAAGGGTTATTGCTAGTCCACTTTTCAAAAGTGATGACGTTTTTCATTTTAGAAGTAATCGCGCAATTTTCTGTTTGCCTATCACCGGTATAAAAACTTACAGCTGGGCTGTGGTTTATATTATTATCGTATACAGTAGATATATATATATTATTATAATACACATATTATGTAGGTATACTGTAAGCCATCGCATTCATATTGTATGTACATTGGCCGGCCGTGATATTGAAAATATCCCACGTCAAAATATCACGCGTTCTCAGCGAAATACAATACATACACACGTTTGCATATTACCTACTTATGTATTTAAACACTGTTTATTTTGTTTATGAATTCCTTTGCTTACTCACATAATTATTATTAATGCTAATGTATACCTACATATAAGTATGTATTATCTCTTTCCTTCTCACCCCACTCTCGTATTCTCCATTTCTTCCTATTCTGAGTCGTGTGCATCCAATTCTGGCCAACATATTCCACTAGGTCGTATTATGTCCATCTCAATATTGTCTTTCTCACGTCTCTATCGTTATTATATTATGCATCTTATACTAACAAAACTCTTACTGATTTTAATACTTGTATCATAAAAAATGTGATATGAATAATATTAATTTAATGTTACTTCAAAACATAGGAGAGTCCGTATCTATCAGCCTTATTTTTCTAGGTATGTGTTATTTAAAATCCTGGGTGGTCCACTACTATTAGCACAGAAGACCAAATATGTATCTTAACTACTTTTTCTTACTTTGTTAATGTATTATGATCCTTGATTGTTTCCATATCGATGCAAGGCTTATTGTGTTGTTGCAGGTGCAGGTTACATGATTTATCTAGATCTGCCTCTTTTTGACTCATCTGAATAATCCTCTCTGTAAGACGCAAACTTAGGTAGTCGGTTATATCTAAATATAAATAGAATGAATTTGACAAAGACATAACATGTCGAAACCTGGTCACTCAAATAAAAGTAGGTACAATGTAAAACTCTACAAAGTTTTTGTTTAATTTACATTAAATTATGTAGTTTTACAAAATAAACAGTAATATACTTAATACAATTGTCAGCAATGGCAATGTGTCGAACATGGCTAAAATGCTGGTGCACAGTACCATCCTGGTACCGTCACTTACGTATGCAAGCGAGACATGGACGTGGTTGAAGAAGGACGAAAGTGGAATAAATGCAGTAGAGATGCGATCGTTGAGAAGAATGGTTGGTAAAACGCTGCGTGATAGAGTGAAGAATGAGGATATTAGAAGAATGAGCGGATGCAAGAAGAGTGTTGTGGACAGAATGCGCGTGAATAAACTACGGTGGTTTAGGCATGTTGAACGAATGAACGAGGTAAGAATGACAAAGAGGATATACTTGTCTGAAAGAAAGGGTGTGAGGAAACGCGGGCGTCCTAGAACCACGTGGCTTGATTACGTGGATCAAATTCTCAAGGACGGCCGCGTGTTGAGTAAGAGGAACCGACGTGCGTGTATGAGAAACTGTATGAATGTGGAGGAAGCGTGTAAAGATAGATCTGTTTGGCGTTCCGTTCTCTCTGCCTACCCCACTTGGGCCACGGCGGTTATATTTTAATTATATCCTAAACTTTGAATTATTAAGGCATTAATTAATCAAGAAGCTCAAGGTGTTTTGTCGTGTTTACCTTCCATCAAATAATGATTCATTTATAATATGCAGTACATTCATCAAGACTTGTCAATATATTTCATGGGCGTATCTAGGGGGAGGGGGAGGGGGATTTGGCGGGATCTAGTTAAAAATAGGCAGAATAAGTATTAAAATTATGAAAAAAATAGCATTGAAGTGGAAAACTGTTCCCTCTTAGAAGTCAGAGAAAATATAAAGTGGTTCTGAAACTGTTGAACGATGACAAGGAGAACGTAAACTATTTTTAATTCTTATGTCGAATTGAAAGGGGGGAATTAGAAGTTTTGCGCGTGTACCATTTTACTTAAATCGTGATAACTGAAACAATAAAGGTCCACAAATTTAATAGTTGTAATAATAGAAGCTGGTAAGCTGCTGCCCCCACCTGCAGGTACGCCCGTGATATATTATTAATGCGTTACAGTAAAACATACTCATATTATTATGGACGTGTGTGTGTGGAGAGTTCCACGAGATCTTTTTATAGGTATAGTCGACCTTCACTGTATTTCATAGTATTGATGACTCTATTCTTAACGCGGGTGATTAGCACGCATGTTTTTCATCATACGGCTCTTATGTTACGCGGCAATTAGTACATTGATAAATAATAGGTACCTACATACCTAAATAGTTTTAATTTAAGTGTTAATACGTACATAGTCAATGACAGTAATATCTCGATTGAAGATTACTTAATCATGATCATACTTTACAATTTGTATCGAATACTATTTGGGTACGTATATTTCCTATAATTTTAATACAACTTTTGATTACATTTTTTATTATGCAAACCTTGAGATGGATGCTCCACTAAACGGCGCGGAAAAAAGTATCCTCCATCAAAGCATCATCGTTGTTTGCGATATTTTGGCTTCACAGTGTTTTTTCTGGGTAGCATTATTGTTCTTGTACATTTTGTGTAATTATATTATGTAATGTGTATTTGTAGTCATAATTAGGTGTTAGGTATCTATCTATATATTATATTATCTATTATTATAACATGTAGGTATTAATGTCTGTTAGGATATACACACACACATACGGTTGTGTAATGAAATGTATTCTATCATAACTCGTGACTGAATCTCTCTTATCATCTTATCGCGAACAACTTTTGTACTTAATAATGATTATCTATGCTCGGATTGCCTATACAATTATTACCTGCTAGTATACACAAACATGTACCTAAATGTGAACGTTACTCACTGATACAATGTCATCCTACTGGATTTTTATAATTGATACTTCATTGAAATCGATTTTCTATTGTTGCAAACCAATACATCTCCAAAACTTCAAATAATTTTCGTAATATTATAATCCAAGAGGCTTTATCTAGACCTAGATACTTTTAACAGTATTCTACTCTCTTCTTTTTTGTGATCATTACATTTTATTCAAATTAAATGCAGCCATTGCGATTTTTTAACCTCACATCAGGCACCCTACTCATTGCATCATTGGCGTGATTTTCATATAAACCCAAAATTCGGGTGTTACCAGTATTGGACGATAGATATACATAACGACTTGTAAATTGTAGGTTCATAATAATTATAGTATCTTCCTCAATATATTGAGACTTTGAAAAGCCTGATTTTTTGCAATGGTATAAAGATTATGATTCCGTGCCGTACACTTCGACTCTTGAGTGGGGTCAGCTCTTGGATGGGTAATCATAATAATTATGTATCAATATAGAGAATAATTTTATGTGCCTATTTATTGTTTTGGCATTAATCTCGTAATTTAATTTAGTTTCTGTATTATTACAAGTAACATTTACTGTCATCTTGTTAAATACATAGCTTTTATTTATATTTTGGTACATTATATAACTTTATGTTGTAGGTGGGCTTATCCAATATAAAAACTCTATTAGATACGCCGCTGATATACATAGACTCATAATAAATAATATTATTTTAAGTTTACTAGTTAACATACTTTAGACGCATAGATAAAACAATAATAATATGGTGGTATTCAGATTTGATTTGACAATATAAATACAAAACTCATATTCTTGATAAAATATACCCACTACGTACATATATTACCTGATATTATACACAAATGTATACTAATAATTTCTACTGTACATACGTAATACTGTAATGGGAAATAGTTTAATGTTAGTTCATAATATAACCGTTCTAAATGCAATTTATTTTGTGACCACTACGTTTTTCGATATAACAATGGATATGTAATGAATTATTAAGCGTACTTTTGTTACAAGTACAATATGTATTATTGTGAGTAATGTGTACAAGTACAAGGTGAATTCAATTTTATGATAACTAACTATTATACATATCGTATCATTTAGTTTCTCACTAGTCATTAAATTAATTATAGGCAACTTGATTTACTATTTAAGGTAACAAATGGATACATTTCCCATTTTGTGTTTGATTATAATAATGTCCTACTTCTTCTGTGACATCAAGTCAAATTCATATTCCTAAAATATGGACAATTCAATTTAACCATCAAAGTACCGCTACATTTTTATACCGCCTCACAAGGCGAATTGTATTTTACGACCACAAACGTACTTGGAAAATAGAAAGATTTCGGCGCGTATAAGTATTAACTTTTTAAAACCGCATTGAATGTGGATATAAATTATCATTATTTAGTTAATTTTACTTACTATTTTTAATCTATCATACCATACAACTGTATTTTTGAGTGTTTCTCTGTTTACCGTTGGTGCGTTGGTGTTATAAGTTTATTGTTTTCACATTTATTTTATGTGAGTGTTGCTGTTCGTTTTTGTTTATACAGTATATCCAAACATGTAATAGGCCTGCGCCATGTTTTTCGTAAATAAATAAATAATATGTAGAACTCATAATGTATGTAGCTTACCAGCATTGTGCATTGAAAAGCAATCTCTCTAGTCTCAACATTTCACGAAATTCCAGAACTTGTAAAAAATCACGAAACGAAATGATTTCATCACCTTCTGCCAAAACTAAGTTGGTGGTGAACCATCTGTGGGACATTTGATCGTCCTCTTTATTATTATTCGCTAAGTTTGCGTTTGTCTTTATTCTACCAAGTACAGAGAGGTACATTTTGATCAGTAATCAAAGTTTCTATATAGACACGCTTGACTTTTTTCTATATCCCAAAACACGTACATAATTGTTTTCCATTTTTGTAACTGTTTACCAACAACAACTATTAGTAAAATCTTTACCAAAATGTTTGCTATCCTACGTGTTTTCACTATGTATTTTGTTTATCAAAATATGTCGCTATGGCGTGCACTCACTCCAAATTTTATGCTCGCGGCCATCTCGGCCAGAATTCATCTAAATTTTATCTTTCTACCAGAACCTACTAGAAGTGGTATCCTCATATAATATAAAATGCATCGTACCTTTAGGGTATGATGTCCTACTGACAGCACTCGGGACGATCTATCAGTAATGGTGTAATAACAATGATGGAAATTTAAACATTTTGATAAGTTTGTTAATCAGATAAGCAAAGAATTTACTTACTAAACGAGTCAATGTTATTACTTTCAAAATGTATTCTATGTTGTGTATAATGTGTAATTTCACTTATCTGGAGTGTTTAATCGGTAATTGAAAGTCCAATTACTCATAACTCCGGCCAATCAACTTAGCAAATACACAGTGTGATCACCTTTTGTGAACTGAATCATCATTGATCTTTGTAACTGCAATATATTATTAACAGAGATATTTTTTTAACTGGTAGGTATGTATGATTGTGAAACGTTTACGCCTATGCATAATTGTTTCAAAGTCAATTTACCTCGGACTTTTAAAAAAACTCTTATCAGACTGAATACCGTATTATTACTGTTGGACTGATTTTATTTTTATAGTAATCATGCTGGCATACCTCAGTAAGAAAATATCCACGTGATGGTATAACTGTCAACTTGATACTAATTAGTTTTTAACCACGACTTAATCTTTTAATATTTCAGTGAAAGCCCGTATTCTTTCACAATTAAATAAAAATATTAATTAATAACATAACATAACATAACATACATAGACAATTCACACAGATCGAGCTGGTCCCAAACTAAGATTAGAATCTTGTATTATGGGTACTAACACGACGGTACACATATATACAATGCACTACACACATATACATGTAACACCCAGACCCAGGACAATCTGAAAAAGGTCATTCTTCATTTTGCCCTGGCCGGGAATCGAACCCGGGACCTAGTGACTCAAAGGCAAGCGCGTTACCTCCGCGCCACATCGGCCGACCTATAATAAGGTGATCTGAAATACTTTTGAGTCTGAAAGGAGATGTAGATTTAAATTATCAGTTACTACATTGTAAGTTTTCAACTCTCAATCTATCCATCATAAATCATTCTCCTATTATGGTTAAAGACTTGAGACCTGTTTTGTATGTATAGCATTCTTATTATCTTGTACCGTACTTAATACAAAATTCACAAAAAAAAACATAAGTTATAATTTGTTTGATTTATCTGATCGGTGTTCTAATTCTATTGTCATAGTTCATCACAAGACGGTGATGTAATTAATTAACTTGTGATAAATTGTTGATCTTAATTGACCATTGACATGGCGGTCAATTGTCAGGAAAATATATAATCAAAGTGCACGTACACATGTCACCGCGTGTAGTAAGTGGTGGACCCGAGTGTGATCTTGATAATAGAGAGGTCGCTTATCAATCATATCGGAGGAAAGTACTGATACCTACCAACATACTGTGACCGCACATCAATTACGCACAATACTCTTGTGTTGAACAATATAACTTCGTTATTATTTTATCGTTTTCTTTATAAAATCAATTTCGCGCATCTGTGCCGTAAAAAAATAAGTTATTTATTCAAAGCATGTACCTTTTAAAATTAAATCGTTTTACGTAACATGAAAATGAATACTCGATATTCTTTTTCTAATATAATAATGATGCTGGGTGGTGACGTACGTAGATAACCCATTAATTAGTAGGTATAGCGTGTGATATTGTTAAGACCTTGATGCACATTCGTGACGTTTCCGTTTTACAACTAAATACCGAGATGTCCTTTGCAGATGAACTCATAAGAGATAAAATCACGTCACGTAATGTATTTCAGTATCTATCTTTTGTCAATGTCAATAAGTGTTATTACGTTCACAGACATAATATGACAGCGTAAAATATAATGTGTAAAGTGTAATTGATTTTATCAGTATCTTTATGTCAAACACCTTAAGAAATATCGATCCATGTTGATGCTAATTTTGATCATAAAATATCGGAGAACCTGTTTTGTATTATGTACATATTGTATGTGGTGTACTTGACATTGTAACTCATTATGCTTTAGGTATATGCTTTTGTTTGGATCTTTTGAGTTGTGTTATTTATTTCCGCATTTGATTGCTGATTCCGCTTCATTTTAATCGTATTTATTAAATTCACATCTTTTATACTACTGATATACTTTAATATTTATATAGGTATACGTAGATTATCTACGATTGTTTCTTTTATGGTTAATATTGGAGTTTTAGTCTATAAATAACTGAGATACACTTACGTATACTTACCTCATTGTCTTATTAACTGATCAACTGAACCAATAGCCAAGTTAGCGATTTACATATTTGTCGTTTCTGGTTTAGTAATTACCCGATTGTAGAAGCAATAGGAAACCTTTGAAATTTCATCTGTTGTGGGTATTCTCAAGTTGCAAACACAACACAATACAATATATTAACTCAGTCTCAATAATTTGCTTAAAACTTCTTACATTTATATTGTTTTTGGAAGTTCTCATTGCTCTCTCCATCTGGTCATTCATTCAAAACTATCGATTGATATAAATATACCTGTGATGCACTCCTGTACAACCACAATTTACAATAGGTTCTTTGGAGAATTGAAAAGATGTGGCGATACACTTTCAACCTTTTGTTTACAAAAATAGCCTATACTGTATTTATAATATGTGGGTTCTGAGTGTCACTAATTCTACTACTACCAAATAGTTACTCAAAGATGAATACATCTGTTTAATCGAGAAGTAGGTATCAAAAAGCCTTGATCCTCAGTGTGATAACCTTCTACTTTTGGAGCTAATGATAATTATTGCTACAACACTTTCTGTACGTGTGCAACACTACCTTACTCAGGTATAAACTATACACCTCAATACTGAGATTGTCTTTTCACTGTTGTAACAATTATTTTATCTACTTTTTTTTTAATTACATACTCTCGTAGGCAACTGAGATGTGCCTTTTGATTTGTTGTGAAAATAGCATCGAACAAATTCATTTTTACTTTTTTCGTGCGATAGAGACCAGGGATTATTAGTATAGTATAGACTACCTTGTTGACATGATTAGATATGCTGACGACATAGCACTGCTCGCAGACTCCGAGATGGAGCTGAACGAAGCCTTAGGAAAAATGGAAAGTATACTGTTGTCAAAGTACAACATGAAAATAAATAAAGATAAAACAAAATGTATGGTCGTTGGAAGGGAGGAAGCGACTGCGAACATTGCCATAAATGGAGTGAGCATCAAACAAGTAAGAGAATTCGTGTACTTGGGCAGCAGAATAAACCAGGATGGACGCTCCAAATCAGAGATTGTGAGCAGAATAAACCAGGCACGAATTGCCTTTAACAAAAAATCGAAAATATTAGAATCCCCTAATATTGATCTAAGCGTGAGGAAAAATCTCACTAAAGCCTTTGTGTGGAGCATTCTGCTTTATGGGTGCGAGACGTGGACCATCAGTAAGAGGGAAAGCGGACGGTTAGCGGCATTTGAAATGTGGTGCTATAGACGCATGCTGAAGATTCATTGGTCGGAACACGTCGAAAACGAAGAAGTGTTAACCAGGGTTGGCGAAAAAAGGCAACTCCTCAAAAGAATCTGCCAACAACGAGCTAATTGGATTGGCCACAACATCAGGCACCCAGGACTGCTCATCGCAATCGCAGAGGACAGGACCGAAGGCACAAATGGCAGAGGTCGACCGAGAGACGCCTATATGGACCAACTGAAGAGGGACATGAGCTGTGGCTCATATATGGAGTTGAAGAGACTGGCTGAGAATAGGGAGGAGTGGAGAAATAAGTCAAAACTCGTTGCAGACCAATCCAATGGATTGTAACTCATTATATATTATATAGACTACCTATGTATTTTTTTTTATCAAAATGGTCATTCTTTTGGCTGCCTTAACCGTTTACAGATAAAAGTAAATACATCCTCACATAAAACTGTACTTGTATCGCGAAGGTGAGTGGGTAGGCAGTGGGGTCCGAACCCGAAATTTCCTTATCAAAAATACTATCTATTATCTGTATTTTCACATTGTTTTTGGTTTTATAAACACGTCATCTGAAATAAAATTCAGCTAATTTTAAAATTATTTTTTATCAATTTTAGATTTATTTGTTTGCTACAATACTGTCACCTATATAATTAGGTATATATAGTCGCACAAACTGTGACCACTCACACTTAGTCACCCAATCATTAATTCTGTATACTCATTTCCTTATTTTTTGCATTTCTTATATTCTGTAGCTCGTTTCCGTATCCGTCACTTTAACTATGAACGGTAATAATAGTATGTAGAGTATCACGTAGGTACCTATAATTATGACGAATAGGTGCATTAAAACAATCATTCTAATAACAAGTAGGTGTAGATAATAATATGTATCTTTGTTATTGTACATTATTACCTCTACGGGCATTATTAATCGTACCATAAACAATAATCACAGCCGTTTGCACTTTGCTGCAATAAAAAGTATTGATTTCGTAGGTACTATTAAACATGAAGATTATCTGTTCATAAATACGATTTCATTATGATGCGTTCACATATCACGATACATATACAGCCCCTAATAATTGTGATAATCTAAATTGCCATTTATTTTGACTGTATACAGTTTATAAAAATAAAGTTTATTATACAATGCAATAAAAAAAATGATAATATAAGATGATACAAATAAATGGTATTGTGCAATGGGAAATGATATCTTCCAACTAACCCAATATATAATATAATTTTACGTTATTCTCTCTGAGCACGTTCGAAACCAGAATTTATTTTATGTTTTTGTATCTTAAACAAATGTTTTATTTTTGACAATGTTAAATGTTTTATTTTTGCTCGTTTTATTTGTGACAATGTTTAAAGTAGAAGTTTATTATTTAATTTATTTATACATCCGCGTCGAGAGCATCTTAAATGTTATATAAATACACAAAATAACAATCATAATAAATATAACAATATTCAGCTTGTTGATCAATTACTGTTAAAACTATTATTATTGTTATTTTTTTAGTGTTTATTTTATTTTGTATTTAGTGTAGTTATTTTTTTCGTATTTAATAGTATTTTGACATGATTACAACAATGACCACTCTCGTTCACACTTGAATAAATACGTGCGTTGTTCGACGTACTGTTTACATTTTACTGGACTTCCTACATCTGATTGAGTGAAGGAAGATATTTTTTAAGAATATTACTCAAGAGACACCTCATCCCTTAAGTATGAAATAGAAAAAAATGTACCGATGCTTAGGGAAGGTTGTTTATGCGGATGAGATGTCTGCCGAATATTCGTAACATAATTACGTTGTGGTGTAGTTCATACTGAGTTTCCTATTGTGGGATAACTTGAATAGGTACACACAAAACCTACGGAAGACTACTGAATTTACGTCTCATACGCTTCGACGGTATATATAGGTAGGTACCTACCTACTAATATTTCGTCGAGAGTTTCTCATTTTATATTTTCGCCATAATATGCATAGTATACTACCTACATCACGAGTGTCACTTGTACCGTTGTGGATGTACTTAATTAATCTCAGTTTAGTATGCACGTACAGCTTTGTGATATTAAATGCTTGGAAAAGATATCAATTAAATTGTTATTATTAATCCATACTAAATAATTAATTTGTTCATTACTAAGTACAATATAGTCAAGTGTGCGCTAATAACGCAACAAACCATATGATAATAAAGTAGGTACAGAGTGTCTATCCTATTACGTAATTACATATTGTATTAGTCATCGCTTATCGAAGATTTCAGTTTCTATCATACGTATGTATTTAAACATAATATTACTCGATTAGGTTTGGCCTTGATTTTTTTTATACGTTGAAATGTGTTTTTAAGATAATTCAATTGGATTTTTTAACATTTGATGTAAACTTTAATGGGTGAAATAATTTAGACTATTAATCGAAATTCTTGAATAACGTTTTGCTATTCATGTCTTTTTTTCGGAAGATTAAAATATATCATTACCATTCATAAGCATTGTGAATAACTTCAAATGAATAAATAGATTTTAATCCTATGCTATACAATGTGATCGGATCATTTGAGTTTAATATTTAATAGTTTAATCAATATGTATTAATATTTGTAATGCTCTTATTAGTATATGGTTTGTTTTGCTTGTTTATGAATAGTAGGTATACTTATTAGAAAATCTTTGTCACCAGTTAGTAAGGGAGGAATCTTAACTGATTTGCTCACTGTTTTATGCCTTATTATTACACCTGTATAATCCATTAAAATTGTCGATAAATTAATGATGTTAAAGATAATATTATATATTACTTACATCTAATTTATATTTATCAAATGCTTCCTGTCTTCTGTTTTTGTGCGTTCTAAAACTAGTTATCCAACACATTTTCGCTTACATAAGACTATTATGCAAATTGTACGGCGCTGTGCATTTGGGTTTGAGCCAAATCATCCCAAACCCGACGAATAAGACCAGAACGAAAATGCACTATACCAATGATAATGTTGCTCTACTCGTTTATATATAAACTCATTCGAATGTTCAATCATTGAGTTGTGAATGGCAACGACCTCAGAAAGGGTTGACATTCAGCGATTGTCTTAACAAATCCATAAATTATTTCTTATTGACTTTGTACATACCTGTTTATTTGTACTATGCACTAAGTAAGTCTTACATAGAAATTTGGGTGAAGATTCCGATTCTGGTTATTTGCAAAATAATTTAGAGACTTTTCTATGTAGGTTCTTACTGTTCCAAATATGTACTCATTACTTTTAAAATTCATAGTTAAGCTCATCTTCTGTTACATTGGGTGCGTCCAGACGGGTTATTTTTAACACCAATAATAAATTAATAAAATTATAACATAAAACCCATATATAGCTACTTAATTGTTTAATTTCGCAGTTACTCCAAGCACCCGCTAATGAAGTGTCGTCACATAAAATTTTAATTAATATTGTCTGGTTAGTATTTAAATAATAATGATGCAAAATCACGTCACTCTAATAGTTACGCCAGGTAACTATTAGGTACCTACTACTGTACTAAGGTATATTCAAGGTCAAACCCAGACTGGCATTCGCAGTTGTTAAAACATTTAGTTAGATTTTTATTGTATTTTTTCCTTATATACATACTACTTACAGTGGCGCGATTAGACTTTTATGTTGGTAATGCTTCGTAATGAAAGCAGGTAATATAAAAATATTATCCACCATTTATATTTTATACTTAATCAAATTCACTCCACGAAGCGTAAGTGTTTGCAATACCTAAATTGGCAACTAGAGGTTGCTTAAATAATATGTTCACTTGATTTTACACACATCACAAACAGCTTTTCCCGGATTAAAATATGAATTAGAGCATACATGTGACATATTTTCTGAAAAAAGAGTAAATTGTGATCTCTTAGTCAGTCGATATTCAGCGCATAGTACTGTCGTTACCCTTTACAACACTGTTATATTGCTGCTACACAGCTCTTAAGCAACTTTGTGAACTTAAGGCTGAATAATTTGTGCCCATTTAAGAGCTATAAGAGCTGTATACGGCCCTATACAGCCCTTATGCAGCTTTTTTGTTCAGCTTTGAGCGTGATGGGAATCCTTTATTCGGCTGATAAGCAGCTTCTTTGTGCTACCTGGGAGATTATTTGAATATCACGCTTTAGTATTTTACATGTATAAAAAGCGCTCCTTTGAAGTTAAGCGGGGCTTTTTTTTGCATTTGTGGGAATCACGCCACTAACTAAATGCAAAAGGTATTTAATACCAATTCATGGAAGAAAAAAATCACATATATGTATTATAATATATGAAGACGTATTTACAATCGTCTAGGATGTAATATCAATCAATGTACTTTTTTGTTTTGTTTTGTCTTAAAAAACTGATATAACTTGTAATTATGACATCTACTACAAATGTATTATAAAAAAAATATTAATACTAGACAATTAACCATATTGTGGAGTATCCTCTGCATGGCTTTGAGTTTTCTTGGAGGGACATACATATTGTGGTGGCCAGTGATGCAACCAACTGACTGAGAAATTTACTAGTGAATTGAATGCGAAATGCATTTTTATTTACATAAACCAGTAATTTAAATTATTTGCGTGTAGTATAACATTTGTAAATTATTTCACCTTTACCTAGTAACCTCACTTGCGTAATATTTATAGTTATTATTATTATGTAAATAGTAAATTATTGTTATTCCATGCAGGTGAGTGTTTATTTAAATATTTCTGTGGCAATGACATACTTTTCATTATCATGGCAAAATGTATTCAATGCAATAATGGTTTAACAAATGTATTCACTGCAATGGAAATATGCACCTAAATTAACTGATATTAAATACATTTCCAACAAACAAATATTTAAAGCAAAACCCCAGTTAAAGGAAGAGAAATACACTCAAAAAAGAAAGAAAGGAACACCACAAATATTTTCATACCTTATAGAAGTGTCATAATTCCATAGAAACAATTTAGCTTCATTTAATTGTCTCTGAAGATCAATTATTCTCTATTTATACAATTGTTGGTGAATGGAACATACAAATAAATAGTACTATTCTCTTTCATAGTAATTAAATATCTAGAATGGTTGATAAATTTTATTAAAAAGTTAACTGTCTCATGTATTATATTTGTATATTGATATTTCAGTGATTTAATACTTAATATAAAATGTAAATTGATTTGTAATTAGTCACATTTTTTTTTATTTATAGAAAATTTTGCCAGGCACATCAGTGTTAGTCCGTCACTTGAGCGCAGAATCCACTGACCTCAAGGCCATTCTTCAAGAGAAGATTCCCAAGGAGCAGCAGCGTGTCAAGGCCTTCAGGCAGTCACATGGAGCAACCAAAGTCGGGGAAGTCAACGTCGACATGGTAACAATATTTTACAAATTACAAAATGAACTGTATTCCCATATCAGATACATTTTCAAATGATACTAAAGAACAAAGAGCTTGCTATGACTTAACAGCTTCAGGTCAACAAGATAGAGGTACATATCTTATAGGGCATAGTACCTCTACCCATTGAAGGTTTCTTCAAATTTGTTAGGTACCATTGATTTTTTGAGATTTAATGCATACTTTTGATCATTTCAACTTTCAGTTCTATTTCTAGTTCTATTGTGATCCTTGTTGCAATATCATTCAATATCTTGATTATTTATTTGTTTTCAGATGTATGGAGGAATGAGAGGTATCAAAGGTCTCATTTGTGATACATCTGTTTTGGATCCTGATGAAGGAATCCGTTTCCGTGGTTTGTCTATCCCTGAATGTCAGAAAGTGCTACCCAAGGCTTCCGGTGGAGCTGAACCCCTTCCTGAAGGTCTCTTCTGGCTGCTTATTACAGGTGATGTCCCAACCGATTCACAAGTCAAGGCACTTTCCAAAGAATGGGCTAACAGGTAATTTTTTGTACTTTTATAAAGTTTAATTGTTCATTTATGATTTTCGTAGTTGAGGTTATGTATTCTATATAATTATAATTTTATTTCAGAGCTGAACTTCCCGCCCATGTAGTCACTCTGTTGAACAATCTCCCAGCCAAGCTCCATCCAATGTCTCAGTTCTCCTGCGCCATCACAGCACTCAACAGTGAAAGCAAGTTTGCCAAAGCCTACTCCGATGGTGTACACAAGTCCACATATTGGGAGGTATGAATAATGAAATAACTAATAAATAAATAAAAATATCTTTATTTGCATATAAACGAAATATAAAACGAAAACTAAACTTCTCCCAGTCAACCTTTAGTTGGATTTCTGTTTACTAGTGTACGTAGGTCTCCGTTACACTGATCCAGACATTTTTTGCAACCAGCAATTGTTCTAATATTACCAGACCGTCCTCTAGGAAGTCTTCTACTTTAGTTTTTGCAAGGTCTCCATTCCACCACCCTCATTATCACCTCTGATTTTTAACTTTACAACATCTCTCGTCAGCTTTGCTACTCTTTCAACAGTCCCAGTAACTTCCAATCTTCTATATAAATGTACTGTGTTTTTTAGATGGGGTCTGTAATCGTTAAGACTAATGAATATATTTTTCAGTACATTTATGAAGACACCATGGATTTGATTGCCAAGTTACCAGTGGTTGCTGCCACAATTTACAGAAACTCCTACAGAGATGGAAAGGGAATCGGTGCCATTGACACAAACAAGGATTGGTCCGCCAACTTCACCAAGATGCTTGGATACGACAATCCCGAGTTCACAGAGTTGATGAGATTGTACCTTACCATCCACAGGTTCATAAACATACTTTGTTTTTATTGTATCATTGTTGTATGATAAATACAGGTCATGGGAACTGTGAAAGAATTTTGATGTTTGTTATAAACTGCTTATTACAGAATCATCAAAATATGATAGTGTTACATGGCCCATATTAAACCATGCACCATATAATATATGCTTATTTAAAATTATTGAAATATTCACTAACATGATTTGATACAGAAACAATGTTAAAATCTTTAAAGCTTATGCTCACAAAAACATTCAATCTATGGTGCCGAGTATAAACTCAAGAATTTATAAAATATTAATAGAACTGTTTCTGTTTTTCAGGCAATATAAAGCATGTTCCAAGTCGTCCAAATGAATTAATTTTATTTGTGAAATGGAGTTGATATTACTAAAACTGTGATCTTACTCATTAGCTGATAATAAATACATATAAAATTACGAATGGAGCACCAAATATACAAATTATTCAGGCCTAATGATCCCTTATTGTCGTATAGATTGCTGAGAATAACGTGGCCTCCATTTGTAAATTGTAAATCTTTTTACTGTGATATTTTTATATAAAAATTCATTAGTTATATAAATATAAAATCTTTTTTATAATAATTATTTACTTTTTGTAAAGTATATATATTCTTTGTTAAGCTTATGTTGAACCATGGGTGGTTAAATATTTAATGCATACAAAATGTTTGTGTAGTTGAGTGTTGGCAACGTTTTACAAAGATAAAAGATGCTCATAGTTCAACACGAGCTAAAAGTCTGTGATCCTGTGATATCTTTTTTAATAAATTTTATATCTTTACAGTTACATACGTTTCTTTTTTCTCAACCAAAAACCTGCTAGGCGATTAAAAATATGATCGCTTTGCGAAGTAAATTATGGTTGATAAGCTGCATAATTTGTTTATTTGGTGCTATGAATTCAATATTTAAAAAAATATGAAAATGTGCAAGATCTCAATTTATTATGAAACACTGTTATCATATTATAATTTTTTTGTAAATTCATAATTAATGTTTATTACATTATAAAGAAAGTCATGATTGAATATTATGATAACTTTAATCCTGAAATAATTTCTTGAAGCATTTATAAAATAAAAAATTGTATTTTTAAAATATTATTTATATGAACAAAAAGCTCAAGAGTTCCTTATGATTAATATTAACTTCATATATATTTACATTTTGCAAAAGAGTTGTAATTACAGTTTTTGATTATGACACATTTCATATTTTGGTAAAGCTTGCGAATGCTGTTTATATATTTACAGTGACCACGAGGGTGGCAATGTCTCAGCACACACTGTACATTTAGTTGGATCTGCTTTGAGTGATCCTTACTTATCGTTTGCGGCTGGTATGAATGGACTTGCCGGACCACTTCACGGATTGGCCAATCAAGAGGTAAAATATTTCACAAATTATACTGGTTTTAGTTTATAACTGGCAAATATAAAATCTAACTCCAATATAAACTTTAGGAAATTTGTATTCGAATTAGATTTTATCTTAGTTTTGCCGGCAAAATAAAATAAAACCAAAAATAAAATCTAATTTGAATGTAAACTTTGCTGGTGTCGAAAAACTTGGTTCCCAAAAATAATTAAACGTGGTGGCCAAAAAATAATTCTACATATGGCAACAATTTTGTGAATACTTTTTCTATGAAATCTCACATTTGACAACAGTGGGGCCTACCATCTCATATAGTTCCATACAATTGCCAATAAATGCATTTATTGCTACATGCATACTTTATAATATTGTTCTTAGGTGCTGGTATGGCTACAAAAATTGCGCAAACAAATTGGAGAAGACGCCACGGAAGATCAACTTAAAGAATTTATTTGGAAGACTTTGAAATCTGGCCAAGTTGTTCCAGGATATGGCCATGCGGTATTGAGAAAGACTGATCCCAGGTACAGATTTTTTTTATTACATTTACTTTTTACTTGTGTCTGACATAAATTTTTCTGCAATACTTAGCCAGTTGCAAATATTTTTCATTGTGCATGTGACTAAGGTGAGGTGTGACAGCTTTCTCAGCACTACAAACAAAAACAAGTCGACAAACTGTTTTCACTGGATTCATTCAATTTTTATTGATGAAATGTATTAAGCTTTGTTTGTATTGTTATCAATTTGTTGTTTCAGATACACCTGCCAACGTGAATTTGCCCTTAAGCACCTTCCAGACGACAAGCTCTTCCGATTGGTTTCAAATGTATACAAAGTTGTCCCACCAATTCTCACCGAACTTGGAAAGGTCAAGAACCCATGGCCCAATGTAGATGCCCACTCTGGAGTTCTTTTGCAGTATTATGGTATGAAGGAGATGAACTACTACACAGTACTCTTTGGAGTTTCTCGTGCTCTTGGTGTGCTCGCCCAGCTAGTATGGTCCCGTGCTCTTGGATTCCCAATTGAGAGACCAAAATCATTTTCGACAGATGCCCTCATGAAGACACTCAAAGCCTAAATAATTAGGTTATGAATAAAACATTACATAATAGTTATTATTATTATACCTCATGGTTACGTACACTTATTTAATTAAAAACCTTTAATTTATTTTGCAGTCTGATGTCTGTTAAGTTTTAATTTGTTATTTTAATATTAAATGTTTTGCATTTTGATTTGACTGTGCGGGATGTGTTATTTATTTTTAATAATTCAGACCACTCTTTCTTCCTTCTTATTAAAATGTAAAACAATTTTCATGTCAGAACATAAATAATAGGTAATATGTGTATAATATATACATATTTATTACATTTATCATTTTTTTTTAATATACTACTTAACATTTTAATGCGTGATTCTCTGGAGAATATTTAAAGAACAAATAAGTAACATTTCAATTATCTGAGGGAGACCAAAAATGTTACATTGCAGTAATAATATTTTTGTTGTCTAATGTTAGGAACTCAATTACCATTATTTTTAGTATTATATACTATAAGAAGTATAGGAGCATATACATAGTATTGGATGAGTGCAAATTAATGTAATAGTGTGGTAGAACAATTATTAGTATGTATACACAAATGCAAGTACATTTGATGTATTTGTAAATAATCAAAATATATGTTATATTAGTGCAAAGAATATGAAATACATAATGTAATTACAATCCTCGATGTACAATTGGTGATTATAAACACAAAAAGGACAATACTATAAAATAAATAGATAAAAATTAAAATGTTTTTTTTTTATTAAACTTCACCTCTGTTTCAATATTAAAAAATGTTAAATCCTTATTATATTATATTTTGTAAAATTTTATTTGTTTTTTTAAATAATTTAAAATAATAATTGCTATTGATGTAACAAAGCTTCGCTGATTTCAAAGTATTCGCAGAAAATATGCAAATGTTTTGTGAATATTATTTTGGTAATAAAGTATCGAATATTCGGTAAAAGTACCCGATACAGAATAATGGTACTTTGTAAAAAAAAGTACTGCAAGAAAATATTCTTGAAGAAAACCGAAGAGTTTGAAATACTTCAAATTTTTATGCCATTTTGAATACTGGGGGGGAGAGGGGTAGAAATTTAACAGGCCAACCAGCACTGACAAGTTCGTCCAAGTCAATATTCACATTCATTACATCACTAATAATTACACAAAGAGGCACTCCTAAATATGAAGTTGGGTCTAGGTCTACTGGTTTCTGGCCTCAGATTTCCTTCCGTAAGTGCTCCTTGAGTCGACAGTGGCCTATTACTGAATAAATGCAGACTGCTTGCTGTGTATCACCCATTCTAATCCTTGCTCAAATGGGTACGGGTATTAAGTTATAGGACATGAATTTCAATGGGGAAATTTGCTTTGAGATACTAGTAATTTAAAATACGAGCAAGGTTGCGGAACGAATAAAACTTGTGTATGTCTAGGTACCACTGTTCATTAATTATATTTAATGTTATGATGATAACTTAAATAATATTTAGTTTGATTCTGATTATTTTAGTTTTTTTTAATATTTTATTGGTTACATATGTATTTGGATACATATTTATTAATGTAAATAAACACCAAATAAAAAATAAGGTTCTTTATTTGATACTGTTGGAAGAATTCCATATTTTGAAAATTCTTGGGAAATGTCAAACATTAATTTTTTTTCATTTTTCTGAACATATTTATACCTACAGAAGTATTTATCTAAATTAATAAACCAAATTTAAATTATCAATTGATTTTGCAAGATGTCTGTCATCGGGGTGGCAAGGCACAATGAAGTAATCGACAAGATTCTATATAAGGATCCACCACCTCGCCCTAAGTCTCCAATGTGAGAAATTTTATTTATGAAGTTTTGTAAATCCATTAGTTGAAAATGAACATTTTGTGAACATTGATCTAACTTTGTGAATTGATATTACTATAAAGAAATGCACAATAATTAGGTTTATGTAAGGGATCACCAATGTGACAAAATGATATCTGTATCATTCTGGTCAATGCTGTTGTATTGACTTAGTATTTTACCTAGGCTCATGAGTGTAAGATACTTTGATTTTAAAACAAAAGTTTATTACAAAGATAATAGATATACAAGTGGATGTGGATTTGATCCTGGATGTTGTTAAGGAGTGGTCTCCAACCTTTGCATGTCAGTAAGCCGGTCAACATTTGATCATTTTAATGCGGCACACAGGGGGGGGGGGGAGAGGGTCGTTATTTGTTTACCTTTGAGGATTTTTTTATATCTCATATTGTCATAACTTGATCATTTCTACAGAGAACATGGTTAATGAGAAAATTAAGTGTTGCATTACTTATTTACTAGGTCAATCCCTTGGAAGTGGAGATAAGTGGAGATTTCTCAATATGCTGGCATACAAATAATTGTTAGATTTATTATTTTTACTGGTTAAAATATTCTCATAAATTTCTAATGAATGAATATTGACTATTCAAGTAGCACCTCAGAGTTGGTCCTTATGTATACATAATGTCTCTTTCAGGCCTGTATCAGAAAGAGTAAAACAACTTAGAAGTCAAAAAAGAATCCCTACCCATCCAAGTATGGGACTTGCTGAAACAGCTCTAAGATCTGCTAAATGTTTTTTACGTAAAGGAGGTGGAGTCCCTGTACCTATAAAGAGAGGAAAACAAGATAGCGAGGATATTAATATAAAGATAAATGTAGACCTGTGTGAAAGAAACAAAGAGAGAAATAAAAATCAGAGAGTTCCCAAAAAAAAGAAAATATTGAAATTTGTTGATACGCCTCGAGGTCACAAATCTAACCTTATGAAATATAAGTGGGTTTATCACAAGAAGTTTGGAACTGTACCTGAATATTTAGTTAAACAGAATATTGAAATCAAAAATGCTGAAGAAGATTATAGAACACAACTAGCAAATACTGTTCCATTGTGCACTCCTATAAGTCCTGTGGAAAGACAAGAATTACTTGATGTAAGTAATATTCCTCTCCCTTCCAGCAAATCTTTGATACGCCCATAGCCTGTGGATAAAAAGAAATATTCTTAGTTGTAGTAACTTAGGTTACTAAACTCAATAATTATAAAGATCACTATTTCTTTGCGCTTAAAATCTATAATCTTCACCACTTCATTTTCAAATCTCTCATAGAATTAGAATATTTTGTAAGATTTTATTAAACTTTTAAAATAAATGTTATTTTAGGGGCTGCATCACAACCATTTTGAGATGCAGAAAGAATATTTGTTATTACCAATATTGACCGACACTGTTCCAAAAGTACTGAAGAAGACATATATAGAAAAGAGATTACTTGAACTGGAAAGAGATATAAGATTAGTGGAGGAAAATCCTTATATTTATATCTACCAATAAAAAGTCGACAAAAATTATGTGTTAACAATAAATCTGAAGAAAATAAATTTTGTGATTGGCTAAATCCTGATAAACCTGATATTAATATAGGTACATCATACTTATAGATTGACTTATATATCTCATTGTCTAAAACAAAAGTTTTTTTTATTGTACAAGATAAGACATAATTTTTAATTCTTTTGTTTTTTTACAATAAATCACCCATCGTATAAGGTTTAAGTCTCCTCTTACCAAATAAGGTGACAAGTGACAAGTGTTTTTTCTAAGCCTCATGATAGTTTCATGATAATTTACGTATGATGGACATTAATAACAATCGCAGAAAAATAAATATAGGTACTACAACAATATCATACAGCAAAATGCCCTAGACAAATGCGTATTCAAGTTCTTCTTAATGTTTATATCAATGTTAGGGGATTTTAATCAATGTTATTTAATTTGAGTTCATCGGTAGCCTGAAGGTAGTCTCAGCCTCATGTACAAGAGGTGCGCGGTTCAATTCTAGGTCCCAACACACTCCCCTTTCACGACACAAGCTTTTAGCGTACTGTGAAAGGTGTATAAAGTGGTATTTGGGTTTATAACAAGAACCCAGATACATTTTTTCAATATTCACTGATTCCACCTAGCTCACCTATGCTTCTCTCATATCAATCCTTTCATAGCGGGTGACTGCACTCATCACAGTTCAGCCAACGCCCCTACTAGGAATTGAGCCTAACACCTCTATTTAAGAAGTCAAATGCTTCCATCATTAGGTCACAGAAGTGTGTGGGTAGCCTGTGAGTATTGTAATTATAAGCATTTTTTTTTATTATTTCGACTTTTGCAGACATCTACCAATATCGTTAGCTATTTCTCGTTTATCACAGGATTCGACCTCGTGACCGCTGAACCGGTCATCGTTGCTTTTATACCAGAGAAGTAAGTACCTACTGGCAGTGTTTTTTTTTGTTATTAGTATAAACTGGAATATTTACACTTGCAAAAGTGTTTGTGATAATATTCCGATAGGCATGATAGATTGAACCATACATTTATATTCTTATCTGCGAGATTTTACAAATGCCCGCCTCTTATAATATAGGTAACACTAACAATTTAGATCCACATTATTTGGTACCGGTAATAATATATCGATGGCTTATTTCTATAGGGAGACAAGTCGAAAAACATGATTTTACACAAATCGCATTTTAAGTTTTAGCCAAAACTTAATCTATGATATCTTCGCAAAATAAAAAGCTAACCTACTAATAACTTCGCAATTTATTTGTAAAAAGTGTTCTAATTATTACTAACATAATTTCAATTCATTTCGATAATCAAAAAAAATATAAAAATTAAAAATATGAAGGTATTCAGACTTAACTCCCCATAAAATCGTACGTCTTGGTAATTATATCAATTCTATAAGGAGACATCTCAAATGTCTCCGTATAGAAGTAGATTTTTGTCCTACTTTATACAGAGAAAATCGTATGTTTTTAGTTGTCTCCTGCTGTCAATTTGCACTTGAAATGTGATGGAGGAAAACCTTTAGATCAGAGGTTCCCAAACTTTTTTTTCTTCTCATAGACCACTTTCAAAAATTTTGCTGGTAGTAATATTTCAAATATTTCGTATTAGAAATATATCAAAAACTCCTCGGTTTTCTTACAGAATATTTTCCAACAGCCTTTTTCTATAATGTAACGGGTATTTGTACCGACTATTGTTGATGTCATTATCTGGTGCTTTTACCGAATATCCGATACTTTATCTATGGATTCGTGGACCCCCTCTTATGACTTGTGCACCCCCATTTTTTAGTCACGCCATCGTAGACCCCCGTCGAGTCTCCCGTGGACAACTGGGGGTCCACCTGGACCACTTTGGGAATCACTGCTTGAGATGATCAAGAAAACCACACTGAAGAGGATACAATATTTAATTTAGTATTTTTTTATACATAATCCCAAGTAGATTCATTATTTTTGAGCAATGATGGCTTGTTGATTCACCAATTTACTATTCATTCTACTATAGATTAAACAAACATGAGAGAGACCTCTTTTGTATTCTCAGGTCATTATAATTTTTTAGTTATTTAGTTAAGAGTTATATTCATACATACAGATTGATATACATACTTACTTTTATTTCATATTTTTTTACGAAACAATAATAATTACCTAAGAAATCGAAAGACGTTTTTTTCGTTTCTGTATAATCCAAAGTATAAAAAACGCTAGTTTCAATTTACCCAGTACAATAATATCAGTTACATACTACTTTCAAATAAATCTTTGAGTAAATCGATGATGAGGAATGATTTTTCAGCGCCGTCTAGTGGAACACCCATCTCAAGAGCGTGGAACAAACATATTAAAACAATATGTACATTGAAAAGTATACAAGTTTTTCGAAGTAGTTTATTTTGTCTTATCTCTTATAGGTACCTACTTACTTGAATACTTTCATGATACAGTATCTATATATATAAAAGAATGTCGCGTTAGTTCGCTCAGGAATGGCTGTACCAATTTGTATGATCTCTGAATTGTTGGATTCTTCTCCACCTTGAATAGCCGATAGGCTATTAAATATCTTACAAATTCACGGGAAGAAAAGTTACGAAGATAATTTTTTACTCCATACATTTTTAATTTCAATTAAAAATCAATTTCAATTAAAAATGTAATACCTATGGAGAATAATACAAAATCAACGATGATGTTTTTTTTAAAGATTGGCCTATTTATAGAATATTTTTTGTATAAATTCAAACATCGATTCTGAAATTTCAATTTTGAAAAATTCATGGATAAGAATTTTTATAAATTTGAAATGAATAGGTACAATACCTAATACCTAAAAAATAAATTAGTTCCTACATACCTATATTACATACAGCAGATAATTTGTATACAAATCTGAGTTAAGTATAATTGATCAACAAAAATGAATTTGATTTTTTACACTATACGATGACACACTTGAACAATTAGGGGAGTTTGTAAAGAGATTAAAAATATTAATCATTCATTGATTCTTAGACGGTACGAAGTTCGCTGGGTTAGCTAGTTGCATGATAAATTACAGATTTATTAGGATACATCTTAGATGTCTCCCTATAGAACTAACATATATCACAAATCAGTACAAATTTATCAATTCTATAAGGAGACACTAGACTTGTTACCCTATAGAACTGACTTTTTGTAAAATTTCTATTATTTCCATATGGAGACAAAGTATTTCAGCTTTCAGTAAAAGCATATTTGACTTGTTTCTCTATTGATATATGTGCAGACCATCTTTAAGAAATTATTTGCATCATTAACTCAATTTTGATATTTTTTGACTTGTCTCCCTATAGAAATAAGCCATCGATATCCATTACCCAATAACGGGTATTTTGCTTGTTCTGTTTTAAGTTTTTTGGTACTCGGAATAAAATAATATTTGATATTGACATCACTATTACCGACTATCTATAGCAGAAGTTCCCAATCTTTTTCGGTTTGCGGCTCCTGCGGTTTCGGTTCGCGTAAAACCAAATAATCACTTTTTATTTTTAGTATTATAGAGTAAATATATGGAGTATTAAAAAATAAATACTAGTAGATAAAACTGAGCAACTTTCTTTATTAATGTGTTAAATCTGAAACAGCAATCTGACATAAATAATTATGTCATCCTATATAGTGATGTGAGAAGAGAAAATTCTCCAAAGAAATTTCTCGAGAACGACGAAATTTCTCGAGAACGATAAATTTCTCCGAGAATTTCTCCTCTGATGGAAGAGAAATTTCTCTCCATAATTTTTCTTAGTGGTATTATGACCTTTCGCCCAGTACACTTCGTAGCCAACCTGATTGATCCAAAAATTTGTGGGGCTGATTAAGGCCCAAATCAGAGGTTATTAACACTTTTTTCCATGTACGTACCTGCAATTTTTTTAACTTAAATATGGGCATGTGGGGTGTCAAACATCAAGATTTTTCATCAGTTGTTAACATTTTTTTCTATGTAGGTGTCTATCATTTTTTTGTTTCCATAATTAATTGTAGCCATATTGGTGATAAATTGTCTCAACGTTTGTACATTGTTATTGATTAATTGATTGAATAAAGTATTTATTATTATTATTCTGTTAAATAAAAAATAAAAAAAAATCTCCGGTAAAAATTTCTCGGTAAATTTCTCGAAAAATTATTTCTTGAGAATTCCACAACACTAATCCTGTATCATCGTAATTCCCCCTTTTCAAAACTCAGATCGAGTTTTAGATAGAATTCCAGAATTTTTAATTTTAAAATCTACGTACCAGAACTACATGCTTATCAAAATCCAAGTTGGCAGCACTGACAACAGCTAGTGGTATTTTAATCTGATATTTGGAAACCGTTATTAGAGTTGATCGTTATAACGAATAGCGGATGATTCGATAACATTAATGTTTTGATATGAAACGTAATAGACCATTAAAGGTCACGTGGTCTTGTCTATGAATTTGCTTTTGCTTGGGGGGCAAACAGTCAGATTGCGCAAATCATCCTTGCAGGATGTTATGCCATAAGAGAAAAAAAAGAAAGTCAGACGACAAAATAATAACAAAATCGACACTGACAGTTTTTTTGATTATTAGGCGTTCCACCTAATATTACACCGTAATCGTCTGTTGTGTTGGGATGCCTGATGCCCCTCAATGATTTTTCTGTGACGTCATCCTTTAATGGTCTATAGCAAGTATTGTTTTAATAACAGTGTGACGTGTCACACTGTTTTCATGTGGCTTCTACCGATAACTCGCTACCATAGATTTCAAAATATTCTTTTATAGTTCAAAACCACTGCCAATTATAATAATAGTATTATAGGTGGCAGTGCTCAAAACCGCACAACTAGACTCTAGAGCAGAGTTTCCCAAGGTGGGATGTACGCCCTCAGAGGTGGGGCACCGCACTTCCACATATTTATTTATTTATTTATTTAAACATACACGGCAACAAGCCTTTTACATGTTAACAAAATACATATGTAGTAGACACAACAATGACATAACAATATATTAAATAATTTATAGTGTCGAAGATCAAACAGTAATCAGGGAATACTATAATAACAATTGAAATAATAAACAAAAGAAATAAAATAAAAAAAATATCATTATAAAATCAATAGATGCATTATAAATTTTAAAATTTATAATGCATCTATTAACAACTATGTTTTGAAAATTTACCAACTGTTTAGTTAAAAAAGAGGCCGGTGGGGCATATGACTTTTGAAAAGTCTACGATAGGGCATGGCATAAAGATGGTTGGGAAACACTGCTCTAGAGCCATTTGTTGAACTTCGTGAAAAATATGCGATTCACATAGGACATAGAAACAGAAAGACCTATATCTGCGTGGTTTTTTTTTAATTCTGTTTACTATTTTTACTTTTTCATACGATTAGTGATGACGATAGCTCTTTTTATAAATGAAGAGCATCTTCTTTCATTCCGTTAATTTTATTGAGCGGTTAGTCCCACCTCTAGCCGTTAAATGCGCGGCTGCGCGCGCATCGTGTTACTGTCAAACATATGTCGTGAGGTTATTGGGCTAATTCGCTGTTTCGTTTTTGCATATATTTGCTTCAAGACTTGTATCGTTCTGCGAATTCATGTGTCGAAAACAAAGCTGAAGAGTTTTGGATCAAAGGACACAATCACAACTCGAAATTGACAATCAAACCCCAAGGACGAAAGGTTTGTGTATGCAAGTTACATAACATAACCTCATTCTCTTTATTGGCAGTGAAACGAAATTTATAGTTTTGACAGATAGTTTTTTTTATCACGTGATCGCGTCTTTGCGTCTGGTTTTGCGTTTTAAATTTTAATAAAAATCAATCAATAGTTATAGGTTGACCGATTGCATTGTATAACCGCGAAGAATTTACAGTGAATTTTGATCTCATTAATTTGTTTTATCCGTTTGGTGTAGTGTTAACATTGGCATAGTCAATAATTGATATGGCCGCTATGAACTAGGTAATGTCGTTTCTTTTATTATTGTATCGGCATAAGTTCCGTTTCACAAATTCACATTAATGCTATAAAAATATGTATTTATACTATGGAAATAAAATCAAGCATAAAATAATGGTGTGTGATTCTCAACCACTGAACATAATATTTGTAAGAAATAAGAGTTGGCATTATTTTTGTTGGCACAGAGAGGACACCTTACATGTTTATTACATATAGCTGATCTGCTGGCTACCTCACTTGCGGTAATAATAGTAGTAGAATATAGAGTTTGCTTATGTTTTAACCAAATAAGTACTTTCGGTTCCAATAAGAAAATTATTTTAATTACAAGGTTTAAAATTTTAACTAATTATTATAGGAATAGAAAGTACAATTCCGATTTGTACTTATAGGTAGGTAAGTCAAATTTTATTATACTATTGAGTTTTTGATAACACTTTCAAACATATTTAATACAGATTAGATGAGAAAATAATGGGAAATTTTATTCAAGTTGCTACAGTTTACTGTTTCTTTATGAATTTAGACATTTTATTATACAAGCAACTATTTTAATACGTTCCATACCCCACATTAATATTTCGACATTTGATTTTATTTCAAAAGATAGAAGTAAACCATTTTTTATATTTTTATCGCTTTTTATTTTCATGAAGAATATAATCTATCCTTTATTATTGCGAGGATGAGGTGTCTGTTGATTAATTTTCTTAATATCTTCACTCATACTAGTGTAAAAATCCAGTAATAAGTGAATACTACGTTTAGCATTTAAATCCATTGTTGGCCACAATTATTTTGACACAATACCTGTAAAGAAAATATAATATATTTAACTTTTTGCTTATTTTTCCTTATGAAGCTTGCAAGGATTCTAATGGTCTGACATAGGCTCAGCTATGCAGAAAAATGAACAGGTCGCGCATAGTCAAAATATTTTATGATAATTATTGTTTATATTTATTTTTACTGTTATATATTTTTGTTTATTCAACTGTGCTTTATAATACCTGAATGAATCTGAGAATTTTTAATCTTACAAAGTAGAATACTTTTTATTGAAGATAATATAGTTTTAATTAAAATACTCGTGATTTACAAAGAAATATGCATACAAACAAATATTTATACTAAGTTATAAAATGATAAGTATACATTGCTCCTTGAAGCACTCCGCAAAGAATTGGCCTCTTCTCTTTTTTGTATGTTTTCAATTGTCCTAAAAAAAGCAGGTGTTCGAAAAAATAAAGACAACTATTCCTTCAATTCAGTGACGAGGTTTGCCACCCATCCTGAATGTCTTAATTTATTTATCGGCACGGAGAGGGCAGGTTGCATGTTCATTACATGCAGCTGATCTACTAACTATTCCATGATGGCATAGTAGTAGTAGTAGTAAGTATACATATTATATTGCATAAAAAAAGACTGAATTCAATTGGTTCATACTGATTTCTTACTGTAATGTGGTTACGATAGACCAATAATTTCAACCTTTAAAGATTTTTTTGATATGGATGAATTATTGCAAATTATTGTTTTTTATTTTTATTTATACCTTATTTTATGAAAATTAAATGTTTTGTTGCATGTTAAATGTATGCTTACATTTTTTATTTAATTCATATATCACTAGTTGTATATTGAAAGTTTTGTGAAACTAGCCTTTTGGTTTTCTGTATTTCTTACGCTTCAACTTTTAGGTGTATTTGCGTTGCATTCTAATAAGAATAACTCTACCATGAATACAAGAGGAAATAAAGAATTTGATAATACCTATATAATGTTTGATATATTTTCCAGATTTGTATATCGCCAATGGAATATCATACCATAATCTCAACTGGAAATTTATTATGGACGCAAGGTTTTATTCAATGATTATCGACAGAAATTTTCAATTGGTTTAATATTTTTAGTCAAGTATTAATGATGTTGTAAATGCCTAATATGAGAGAGAAGCTTGCGATTGTTTTTAATATAAAAATGATAATTGCGATCTATAATTTTTTTATTCTAAACTTTGTATCAATGGAAGATTTCGTTGACTGTTTTTAATAAACTATTAATACACCCAATATTAATTAACATTGAGAGCCAGCAGCTGATCATTAATTTACCGTGTGATAATAAAATAAGTACTCAAATTTTCTTGGTAGAGTATTCTTGTTTTATGTTACTTTGTGTATGTCATATAATTATATATTTTTAATTTTCTAATGAAAACTTCCATTGATGTTCATAATTTTAAAAATAGATCTTCCTGAGTTACAGAGTAACAAGTAGTGTACATGATATTATGTGTATTGTAAGTATTTATTAAGCATTAGAGTCTATTAGCAGTTGAACTACAGGGTTAACAATTGGTAAATACGTACAGAGTTTTCTAATACTCAACCTTTTTATAATTTTTTTACTGGTACATAAATAGATATCGGTGTATATATTTTAAAGTAATAAAAATAAAATGCTTATATTTAGTATTTCCACATTGATTTTCTCAAATCCGAGCCGGCTTTCAAGAATTTCCACTCTCATCATAAGGCTAACATAAAGCGGTACTTTTATTTAGTCTGATGATGAGAGCGGAGGCTCTTGAAAGCTGGCTTGTGATTAATATAGTCAATGTGGAAGTACCTACTAAATATAAGTGTATTATTATTTTAAATTTTACATGAACTTCCGCCAAGTACTATCGGTCGACAATATTAATAACATATATTTTACCTTATGAAATTACTTTTATACAGAAGTCTGTTAACAATTTGTTCCCTAAAAAAACTCAAAAGAGTAAAATGGAACAAATAGAATAAGTATTTCAGTAATCATAATACAATGTATCTACTACTAGTAATTTTTTTATGTAATTAAAGGTGCACTTAAGATAAATTGCTTGTATCTTTTTTTTATATTCTGAATGTTTTTATTATGTTTTTTTGCTTGTTTCAGTTTCACCTACTGCATGCTATTTATGCAGATAGTGAGTCTCTAATTCACTGAAACTTTATAAAAGATTTAATTTGGTTTCCGGGAATCTTTAAAATGTCTGCCTATTTGCACCGTACCACATCGATGATTGGTGGAGATGGAACGAATCGTTTGGGATTGTATTTGTCTAACACCAACGAATCACCACTACAGGTCTTTGTACGAGCTAAGAAAAAAATAAATGATATATTTGTTGAAATACATGATTACACCAAAGACAGCGTTTCATTTTTACAAGGTATTACTCAGATATAGTTATTACTAAGTATTACGTTTACACATAAGCTGTTTAACCGATATTTTGGGTTAACCAATAAACTTATTAATTTGTCATTTGATTTGTTACAGGAGTTGACAACAAAGCATTAATCAATGATGAAGAATTTCAAACCGTTGCTTCATATGTTAACAAGGTTAAAGCGATACGAGATATACTGTGCAGAGATCACATGAAAGTAGCATTCTTCGGGAGGTTTGTATTATGAAATTTGAATCAAAATTATGTCCAGAACTAATATATTAAAAATAATTTTATTTACATATTGTGATTTCAGAACAAGTAATGGCAAGAGTACAGTAATAAATGCTATGTTACATGAAAAAATATTACCCAGTGGTATAGGGCACACTACAAACTGTTTTTTGCAAGTTGAAGGTTCCGATAATAATGACGCATATCTCATGAGAGAAACCTCTAATGAACGACTTAATGTTCAGGTTTGCATATTCAGTACTTGTTATTGTCTTTCTCAATGTATCTAATTCCATTTCTCATGAAATATCATAGAAATGGAGAAAACGGTTATACATTTGAGGCATGTTTGATTTTTTTTTATTTATTCATTAATATTTATTCTGTCCTTTTCAATGACATTTCTCAGATATAATGCACTTGTGCTAGATCTTTTTCCATTCTTGGCTTTGAGCTCTTCAGACGAAGCAATTTTTATCTTCTCAATGGTGGCAGATCTCCATCCATTCACGTATCTTTTCAAAGCCTCATATTTATTACTTACTCAATTTCTCAACTTCTGTTGTGCTAAATGTTAATAAAATTCTTATGACAATTTCAGTCAGTGGGACAATTGGCACATGCATTATGTGACTCACGCCTTGAAGAATGTGAATTGGTTCATATATTCTGGCCTCGAGAAAAATGTGGTCTTCTTCGTGATGATGTAGTATTTGTCGATTCCCCTGGAGTTGATGTTACTCCTGATCTTGATCAATGGATTGATAATCATTGCTTGGATGCAGATGTTTTTGTTTTGGTAGCTAATGCTGAATCAACCCTTATGGTGACGGTAAGAATTGTAACATATCTACTTTCTTATTCAAGTAAATTCTCATACAAGTATATTGATTGAAACATTTTTTATTTTAGGAAAAAAACTTTTTCCATAAAGTCTCATCAAAGTTATCGAAACCCAATATATTCATATTAAACAACAGATGGGATGCATCTGCTTCAGAACCAGAATTTATGGATCAGGTAAGTTTTTATATTTCCAAAAATGTTTTAAAATTTAAGATTTGTTTTTTTTAAGTATACAGTGGGTGGTCAAACTATTAATCAGTAATGGCAATCCACCCGATTCGACTGATTTGTGGTGGCCAAACTATGTACTCTCTCAAAAAAAGTGTGATCAGGATACACGTGGTCCTTAGATGCCCACGCTTCCTCGTACCCCCTCATTTAGATAAATAATAAATCCTCTGTCATTCTTTCCTCATCCGTTCTACATGTCCAAAACATCGTAACTTATTTACACGCGTTCTATCCACAAAACTTATCTTGCATCCGCTTATTCTTCTAATATCCTGATTCCTCATTTTATCACCCAATGTTTTTCTAACCATTCTTCTCAACAATTGCATTTATCTCCACTGCATTTATTCCACTTTCGTCCATTTTCAACCACGTCCATATTTTGCTTGTATACATAACTGATGTTACCAGAATGATATTGTTCACCAGCATTTTGTCCATGTTCGACACACTGTCATTGCTGACAATAGGTGGAAATGCACCAATCACTCTTGCGCCACCCACTTGGCCGCAAGATTATAATTTACCAGATAATGAAATGTTCTAATATTGTGAATTGTTGCAGGTCCGAATCCAACATGGTAATCGATGTGCAGATTTCTTAGTCAATGAATTGAAAGTGTGTACAGCAAAAGAAGCTGATAATAGAATATTTTTTATTTCCGCCAAGGAGGCATTACTTGCCAGACTTAAAGAAAAGGATCAAAAACCATCCAATTTGGGAGCACTGGCAGAAGGTTTCCAAACAAGATATTTTGAGTTTCAAGATTTTGAATGCAAATTTCAAGAATGTATAAGCAAATCGGCTGTGAAGACAAAATTTGAACAACATTCACAAAGAGGTCGAGTAGTAACAACTGATATACGAACTGTTTTGGAAAATGTGCATGATCGAGCAAGTACACTGCGTTCCCAAAAGATTGCAGAAAAAGAAAAAATACATGACATGCTAAATTATACTGAACAACAACTAATGTTGGTAATTAAAGAAATGAAGCAGAAAATTCGCAACATGGTTGAGGATGTTGAACAAAGGGTAAGCAATTGTTATTTTTTTTACTTGTCGTAATTAATTTGAGATTTTATATTATTTTCATGTACATCTTTGTTTATTCATTAAGTTGCTGAAATGTATGCAATTTATCAAATAAATAAGTGTTTGATTCCTTTTAGGTCTCCAAAGCACTAAATGAAGAAATTCATCGTTTGGCCAACTTGGTAGACGAATTTAATTTACCTTTTCATTCTGATCAATTGGTATTGAATGTTTATAAAAAGGAGTTGCATGGACATGTTGAAAAAGGTTTGGGATCAAATCTGAAGGCTCGTTTATCTACAGATCTTCCATCAAATATACAATCTGCGCAGCAAGAAATGACAGGTATGTATTTACTTTTTATTTTTAAAATGTATTATAAATTTTCTATATATTTCTTTCAAATGTTATAGAAAGCAACTTTTATACATGATATGTCTACTCATATTTATATTTATTCCAGATCGTCTCTTGAGTTTAATTCCTAAAGAAAAACGGGAAGATGCCCTCGCAAGTATAAATTCTAGGAAATTTCCTTTTCAAGTTTTGTATAAACTCAATTGTGAAAACCTTTGTGCTGATTTTCAAGAAGATCTACAATTTAGGTTTAGTTGGGGAATCACAGCCATGATTCAACATTTTCAAGGAAGAAATGCACACAGGATAACTTTGAAGAACTACACTCCAACTCAAGGTGTAAGTAATCTAACCTTTAAACATTACAAGCTTCATCAATAATTTGTCTAATTTGTTATAATTTATTTAATGTCACTAATATTGAAATATTGTTTTCAGATTCCTAGGTCAGTGTCTTGGCCAACAGAATGTTTAGATTTAAATGGAATCCAGTATCAAGAACCCATTAGCCCAAATCAAATAGTACCCTTAACACCAGACCAATGGAGTACAGTTTCTAAAATAGCTATAGCTTCCCTTACTTCTCAAGGCACAATGGGGGGACTACTTTTGGGTGGTTTTGTAAGTATTGCAATTATTTTTAAAATCTTTTGTTTACGTTGACACTGATATGTTATACTTGAAAATTACTCATTTTTATTGATATCATTGTATTAATATAAATACTTAATCAAATTTCATTACATTATTATAAAATAATTTAATACTTTACAGATGTTAAAAACTGTTGGCTGGCGTGTATTAGTGCTAAGTTGTGGTCTTTACGGAGCTCTTTATGCATACGAGCGCTTGACATGGACAAATAGAGCTAAAGAGAAGTTATTTAAGAAGCAATATGTTCAGCATGCATCGAAAAAGCTCAAATTAATTGTTGATTTAACATCCGCAAATTGCAGTCATCAAGTTCAACAGTAAGGAATTTTTTATTGACTATGATCAAAGCCAAATTAAGAATAGTATAAAACCACAATGAACTAATGATTTTATAACTTATTATTCTTTTTATTTACATTCAACAATGCATTTTAAAGTATGTATTATGATAAAGTGTCGCTTTGATCTGTCTTCATATTTTTTTGCGTCCATGCTGATTTATCTTTTTTACATCCCTACATTTAGACTATGTATAAACTTTCATTGTCCATTTACTCCAAATGCAATCATGGGAATCTTATTACAAACTGCTGTAATTTATTATATTTATTTTATTTTAGGGAGCTATCATCAACTTTTGCCCAGTTATGTCATTTGGTGGATGAAGCAAGCAGTGATATGGATGATAAAATCCGTGAATTAGAAATATCATCGCAATTGTTGGAAAGGACTGCTACGTCATCGAAGAATCTTAAAAATAAGGCCAGCTATCTTAATAATGAATTAGATTGTTTCAATGACGCGTTCATAAAATCAATATAATATTACCATTGTGTTGTTTTCCGTATAATGCAGTTGTATATTATAACTGTAGCATTCTATTCTATGTTTCATTTTAAACAATTGTCATTTGTGAATTTTGTACGAAATATTTAATTAGAATTCTTAGTATCCTACATTAATTGGAATTTAAAATAATAGATAATTGCTGTACATAATAGGAAGTGGTTTTGAATAATTTTCTAGAAGCTATAATGCATAATAATTGTGATGGTACAGGATGTATTTCATTTATTCTCTTTTCTTTCGCACAACTAATATAAATTCTATACACACTACCTATCTCTCTTTAATGATGATCATTATTTAAATTATGATTTCTATACTTGGTATTTGTTTGCATAATACAAATATTTAATATTGTTAGCAACTGTGTGCAGCTATCGAAGCAATACATTGTTTAAATACTTTGGAAGCTCATAGCTGTCAAGTTCTGAGATAATAGTGAATAATTCAAAATATTTAATAAGCTATATTTCTTGCCTCTTTTTGTAATTTGTACCACTGTAAGAAATATTTAAAACCATTTTGTCTGGTTTGTGTTAATGATGTTAGGGTAGTGTGATTACTAAGTCTACGTACCTTATAAAATTTAGTGATAATTAATGTTCAATGAACATAATTTTGTTATTTTTTGGAATATCATCTGTTGCATAATCTTGTAAGTAAGAACTTTTTTTTATTATTTTGCATACTTATGTAGAGAGCATAATACAATATTAGCACCTAGTCATAGAACAATTTTTTGGCGTGCTAATATTGTACAGAATTTAGTTAAATATCAAAATTTTGATGGTGCACTTGTATATATCATAGTGATGTGATGATTAGCTTTCAGGTTACTAAATACAACAAAAAAATAGAGTTTTGAATATTATATTGTAATCTAATTGTTGTTCTGTCATATTGTGTAAAATATATATTGTTTCATTATTTATTTTTTCACTTCCATTAGCTAGATCGCCTAGTCCCACGAAAAAACACATACATATACAGAGTGTAAAGGTCTTCGGATTCTGTTATGGTCTAACTATACTTTATTTTTGGAATGGTTAAAAGTTTGTGATATCAAAATATATTAATTTCTACATATGAAGGCTAAGAAATACAATTTCGAAATTTTTTGAGTTATTGGTATATGAACTTGAGCCAAATGTTTTAGTGATAAACTTTTAATCAAATTGAGGAATAAAAGAGAAAGGCAAGAGGGAAATTGATGAACAATGAGTAGTAATTATATTTTAATTTTATTAGATTTTAATATTTTTACATTGATTGTGGATTATCAACATGGATATAATTTGTTTAAAAATTATAGCAGTGATGTCAAAATAAGGTATAAATAAGTTTACTTTAAAAAATATACAATATCTCCTAAAGTATAAAATCACTAATAATATTAATACTGTATTATTTCTTGTCAATGTTTTCGTCATAAGCCATATTCTCCAGTCCTAGTTTTTCAGGTTTTGTAGGATCTTCTGACTCATCCATCATGCTATCAGTTTTTTCGTGTTCTACATACACATACTTAAGAGTCATCAGCCAGAATATTATTATATCCACAAACATCAAACCAGCAAATAAGAAAAATTCATGTGCCTGCAAGAAAAAAATAAATTGTATCTACACTTAAAACTTCATACATTTTAAAAAATATTTCTCTCAGTACCTTGTATTATACCACAATATTTAAATACAAATTTTTAATAATGTTGTTTCAATGAGTTACACTCAAATATCTAGATTTTTTTTATACAAAATTGCTATGTGTACATAAATTAAATGAGAATATAAAGATAAACAAAAAACACTATAGTATTGATATAAATGAAAGGTAAAATATTGAAGGTTCTTCAATATTTTTTAATATATTTAGTATTGTTTTTTCTCAATTAGAATTTGCACAATATGGCTCTCTTATTATCTGATTAGTTTTGATATTTGGATTTTTTGTAATCAGAAAAACTTTACCTACTCTGTCTATTTTCATATTGAAGGTTCACATTTGCAAGTTTTTTATAAAATATTTCATGATTATGTGAAATATACAAACCTGACTAGAAAATCCCTGAACTTCTGCTACGATAACGACAATCAAATTTCCAAAGGCAACTGTTAGCAACCATCCAGCTGTCAGTACTGACTTCATACTCGATGGAGCTTGAGTAAATGAAAATTCAAGTCCAGTCACAGAGAACATTACTTCACCCATTGTAATAACAACGTATTGCGGAATCAACCACAACATTAACATTGAATTTGCAGATGTTATTTCAATTTCAACTTTATTAATCTAAAAGATTAGGCAGTAATTATTAATTTTTACTTGTCTGTTCGATTCACATACTTAATTTGTGGATTGAGCAGAGTGGATGAAATGTTAAGTGCAAATTTTTATTCTTTCATCTTTACGTACTCCACTTAATGAACATCAATTTTATATTATTCCTTATTTTTTTCACAAGACTATCAATGTTTTAATAACACTGTCATAGGAATCATATACTTTACTAAAGCCACAGATCTATCGTTGTTTGTGTCAGTTAACAGATGGTACCTATGTAAGACTTTCAATCCGAAAATCTCAGATCTATCGTTGTTTGTGTCAGTTAACAGATGGTACCTATGTAAGACTTTCAATCCGAAAATCTCAGATCTATCGTTGTTTGTGTCAGTTAACAGATGGTACCTATGTAAGACTTTCAATCCGAAAATCTGATGCTTCAATACCACTGCTCAGTTATTGAAAAGATGAGCTTTTCTATCATAGGTACATATTTATCATAGACCCATTCAGAAAAAAATAAAATATACATAGCTCTTTCACTACCATTTTAAATATTTATTAAACTAAATTTATTTTACAATAAATTTATTCTCCATATCATCATAAATTTACTATGAGTATTGAAGCAAATTTTTACTTACTACATTAGTGTCCTTGTTCAAAATGAAAACTATGGTTTCTCCAAATTTCATCTCTCTTTCCATAAAGATTTCATCACCTAAACCAAATTTATAATACGATGCTGTGCTTAACTCTACTAAAGTCGTATTTGATCCATTAATTGTGGTTTCCAGATCATCTTTTTTTAATATGTTAATATTTTTTGATGGATCAGCATTATTTAGTACTCTGTAAACATTTTCATAATAAATATGAAATTTAACCTAATGTAATATCACACAGTGATTATTTTATTACATTTTTGTTGTATTGCATTACTGTTGGTGTATTTTCCATATGAGATGGATCGAAACAAATAAGATTGTGTGTATTTGAAAAGTTAATGGTTTCAATCCATTGGATTATTATATTTTATGGATGCAGACAATTTTACACATGTGAAAGTATTAGTTTTGACTTTTGCTTTGCATGTTAACCTTATTCAGATTTATCTTGTATTAATAATAAATAAACAAGCCTTGTTCGTTTTAAATCAATACCAAAGTAATGTTAGAATGGTGTGATTGTTTCATGGAAATAGTGTAGTGCGGAAAAAGTTGTATATGATTTTTGTGTAAATATTATGATCCATTGTAATACATACCTAACAGCAGGATTTCCATTTGATAATTTGTCACTATTGTCAGCAAAATCATCAGAAGTTGGATTGGAAACTGACCCTCTAATGAAAACTCCCCTAGCTGCCTTTTCTTCTACTGTAAAGCTTTTATTAAATGATATTTGATTACACAATTCGCTACCCTGCCCTCTCAATGTAAATGGCATGATTTTCTTTCCAGTTATTTTAAAATTTAAATCAGCGGTGACATTGAGCTTGTTAATAATAATTTCATATGGTGTATCAGATTCAATGGTCATTGACAAATCGCATGGTAGTGAATTGTAAAAACGCACATGTCCTACGCCTGTTCCTGGTAAAATTGGATATGTTTTCTATAAATAAAAAGAATTTACATTGTTAGACATATATAAAAGGAGGCAGCTGTCGTGTGTGGCAAATATACGGCAATGCACCAGAATAACCTAACTGAGAGAGCTGTTCCAAAAAGTGGGGACAGAGAAGTATTCTCCAGAGAGATTGTCAATATCAGGGGGACCAGGTATGGCAGTGATAAAGGAAGAAGATATATATAGGCTTGAGTAGAAAAACTATCGGGCTATTAGTTTGCTGATCACATTGGGTAAACTGTACTGGAGAATTTTGATTTTTGTATTGGAGAGATTTGAGAGAGTGCAAAAGACAACTGAGTATAAGATATGGGGTGTGCATAAAGCTTTTTTGAATGGGAGAGGTAAATACCAGAAACTTTTTTGCATGTTTGTAGACTTCAAAATCATTTACTTATTCACATGTGTCATTTTTAATGCACAAAGCATGGGCATCAAATATCAAGTAGATCAAATTCTCAAGGATGCCCTCTTGTTTAGTAAGAGAAATCAGTATGCATGTACGAGAAACTGGATGAATGTAGAGGAAACGAAAGAAATATCTAAGGATAGATCAACATGACATTTTTCTCTCTGTCTATCCTGCTTGAAACGCGGTGTGAGGGCATATTTATATAGATGGATGAATATGAGTCGTATAATTGTAAACAGCGCTATCTGCTTTACGAGAAGAATTTGAAATTTGCAAAATATATACAAATATTTATTTAAATATCTTGTAAATAGTTATTACCGACGTGCGTGCATGAGAAATTGTATGACTGTAGAGGAAGCGAAAGAAGTATGTAAGGACAGATCTAATTGGCGTTCCGTTCTCTCTGCCTACCCCACTTGGGATACGGCGTGAGGGAATAGATAGATAGATAGTTATGATCTCTAAGTGAAAACATATTACTTTATTTTAAGTTATTTTATAACTATTTTCATATTATATTGTGAATATTTCAAATCTGTATACCTAACTCAAAATCTTCTCGTAAGGAGATAACGCTGTTTGCATTTATACAACTCATATGTTATAAATACCAACCTAGTTAAATTTAAAATTGTTGAAATATAATACTAATATTTAGTATGTCATATTTAAAAATATATTTTGAAATAAATTAAATATTGTTTAAAATGTCTACTGTTTACACAAACTTATTAATAAAGCTGTTGTAATAATACCTCTTATATAAGATTCTTTAGACATTTTTATAACATACCTCCAATTGTAACTCAATAATAGCTGAGATAATGAATGAAAGAGATGCCAATAATCCACCCGCAACCATTTTATGTAATGGCTTTCTCACTATCTTGCACCATGCCAATGCTGGATATATGGCCTGAAAATTTCAATATAACAATATATAGGGTACTTAATTAATCTAATATGCTTATATTCAAAATGAGTAGAAGAAAATGCGCCAGAAAAGTAAATTAAAGGGTTAATTTATTGTATCACAACATGTGTTTATTAGCCCAAAGTATGGCAACATAAAAGATGTTTTTGGTGCATTCCAAAATACAACAATTAATAAATTATAAAATTGAAGGATTTTAGATGTGTATTATATTTTTTCTATGTGTATATAAGGAAAATACATTTTTTATAAAAATCATGGCGATTTCAAGTGCCAAATCAATACCTTACGGATGACAAAAAAGAATAGTTTGTTTAAAATGCATGGTAGTTACTTACAACTTCAAAAAGTGGTATGAAAACAAGAATTAATAATGGATTTATAACTTGTACTTGATCTGGTTTCAGAATGAAATCCCCCATTTTACCATTCATGCGGGATGCTTGGAAAGTCCAACGGGAACCCTATAATAATTCAAAAAAATTCAGATAGTTTAAGTTTATTGAGTGATATACCTAATTATTTTAAAATATGTAGGTACTTGTTACAAACTTGTTGATCAAAAAGAGCCCAAAATACTGGAAGAGGAATGAATAACACTAGCACTCTCAATACTGCTTTTATATCACTAATCTCAGACTTGGTGTATTTATCGTCAGCGTAGTCCAACCAATGATCTCTTTTTTCTTGCTTCTTCAGTTTGCTTCTTCGTTTTATAGCATGCTGTAAATGTGGAAACATATTATTTTTCATGTTATTCAATATCTTACATAGGATTAAATTATTAGCAGGCACATGTTTACTCACACCAATGGTTTTCGAGACTTGCAAAAGAATATTTCCAGCTGGCTTTTTGATGATGTAGAGTGGTTTTCCAATCAAAAATACAACTGAAATTATATTTTTTTAAGTGTTACATTATGGAAAATATTTTTTTTTCAAAAAGATCTATTATTTCATTGAGTTAAAATATTTGTAGATTAAATTAGAAATGATTCTTTTAGGAAATTCTTCTTACCCAAAGATACGATCATCAGAATTCCAGGTACACCAAAAGCAAGAGAATAACAATCATTGTCATTGAAACACTTAACATCATTTCTGAGTATAGGTGTTACAAAAGTAGAAATGAGACTTCCACAGTTGATGGCAAAATAAAAGAGAGAAAAGAATGTAGCCAGTTGCACTGCTTGCTCTGGTAATTTGAATTGATCACCACCAAATGCTGAAACACACGGTTTTATACCACCTGTTCCAATTGCTACGAGAAGTAATCCAACTATAGTCAACTCCCTGAAAATGACAAATAATTATATTATAATAGAAGCATTAATATAAGGATTGCTATGTTGCTTTGCTGGACACTCAATTTATGGTAAATTATGTGATTGTATGAAAGAAAACGATTGATTAATTATTCTCACCTTCCTGGCATGTTTAATGGTGGTATCGCTGTTAGAGATAACAAAATATTTCCCAAAGCATATACAATGGATAGGAAGAATATGGTTCTGAAACATAACGAAATCAATTCAATACCTACATAATATAAGCTCAAACAATGACTACCTATGACATACCTCCAACCATGCAGCATAAGTTTTATTAAAGAAATCAGTAAAAAGTAAAAAGCATTTTTAATTATCAAGTAAGTATTTATATCTTGTTGGAGGGGAGTAAATGTAGACATTGTGTTTGTAGTATGTTAATTTTCAGATAGGTAGGTACTTAAGAAAATATACCTGTTATAAGTATTAAGACTAAACTTACTTAAATCTCCCAAGCCAACTGTCTGCTATCATGGCACCAAAAATTGGGAAGAAGTATACAAACATACTAAATACGTGGTATATAACTGTAGCATCATTTTCATCGTATAGTAATTTTTGCCTCAGGTAAAGTACCAGAATTGCTGAAAATATAAACCAAAAAATAAAATTTGAATATTATTATTTTTCCTATTACATTGATCTAAATGACATTTAGTTTTCCCTTTTATTCCCCTGTAAGCTCTTGCTAAATTAATGCCAATTCAGTACTATAGAATATTCAGAAACTTAGAAGAATGACGTTATTTCGTACCTACACGTGGTTACCTTTGACTATAGATAAATATATCTTTTCACAAATTATGTGTTCATTTGATTTAATAGTTTCTTAGTGTTTGGGAGCTGAAATATATAAAAAATATACTGTAGTCATATTATGTGCTTACCTCGCATTCCATAGTAGGAGAATCGCTCGCAAAATTCATTTGTTATAATAAAGCCTATGGATTTTGGATACGGGTATTTCTACAAAACAATTTGAGAACATTGTGTGATTATGATAAAATAACAATTATATAGTATCAGATTAGTTCAAAGAATATATATTTTAATTCTTATTTGGAGAAATAAATCACAAATTAAATTAAATTTAATTGTAACTCAGAAAAAATAGTAACTTTTTATATAAAAAACTTTTGAAACATATTTTTTTAATTTAGTTTTTTCGGACATCCAATCTAATTTGATTGATTTTTTAATTTTAATCAACTGATTAATATATTTTATTTTATCATATCCACACAATACACAATGCAAAAAGTCGCTTGCAATTATTTATAAATACAAGTCATATAAAAGCAGTCGCATGAATCTATTTTTAATGTTTAATACAGAATTTCGCAAATTTATAAAACTAGGTATCGATAACTTTATCGAATTAAGGTAGTTCTGACTTATTTAGTTTACTGTATTAGGTACTTCGTGCATGTTTGCATCGTGTGGAAGTGATAATACCTACCTACCTATTTCAAATGTTCAACTAAAAATAATTTACATGTTTAAATACGTAGATAAAGTTAATTTTATGCATTCATATTATAATAATAATATACATATCGATCCTCCAGTTCCATAAGCAAACAACTCAAAATTGTAATATTTCAATATAATCGCGCCTTTGAGATGGATGCTCCACTAAACAGCGCCGAATAAATCATCCGACACACATACATACATACATAAGTTTTGAGACAGTGTGGCGGTTTGCCGAATACTCGAAAAAAGTGCTTCTAATAGAGATGAATTAAATTTAAGATTTTTTTGTTTATCGATCTAAAAGAATAATAATAATTTTAAACTTTATTGTACAATATATATAAACAAAGATAATTAAATTTCAACATGGTATGTATAAATAATTTGCACAATGGGCGAGTTTATCGCAGGGACGCGATATCTTCCAACTAACCCAAGAATATTCCCTACTTTCTACATAATACGAGTATGCCAAAAATCTAGATTTTGAAAATATTCTAGGTGTTGGTCATTGGAACTGGATCATCGATAATATTTCAAAGTATACCTAAATAAGATGACACAATTTCGATAAACAATGAGCACTAACTTGTGAATCAAGAAAATTATACAATTGTGTTTTTCCCAAATTTACTCTTTATCCATCTTATCACATCACGAGCTTATAGATGAGTAATGGTGAATAAAACAAAAATACGATATGAGAATTAAAAAGCATAGAAACAAATTCCTATTTATAATGAATCGACATTAGTTTACTTAATATTTCAAGTTTTTTTCCTGACATCTTCTGTCGATCTATCCTTTACCCACTGTTAAGATTAGGAATTCTAAAATTGTGAACAGCTGAGCCCGTAGACAATTTGTACTTCGATCGTCTACTGGCGAACTTTTCGACAATCTACCTACACGTACCGTATAATTATGCGTTATTGTTGCAGTTATTGACGAAAATTCGTTTGTAGGCGATCGCCAAGTACAAATTGTCTACGGGCTCAGGTTCGAAAACAATTATCTATCGATAAAAAATACGATTTAAATACCGCTTTTATAGTAGGTATCACGTCTTTGTATCAATAACGGTGTCCTTTACAATGATAATTATCTAACTTCCTTATTAAGATGTTCAACAATTAATTATTATTGTGTCGAGTATTGACTACTAGCCAAGTAGCTAGCTGTAGGTCAGTGGTCGGTGAACTTACTCTTTTAACTATTACCTACTCTAAAATATTTTTGCGTAAGTTGACATTACTCCTTCATTTTGAAATGAAGACAATCAAAATCTGTAGGTAATTAAATAATAATTTTGTAATATTTGTAAAAGTACTAACACGTTTATAAAATATGTAGCAATTAATGAATTTTCCAATAATTTCATTTTTACCCCGCTTGGGGTAACTTATCCCGGTTCCCCAAGCACTGCTGTAGGTATTTATAGTCACCTAATAGAGTTTTGATAATAACGTTTTAAAATACCATAAGAAATTTAGCTACTACCTAGTATCTACTAATATGTTGATGTGCACATACATTGAACGTGTATTGTTGAAAAAAGAAAGAATGTATTCAAAGGACAATACTCTAGGTATTATATCTACTTAGTTATTTATGTAAATACTATTCCTCTTTATAGCAATACATTGCATAACTTAACTACATGTATTATATGGACATGTCACTGACCTACCTTTCGCCAATTCACATTATTAAAATTAAGTCAAACTAGTTTCGTAATATAATCAGGTGAAAAGAGACGGTAACTTCACAATATGCGTTGGCGGACTAAATAAAATGTCATGGAAAAATGTGGGTCAATAATTATAAAAAAGCGGATAATATAATATTTACACATTGGGTTATAAATATATTCCATAGAATACCTTCTATGTATACATAATATGGTTTTTAAATAAAATTTAACATTTTTGGGCATATTTCATCCATTTTAACTAGGTACTCTTTTTTGGCACAGAGATTTGACACTCCTATGTGGCCAGATTGAAACGATAAGCATATTATTGTGAAAAATTTCTCCCTAAGTAAATTTTCCGGGGATATAGAGGAGATTCATCAGGTGTCGCCTAGGGCAATTGAGTATATTAATTAACTGAAGACAGAGCTAAATAGCTCTTATATATGCACTAGGGTCCGCTATTCGATATGATGTTTTATTCAGCGACTTTGAAAGATATATAAAAATATTTTTATGAATCAGCTGTTCTCTTAAATTATTAAGTTTAAGATATTCAAATAAATAAACAAATCATATTATTATGCAATGAACAATAGAACATATTTTTATCTCAAAAAAGTACGTAGGTTGGTATTAGGTATTTATTTTGTTTATTAATTTCATTGATTACGATAATACGTATTTAATGTAGATGTATACTTTTTATAATATTAAAATATGTGATAACAAACAAATTCAACTTAGAAACAAGTGGGTTATCGATGATGATGATGATAATAATAATTGACTGATTTGCAATAAATATGAAATTCGTGATATGAATGTACCTGATGAATAGAATAGGTATAATAATAATACCTATGATTGATACGTTTTATATCAGATATCCTCTTCACCTAACGATTTCTTTGTTATACATATTGGTGCATATATCTATTTACATTCCTGATAGGTGCATACCTACCACGATGATCAATTAGATACTAGTAATAGTAGAAAAAAATATGATAAAAGGATGTATCTTTTATAAATTCCACTGAATCACAAAATACTACTACAATTATTACTATACTATTCCATCACGGTATATCCTGCAAATGGGGATAAACAGAAGACCAGCTGCATGAATAAACATGCAAGCTGTCCTCTCTGTACCAACAAAAAAGTAAGATATTCAGGATGATCACAAACCTTATCACTGAATTTAATATGTAATGTGTCTTTATTACTAACAAAATAATAAATGCCTTTGTGACGTAGATGGTAATTAATAATCCAAATGCATCTACCCATTTCTGCAGGATCAAACCACAATCTGTTCATTTTACCTTTGAATAGTGAAGGTGTAAAAAATATTAAGATACATTATGCTTAATAGCCGATGTCTGGTATAAATAATATCGCAGAGTTAGGAATGTTGCGAAAAGAGGTCACAAGTTTTCACCCTATGTTACCAAAAAGCACGTCGAAGCAATCGTTAGTTTATAACTTTGGTATAAACTGTTTACGTTAGTTATTTGTTACAAACGTTAATTCATTGCTTCAATTTTTTACATAAAAAATAAAGATAAGTAGTAGCTACCTACATTAACATTTGGTTGGTTAGGATCGTAATGTCGCATTTTTCTGGAAAGGGTTTACATAATCGATAAAAGTCATATAATTCAATATAGAAAAATATAAGTTTTCATCGAAGGCATCAGTTTTCCTATCATTTTCCTAATAAAAGCCTCAATCTGTAGGAGATTTCCCAACACCCATATATATATACGAACAAACTCAAAATATATTTATTGTTTTATTATAATATAAGTGTTGTTTTAATTGTCATTGCATTACGTAAATGTTTATTTACTTTTATCACATGTCTAAAATTCAACATTAATTGATGTAATCAATGACTTGTATCTGACGTCAGATTAGTTTGTGTATCTACATTTATGATCTCTCGTCACATTTACATCTATTTAAAAATCTTTTTCGAAAGGCACATGTATTTTATATTTGGTTCATGTTTCGTAATCAATAAGTTGGATCACTATAAGAATAAAAAAATACCATCAGTCACAGTATACGTATCTACTGCACCACGTACCTACTTGTACGAAAAATACGTTAATTGTTTACATGAAATGGATAATCTATGTATTACGTGCAATTGTATAATTATGTACTGGTAATTATTGTCCCAATAGAAAATGCGTCTATGAGTGAATTATGGCTGGCACGTTTGGAAATATCGTTCTCCATCTTCATGCACTATCTACTACCTATATTATATTATGTAGTAGGTAGTTAAGTACTACTACCTTTACCATCATGAGATCATTCACAAGTGGGGTAGTCGCAGTAATCTTTCTATAGCTATGTACCTACTACGTACCTAATACTTCTTTGTATCATAGTAAAATAAGACATAAGACAGAAAATAAGAATTTAAGGTTTTTGATTGTGTAAAATTGATATTTCCATAAATTATAGTTTCACCCACCTTTAGATATTATTTTATTTTATTGACCTCAATAAACAAAATTGCCTTGATTATAGATATCGAGTAAGAAAATTACTACTACCAAAGTATCACGGCACATCCCATAAGTGGGGTAGCCAGCGGACTAACTTTTAATAAACATACCTACAGACTGTCCATTCCGTGCCAATAGGAAAATAAGATATTCATTTATGAGTGGTAAATCTCATCGCTGAATTGTAGATTTTAATTGTTTTATGCGCGAGGTTTAACGAACACCTGCCTTGTACTCGAAACTTACAAAAAAAAAATGGGAGACTTTCCCGGGGACTTCACGTCAATCAATGTATTGAGTTGAATTGCGATTTCTTAATTTAACAAGCACAGCAAAGAAGAGGATAGATTTACCAATATAGGTATTATTTTTTTGTTGATCATCCGACAAAGAATTTGTCTCCCATTTTTTTCGTAAGTTTTCGAGTATCCTTTAAAAGCAGACAATTGAAAAAATTGAAGACATTTCAATAGGTAGGTATCGTGATACTATAGCCTATCCACCAGCAGAAGGAATATCTAAAAAATAATATTGTAGTATGCAGCATTCCTACCCACATAAACAAGTTATTATTGTAATTGATAACAATTATTGTAATGTATAACGCAGTGGAAATAAGATTTAGGTTCGTACCATTATACTTTTTGTTCTATCTCAGTGGTTTCAAATTTATTTTGTCGCTAACTGCGACGTCATATTTATAATCGCTTTTTAATCTACTGTGACTTATATTCGAATAATGTATTCTTCGTATTATGGTTTAATAGATTTCGACATTACTATTGCATGAGTGTAAAACTGAACATTAAATGTTGATAATTTTAATATTCATTAGTTTTAAAATAATATTATACTTATAGACTTAATGTTTTATTTATTTATATAATGTTAAAAAATCTGTCTCAAGTCTGTTAGCCTAATTCCAGATTCAATGTGTTGCTACAAATTGTGACAATGGAATCACAAGAACATGATAATATTCGATACGTTTTTAAGTGTTCTACAAAATGAATATTCATAAAACTCTTAAATTATTCAGTGATGACGTATGCCACCATCCTTGCATATCTTATTTTTTATGGCATTTAGTCATCTGGTTGACCCACTTATGAGAGATGCCGTGATGGTATAGATAGATAACTGTAGATTGCATAGATACAAACCAACCTATTAATTTATTAATTAAAAATAACCTTTTATCCACACTTACTAATTATCTACAGGTACCTACTTTTATTCACAAGAATTTATATTTACGAAATAATAGCTATTTTAAATTAAAAAGCATTTCATAATAATAATACTTGCTTTATTAATTAAATAAATAATAAATATGGAATTCCACAGTGCTAATCACGAAACATTCGATAAATTAAATAAGATCTGTTTTAGACACACGGCAACCACCAAGCAGTGGTTCTTCTAAGATATCATGAAAAATGCGTTTTAAATTTTCGCAATGCTGATGTATGTAAATTTTATTACACTTTAAAATTTATTTCGATAAGTACCTACGTATAACTTAGATTAGCTTATAGATAAGCGTCTATTATAATGTAATAGACCATTAAAGGATGACGTCACAGAAAAATCATTGAGGGGCATCAGGCATCCCAACACAACAGACGATTACGGTGTAATATTAGGTGGAACGCCTAAAGAATACCTTTTTTTTTTTTTTTAAAAAGATATATCTGGGTTTTTGTTATAAACCCAAATACAACCTCATACACCTTTCACAGTAAGCTACTAAAAGCTTGTGTCGTGAAAGGGGAGTTTGCCGGCACCTGGTATCGAACCACGGAACCCTTGTTCACGAGGCCGAGACTCTACCTCCAGGCTACCGACGAACTCGATAATCAAAACTGATACCTGATAATCAAAAAACTGTCAGTGTCGATTTGGTTATTATTTTGTCGTCTGACTTCTTATCATCTTACAAGGATGATTTGCGCAATCTGACTGTTTGCCCCCCAAGCAAAATCAAATCCATAGACAAGACCACGTGACCTTTAATGGTCTATAGTGTGATATAGATTTTTTCATTAAAACGAAAACGTTGATGGGCTATACTTAATCATTTTGGCGGCTATTCAAAGTGTTGTCACCAATCATGTCAAGGAATCGACAGCACTTGCAGAACCTTGAAGGCTATTATTGTGATGTAACTCATGTCTACAATAACAATAGATACCTACTTAATATTATTACATAATTGACCAAATTAATTTCATATTAAGACTTGCTTAGAGTTGAATTTTTGTATGCTCTCCTGTCGAGGGCGTACCCGATATTTTTTCTAGAGAGCGCAAAATTTGATTGTTCTTATTACGGTTGGATTTGTCAAAAACATTTTTTTACTTTTTGTTAGCTCTGAGCTTTATAAGATCGGTAAAGAAGTTTGGCGAAATACCCAATTTTCATTCAGTTTGTATCGGATATGATTTATAGGGAGCTGCAGCTGCTCTCCTGGTTATTTACTGCTCGCGTATTGTCGCCAATACCTAAGTACCTATATGCCTATGGAGGTAAATAAATAAGATAATTGGGTTTATGACCATTTCCTAATACATATATACTGAAATCATAACAAATTATGTGATAATCACATCTTCACACCAAATATATATAGATATACTAATTATAGTCTTCTAAATTCACTAGGTAGTATATCAAGAAAATATTATGTTATTGTGGTTTGTACGTAAACGTAGATAAAAAAAAATTACTCATATATTATAAAGTGTATATGAAAAATATATTGAAACATGTCATTGTTGGTTTATTCAGGACTTGTAAATTCATTAATCTACGTATTTTTGTAATATTATAAATGTTTACCTATATATCTCGTACTACCATTACCTATATAGACAAATATCTCTATAACAACGTAATATATGTAATTAACAAGAGTAATTTATTTAAAATATCATAACCTAAGTACACCTTAACATACGAAGTAAGTTAACTGGGATAATTTATTTATTAATACAATCAATAGTTCACAACTAGTCCATATTATAATATTTATTAATTCAAGTAGTAACATAGGTATATTATTTTATCAGTGTGTTAAATAATATGTAAATATCTGAGTACCTACTTGGTCAATTGATAGGACACATCATAATTATAAGAAAAATCTCACCTCTGATTTCACCGACATTTTCATGGATGTAAAAATATAAAATGTTTCTTATTGATCAATTAATCCAATCAAACGTTTAAATTGATATTACCCACTGTAATCCCGAGATTTATAATACGTATTATCATCACTCAGATCACAATCAACATAAAATATATTAAATCATTTTATATTTCTTTGATTTTATACACATTTAACATAAATGATACATTGTAAAAATAGTTTGAATGTTTTGCTTTCGAATTTTGTATGCAATGTTTACATCAACAATAATAATATTCAATGATTGATCGTCACGAGATCACAACGTTACACATGATGCGTCTTCCAGTTACTGTATTGTGTTCAATATACTATTCCGCAGTAAGCACTCTACAGTACTCTACACTACCACACACAGGTACTCTCCATCGACCATCGATGTGTAATTCAGAATTACTACCTACTGGTTTTCCATTTCATACAAGATGTTGTTGAGTATGTACAGGCGCTATTCATAATTCACCTTCCTGAGGTAACTACAGGCCCATTAACTACTGCACAAAATAAAACTAAGATTTGCTAGAAACATGTAGTAGGTATAAAATAGGACAATAGCTTTTAGTTACCCAATACACTAATACATTATATCACGTTGTCATTAGTGTTTGCGTGGGATGATTAAATGCAATCATCAGTTTTTTTCAAAAGTGATAGATATTAAAAAAATCGTTCGATACTTTGTATTAGGGTATCATGGTAAGGTTCGATACTTTGTATTAAGGTATATGACAGTTCGCTACAAATGAAAAAAATTAAATTGATTCAAATAGGTTAAAAGTATCAAGTAGGGTTTGTTTATTTTATTTCTGCAGAATAATGCAGACAATACAGGAAAAACGACAATGTAACCTCTTATTTGTAAATATATTAAGTTAAATTATTTTATATCGAAGCCAATCGATATTTCCTCAAAGTAGGTAATTCAACAATGAAAGCGTTGAGTTGGCGCTGGCATTGTTTGTACAGTGTAATTTGTTGCAATGAATTAGTACCAGCAACTTTCACAATTCGCTTTTTATTTAACTCATAACGATTTGGCCGTCTAGTCAATGCCCCACTCTACAACATACATTTAATTCAATGAGGAATTGTCAATTCGATAGCCAACGTGATAAAGTATAGAACTTAATTCAGAATCATATCTAGGTATTCTGTAAATGCTCAACAATATGTGCAAGTGCATTTAGGTATCATTGTGGAAATAGATGGACGCATCTTCATACATAATAAATTTAAAGAATTCCAAATAAAAATGTATAGTGAGCAAAAAAATGTATAAACAGCAACTCTCTGAAACCAATAAACAGATTTTTTTTTAAATCTCCACGTAAGTTATGTAATATAAATACCCTGAGTAAGTGTGTATATTTTCTAATACGATAATTATTGCCAACTTATTAAAAAAAATACGAAAAATAAATAAACATTAAATTATATTGAATTAGACATTGAAATTGTTACTTTCTAACACGTGTTCTCATCTGGTTTTATAATTTATCATTTAGTGTTTTCTATTACCAAGCCTAGATTTAAGCAATTACTTGGGTAAGTGTGAAAATAGTACAATAAAGTGGATCATAGAATTGATCTGTGCTGTCACTACACTATTATTAGTCTCATTGAGCATTGATTGACATGATTTGATATGCACGTCGTAAAATATAATGCTCACTACAATATCATACACCTAGTGTTATAAAATATATATTTGATATTTATTGGTTTTACTATATTATTTTTTGAAGATACAAAATATTCAATTATGAATTTTTCTGCCAAAAATCAGATTTTTACTAAGATCGTTGGAAGTTGTGGGAGACGGTTGAATGCACAAAAACAGTTCAAGAAGAAAGTGATAAGAAAAAGTAACAAGTATGTATGTTGAAAGACTTGTTTTGGAGTGGCCAGAGGTCCTGGAAGAAGCAATGGAAAGGAATCTCTTGAGGGAGCATCTATATCGAATGGGCTCTCGATCTAACCCGGACAAAGAAAAGATGATGTATGTGTTATAAAAATGCCTTTTCACTCAATCAGTTGACCATCTCTTGATACAAAATGTAGATAATAAAGTATTATAATCTTGATATCGCATAGTCGTTAGTATAAGTTCAATATTTGCACAGTTATGAATTTACCTCTGATACTAGTCAAGAGTTGTAATTTACAATAATTTAAATCTTGATTTATGATGTCATTTGAACAATGCATTGTACATAGGTTGAAAAAACTTTAATAATATCAGTACCGTGTTGGAAAAACCGAGTCTAATGTAGTAATACTATGTAAAGGTCTATAATTAATTTACCTTCATGATATTTTAATTCTCTTTTATTTAGACGTGAGTTCATACCTAATTATAAACAAGTACGGACACTTTATACATTTTTTGAATATTTACATAACATTAAAAAAAATCTTCCATAATTGGCAGTTTTTAACATTTTCAATATTTGATTGTTCATATAGTATTTACTGCTAATCAAAATTGTTCTTCGCATCACAACTTTATTATATCGTATATGCATACAATTTATCATTTCTTAACTATTTTGGCGTCATTTGCTCCACCATGTTGTAAATCTGTAGAATAAATTATTATTTTTCGAAATATTTTTCGATGTGATGTATTTACATTTGACTATTGTTCTACATTCTTCATCTGTATATATTTTTTTTTATTAAAATAACACAATATTTCAGAAAGGCAAAGAAGATGAAAGTGATGTATTATCTACATTCTACAACATTCAAGAATCAAATATAAATTCGCCATTCGTCATCAAAAGTTTTATTTCCAAACACTTGCACGATTTACTTCGATTTTTTTTTCGTTTACGAAATAATATTATGGACCAATACTTTGAGTTTATGAAAGTACCGACAACACTGAGTTCGTTTACCAACATATACGTATTATTATTATAAATATTAACGTCTACTTGTGCATGCTTTGTGTTTTTGTCAACAAGTTGCATACCTGCCAATGAATTTGTTACAGAACTCGATTTGTATTCTATACGCAGCATTCAGATTGTTTCACTTCTGATGATCATCCAGAGTGTCATAATCAAAACTGTTCACCGAAAGTGAACACGTCTCATCACAATTATTCACCTTATCCTTTCACTGGCACTGAAGTATATGATTCTTATATTTAGTAGTAAATCATAGAAAATAAGATAATTAAGTAATGAGAAAAAGTTTTGGTGAAAGAACCTTTTATCAAAATTGTGTCAGGTGGTAATCGTTTATATGTGTCATCACTAGTGATCACTATTGATGAAACGTCCATCCGTAACTTTTCAATTTCAATGATCATCCAGAATGATCATTGAAAGTTAATAAGTGTGAATACCCCTTTGCGAATCTCGATTGGTTACATTCATTATTATTTAAGCGAATGTAAAGTATGAAGTAATCATCTCTTTGTATTTGAACATTTCGGTAACAAAATTATATTTAAAAGTGTATTGTAATTATAGACCATTAAAATAATTTAAATTATGTACACTTACACGATTTCAAGGTATAGACGGTTTATTTTTCATGTGTGTTTTTGGACGTTGACTCTGTTACAGAGCCTCTGAATTAAATGAAACAGTTTTTATGATTTAATATAATCACACAATGTAGGTACCTACCTACTATTTGCTATTTCGACTTTTAAAATCGCGATTGTTTTCGGCGAATCTACGCCATCTACAAGTGAATCAAACATAATGCACATAATATTTCGAAAATTAGTGTAATTGAAAGATATTAATTTTTCACGAATAGTCATTAAACTAAGGCATACATCACATAATTTATTATCTACTATAAATTTCATTAGTACCTACCTAAAGCTGTTCACTGTGAATGGACTGATCAACTAATTATTATATAAAAATAATTCAATTATACCCTCATTTATATTTATTGTATACAAATAAAATGCTTTCTTTGCTTTTTCATTAAGATAGTACCGAATCACAGTTAAATATATATATATAAACTTTTTAGAATCGCTGTCAATAGTTATATCCCTGATAATTATATAATATGTAGACATGATCGAAGGTAAGTAGTTTACTTACAAAATGGGTCTACATACGCATTAATTATTACTTACTTCAACGACGTGTTATAAAATAATGTGCATTATGCTTAAAGAATTTTATTTAAGAAAATAATTGTGTTCGGTACGTATATGAATTATTAAAATGTGCGTGTTTCATGCTTATTAAATAACGGTTAACTGATCTTAAGATAATTATTCAATGCGAATTTTATGAGAATTATAAAATATTTGTATCCATTTATATAGGTACATAGTTGTTTCTATTAATGCTCAACATTCTTTAATTGGTTAATTCTGCGGAAGCTATTTATTTTTCAATATTCATTTAGGTACACCTAGGTACTTTGTCAATTATATGTACCTATCTACTTTTTATCATCACGTATGATGTTTTCCATATTTTTGTGATGAATAGTCGATTGTTTGTAAATTATTAGCTTTAGACGTATATATCGACGTATATATAAGAGATCGCGCCTCTGCGATAAACTCGCCCTCTGTATATTGATTGTATTTAATTTGAATGTATACCTTTTATGTAATTGTTTTTTATCAATGTACAGTAAAGAATGAATAAATAAATAAAAATAAATAAATATATTAATTAAAGTATTTCGAAGATCTGTTTGAATGCGATGGTACAAATGCGAATGAGTATGACGGCATTGAAAGCAGTGTGAATGAAAACAATTTGATAGACATGACTGAGATTATGAATGCGAAGTGCGGTAAAGCTGTAGGGTATGATTGTGGAGCTCATCAAGTCTGTTGGACCGAGGGATCTCGCGTGGTGCTTGGAGCTTTTCAACGATTGTTGGAGAGAATGCGTTACACCAGAAGACTGTAGGAGGGCTATCATTTTTAACGACCAAATTCATTAACTACTCTTTAATTCTAATTTTTAACACCCATTTTTGTATGGAAAATCACAACAAAATTCGACAGTTGTAGCGCATACGTCAGATTACGTCACACTCTAATAAATCTCTATTATGTGTACCTAATCTGTTTGAATAGTTGTTAATACCAAATTTTATAATCTTATTGTTTTTTCCACGGCGATAAGGATTCTTAGTATTTACAGTTATAAGATAACGACAGCATTAAACTAGATCTGTTTAATATGATTAATTGGTGATATTAAATTAATCTCAATGTGGATTTATACCTACATAAATATAAACTAGAGATGCGCCGAGTATAAGTTTTACCGAGTAACCGAGTACCGAGTATTACTTTATGTTTGCCAAACCAAGTTACTCGGTTCCGTACAAACGCTCTGGGATGTGGAATCAAGACAGGTTTGCAATGCGCCACTAGCAAGTAAAGCAGCGACATCCCTCCAAATATTAATTTATATTTTAGAAAGGTGTATAGTGCATACCTACATATATTTTTTAATAAATACTCATTATTTTTGTAAGAAATAAGTTTGTGTTCATTATATCTCTCACACAACTATATTTCTTTATTTAAGCCTATTACTCAGCACTCGAACCGAGTAATTCTGCCGAGTACGAGTATTACAAAAACACCGAATATTCCGAATACGGAGTACTCGGCGCATCTCTAATATAAACATATTTATCTAATTAAAAATAAAAATGTGTACAATGGAATATGAAATCGCATTATCTTCATACCTACCAGTAGTTATTGACAAAATTTCAGTTACATTACATACCTTCCAACATAATTTTTTATACATGGGGTAATTTTTTCACGTGTAATTAAAAATATTGAAATAAAGTAGGATGTGACAAAGTACATGTCGTGTTGGTAGAGATAATTATGTTTTATTATGATTTATCAGATAAAAGTATGAAATATGATAATAAATTATAATAAAGGATAAACTCTATGTAGTCAGTCCCGTGATAGGATGAAACTATCTTCAAGTTTATTTTTTTCGTAACAACTTTAATGGATAACCTCTGTCAAAGCATTGAAAAATTGTGAAATAGGAAAAAAGCTTTGTGAATAAAAATTGGCTGCCCTTTTCTTTTTTCTTCAAAAATTTTCCCGCAATATTAATGCAAACTTAGATAACTAAACTAACCAATTTCAATCAATTGAATATATATATAGTACCTACGCAAAGATTAGTTAGAATCCTGCATGTATCAATATTTATGGTACAAAACGTATTGTTTGTGTATCTGTTATATTATGTATAGGTACAACTTTATAAAGAAAAGGTGTCTCCGAATTAAAATATTTTCTTCATGGCTATATCTGTGCTTGGTGAATTTACTTGTTATATATTTACTTACACATCAAAGATAAATAATAATATATAATAAGAAGTAAAATGAAAAAGAAAAAAAAATTAAAAAAATGCAGTAAGTACATGTTTAAAATAGTTTGGAAAAATCTTTTAATTGATTTACTAAATTTTCTCAGCGAGGAAATAAAAATTATGAAAATTTAATTTAAAAAAATCTTTATAGGTACCTATAATGAATTGTACTTAAACACAATGGAAAAATAAATAGATAATAAGTACAGGTACGTAATGCTTGTTAGACACAAATAATGAATTAGATATAATATATAGGCTTTTAATAGCATAATAACGATTTATTACTCAATAAGCAGTATGGTAATTCACTGATAATACCAAATTCAAATTTATTAATTTATGTTATTTCTATGATAAAATTTACTTATACAGTTTCTGTTATTTTATCAAACAATCTTCGAGTAGATACAATATAGCATGCCTATAATCATACCTATTGTTTGAATGATGCACCTGTACAAAAGTATCTATACATTTTACAACCTTTGAATTCTTTCACTGAACATTTTATGTCTACAAGGATATAAATAATGATAATAATATGTAATAATGGTCGCTTAATTATATGTGATTAATACACCAAATATTTTTAGTGCTAAGTATAATTGACAATATCCATTTATTCAAATCCCTATAATCCCGGATACAAAATTAATTATTCGGTTGCATGCTCGCTCAATAGAAATATGATAAGATTAATTTCCTTTGTAAGTTAGTCCCTAGATGAACATTATTAATGCATTTCTCTAACAACGGCCTATGGACTAAGATCTTTGAATTTTGCTGAACACTTGCCAATTATTTAGCTTACCTAAACATACCTACACAAGAAGATAACTTTCACAATATTATGCTATTGTTAATTTTTCACCCATAACTTTAATATTTGGTAATTTGCATACTTTAAAACATAAATGGGTACATAACCCATAAAAGGTGGACTTATGTCCAATTCAATTAGAAAATAAATCATCATAGCTATTACCTACATCATAATACTTCCAACTTTAAAATTACTCAGTGTTATGGAAAATTTCACAGAGTGCATGAATGAATTAAAAACATAGAATGAATAATCGCTTTCATTAAAAAGTACACGTCTTTGCAGCATTTTTGCTATTGCAGTGATAGATATTACCTACTATAAAAAAATTAATGAATATGTATTGAATTTTACCTTTGGTTCTGTGGATTCCTCATCCATAGGATTATCCACGATTGGATTAAAGTCGGCAATTTCTGAAACATAATATTTTAATTAGGTAAATTATGTAGGTATGTTCTTACACATAAAAAGAATTGTTTTTATATTATAAGTATAAATATACGTAGATACTAATATCATCATGTACATACGATAATTATATTAAATTTATTAAATTATTAGTAAATTAAATGATCCGCAGTATCTGTATATTTTTTTGATATAATAGGTATCCCGTGGAGTCCTCGATAAAGAATACGTCTCCCATTTTTTTCACAATTCAGTGATGAGGCATGCCACTCTTTTTTAATGCCTTATATTTTTACTGACGCGGAGACCATAATCAGCATTTGAATTTCTCTCAGTTGGCCTGCTGGTTACTTCACTTGAGGAATATGTTGTACTAATGGTATAAGTAGTATACTTAGGGCCAACATTATAAAAGTCCGTTAGCTCAAGTCATTTTAATATGGTCCAAAATTTGATATAACTACTCGTTTTTCATCATTATAAACATCCGTTGATATTATTTCAGTAAAATGCTACCATCGGCTTTAACTGGTCGACCGACCAGGGATTAGTTTTGACCAGAGATGTGCAAAATACTTCCAAAAAAGTATTTAAATACAAAATACAAATACTTTTGAATTTTTGTATTTCAAATACAAAATACTAAATACTTTTTCAAAATGGTATTTAAATACAAAATACAAAATACGTATTTTCAAAATACTTTTTTAAAATACCTTTTTAAAATACTTTTTACAAATAGTCGAACAAGGTGTAAGACAAAAGTATTTCATATTTAAACCATTGATGAATGAAAAAGAAATTAAAAACTGGACAAAAGTATACATAAGTGGAGAAAGGGTTGACATGATTAGAAACAGTTGCCTTGTCGCTACCATCTATATGCGGACGATTCCATCTATTTTCGTGTTAGTCGGTAGCCTGGAGGTAGAGTCTCGGCCTCGTGAACAGAGGGTCCGTGGTTCGATCCCAGGTGCCGGCAAACTCCCCTTTCACGACACAAGCTTTTAGCTTACTGTGAAAGGTGTATAAGGTTGTATTTGGGTTTATAACAAAAACCCAGATATATCTTTTTAAAAAAAAAAAAAAGATTTGCAAATCTATACACATGCTAAACTTCACAATATCTCCTCTGCCATTTATTCTACCAATGAGTGTTTGCAACAGATCTCAAACTGGGCTAGTGCTCATGGATTACTCCTCAATGCCTCAAAAACCCAGACAATATTCATTGGTAGCCTTCACTCTATATCCAGGTTGAAAAATATGAATTTACCTCCCACTACTATGAATTCAGTAGCAATACTCTCTTCGGCGACAGTAAAGAATTTGGGCATAATCATGGACCAGAGACTCTCTTGGCAGCATCAATTTAACACTCTAAAGAAAAAGTTTTTTTACAAATTCCACACTCTTAAGATGCTGCAAAAATTCTTGCCCACTAAAGTAAAAAAAATATTGGTCCAATCCTTGCTGTTGCCCATTATCGACTATGCTGATATCGTGTATGTGGACATGAATCAGGATCTAATTGACAAACTTGATCGACTTCAGAATGTTGGCATAAGGTTTATTTTTAATCTAAAAAAAAACTGACCACATTTCTGAATATCGTAATACCTTGAAATGGCTTTCTGTACGACAAAGACGTGAGCTCCATCTACTCACATTTGTCCACAATGCTCTGTACGCAGGATCAACCCCGTACTATATTAAGGAGGCTTTTGAATACTTGGCGAGTCACAGTTTACCTCTGAGGTCGAATAACCAACGCATCCTGTCAATCCCGGCTCATGGTACAACTTTCATCTCAAAATCTTTTGCAGTTCAGGGTGCTCGTTGCTGGAATAATCTCCCTTCAAAATTTAGGCTGACTCAAAGTCTGACGTCTTTCAAGCGAGCCGTTAAGGAGAAAATGATTTCCACAAATACAAACATAGCCTCTGAAACCTGAAACCCATCACTCCTAACCCCCCTCCTTTTTCCCCCCCTTTTCCTTTCCCTTTATGTATGTATGTTTGTATCTTTTTTTTTTGCAGTCTCTCCCTTTTTATATATATGTGTGTATGTTTTGTATATATGTTCACTTTGTGAATGTATTTTTTTTTCTCTTTTATTTCCAAAATCCTATAGATCATATCCATTTTTTGGAACTTTTAATAATTTTACTTCACCTTAAAATTTCTACCCCCCCGTCGCCAAATTTTCGAAATGGTATAGGAATTTGAAATGTTACAAAACTCCTCGATTTTCTTTAAGAATATTTTCTCGAGATACCTCTTTCAAAAAAGTAACGGGTATTTGTACTGACTATTATTTTATTTAAAAAAAGTATGCATATGCTTCGCGGGCCGCATGGAGACACCCGACGGGCCGCGGGTTGGCCACCCTTGCTTTAGATCATTGATTTTATCTTTATCATTTGTTTCCTTTTTCTTTTTTTTAATACTTTTGGGTTAGTTGGAAGAGATCGCGCCTTTGCGATAAACTCGCCCTCTGTATATTGATTGTATTTAATTTGAATGTATACCTTTTATGTAATTGTTTTTTATCAATGTATAGTAAAGAATGAATAAATAAATAAATAAATTAGATATTGTATTGCTTGCAGACAATTGATGAATACCATTGATGAATGAAAAACTGGACAAGAGTATACATAAATGGAGAAAGGGTTGACATGATTCGATATATCATTGCTTGCAGACAATGAGGATGAGCCTTAGGAGGAACTGTCAAAATAGAAAAAAAAAATTAATTAAGTCATGAGTTGTTAGAAGAGATAAGCCGAAAATTGTCATAAATGGATTGAGTATCATCAAGCAGGTAAGAGAATTCCTGACTTGGGCTGCAAAATAAATCAGAATGGATAATCCAAATCTGAAATCGTATGGACTACTGAAACATCATATTATATACAGGACTGCTCCAAACTCTTCCTTATCGTCTTCAGATGGTTTTTAATGTTGCCTCCGGATCATTTACAGAGAGAATAAGAGCTGCCACATAACTTCACTACTAAGAAGTCTACACTAACTGTGAGTCTTAGAGATAGTGGTGTTAAAACTGTGTCTCACTGTCCACAAGGCAGCACACCACCCACTGAGCTGTTCCGCTGACGAAAATGTGTGGCGAAGGCTGTGATCAGCTTCTTAAACTCGTTGAACTCAAAAGGGCAAATACCTCTAAATTTGCAGAAAGAAGAAACAGAGTCGCAGCGTCATCTGCCTGGAACAGATTGCCTCCAGACAAATACAAAATGCTACCATTCAGGAGAAATCACAGCGCCCTTGAGATGGCCATGAAACATTAAACGGTGTCATGTATAATTTGTTCAATCATCATTATTATGTGTGTATATCTCAAACATGGAGTACTCTAATGGAAACGTTGTATTTGTAATTCAACAAATTGGCAAAAAAAGCTTGCGTACGCGCATATCAATTAATGACAGAATTTTGTTTCAAACAATAAAAAGGTATTTTGTAAAAGTATTTTGTGTAAAATACAAAATACTCAAAAAACGTATTTCAAATAAAATACAAAATACTTTTTACAAAAAGGTATTTGAAATACAAAATACAAATACGTATTTTGTATTTTGTATTTGTATTTTAAATACTTTTATTTCAAATACGTCACATCTCTGGTTTTGACGACTAGCATTGCTGTCTCACTATTTGCCTGAAGAGAGAAAGAAATAACAATAGATGAATCTACGCACTTGTTTTGTTAGGATATATTCTCATAGCATCTCTGTCATTTACTCATTTGTTTTGTGTAAATTATGAGATTGTTGGGTGGAGTTTTTATGAATTGGGAGCAGGTAGATAAAAGGGACAGGCAGGATCTTATGTGACCACCGGTTGAAAACAATGGGTACAGTAGGCAAAAATATTTCTTTTTAACGAATTGTCAAAATAGTTTTATAATGAAGTATCTAGTAGAATGTACGAACAGATCGCCATCCGTTCGTAAAGTGTCGACATACTTACGAATATTGGGTTCCTCGTTTATAATTTCGGCCCTTAGGGCCGATATTATATTATAAAAGTCCGTTAGCTCAAGTTATTTTAATATGGTCCAAAATTTGATATAACTACTCGTTTTTCAGCATTATAAACATCCGTTGATATTATTTCAGTAAAATGTTACCATCGGCTTTAACTGGCCGACCGACCAGGGATTAGTTTTGACGACTAGCATTGCTGTCTCACTATTTGCCTGAAGAGAGAAAGAAATAACAATAGATGAGTCTACGCACGTGTTTTGTTAGGATATAATTCTCATAGCATCCCTGTCATTTACTCATTTGTTTTGTGTAAATTATGAGATTGTTTGGTGAAGTTTTTATGAATGGGGAGCAGGTAGATAAAAGGGACAGGCAAGATCTTATGTGACCACCGGTTGAAAACAATGGGTACAGTAGGCAAAAATATTTCTTTTTAACGAATTATCAAAATAGTTTTATAATGCAGTATCTAGTAGAATGTACGAACAGATCGCCATCCGTTCGTAAAGTGTCGACATACTTACGAATATTGGGTTCCTCGTTTATAATTTTGGCCCTAATGGGGTGTTCACATTTGGCGAATATCGCCAGCCGAATTTCAAAATATAACGCCAGGCGAAAAAACAAAATTCGCCGTACGCCCATTGATCGTCACACCTGTTCACACAAGTCCACCGATATAGAAACGATCTGTCAGATGCGTTTTGATTTTGACACTGTTTTCAAAATGGCGTCGAGATGGAGATCGCGAAGTGTTTATTTTTAGTCGAAAATGTTATAGTAGAGGTTATAAGGCGCCTTTTAATTAAGGAAACAAACGCCACAAACCAACAACAAAGATAACAGCTGTCACGAAACGGAAAACATTTATAAAATTTATAGGTTATGAAGTTTTTACCATAGATATGAACGCCGCGCACATCTGCGCATGCGCGAATCATTCAATCGTCCGAAAATGTTGGAAGGTGGTCAACTCGAGACGATATCGTTTCTACTGGTTTTTATCGTTTCAGACTAGCTGTCATTTTGTTCACACGGTTCAAATGGCTGGCGATATTTTGGTGCCTGGCGATATTCGCCAAAGTGAGAACACCACATAAGCGTCACACCAGCTATCTATTTTATATCAGTAAAACAAATCATATAATGCAAAGTAAACAAACTAGGTGTAAAAACAGCAATACTATGTGACCTAACTTCGTATTATTGATTAAGAAGTTAGGATACGTGTAAGTAGGTAGGTATATAAAAGCATGTAAGAGCTACAAGAGTATAATCTCAACGAGTACAAAATAAACATCGAATACCGTGAGTGAGGCAACCTGAAGTAAAATGTGTTTTTCCTACTAATAGAACAATTATATTGAGGTTATCATCAAGTATGTAGGTATGCGGTACCTGTACTTAGTGATTAGTTCACATTAAGTACGTACATTCATAACCCCCATAATACTGAATATATGTCGTATTTTATAAATTATTATCAGTTTAGGTGAGTTAGGTATTATTATGTAACAATAGGCATCTATGAAACACAGTAATTGCGTACTAACATATCTACATAAACATTAATTACCTGCTACAAATTCTTCTGCTTTCATGAAATTCTTTATCTATTTATTACAATTAAATGTGATTAAACAGGTTTAAATGAAATTTTACTTAGTCTTGTGTACGTTTTATGTCGATTATAAAAAAATATCAACCGTAATTTACTATCATTAAAAGGATTGGAGCATCTACATATAGATGCTATTAAGCATAATACCCATGTACACATAGACGTAAAATTTGTTAGAAGGCGCTTATTGAGTTTATATTTCATAGTATTTTCTTATCGTGAAATATGAACCTAAATAAGTTTACTATAACTTGTAGTACCTCTTACTTTTTAAACAGTCCAATTATCTTTTTTCTCTACTATTTGTTAATACCTGAAATAATAATAATCACAAGACAAGTATTTGTGAATTCACAGGAATTAATATTATATTATTCAATGTTTGCAAATAGGTATAAATACATAAATTGTACGTTTATTGTTATATTTATACATAAATGCTTCTATTATAGACTGACAATATTGGATACCTAATATTCGCAGTTAATTATTATAAGTAGCTACAAAATGTAGATGCACCTGCCAAAAACTCTAAGCCTAGGCAATTTGTGAAAAATAACAACAACAGCAACAAAAAACATGTAATCTAAACAATATGTGTTAATGGATAATTACATACAATAAATACTTTTTCACATAGACATAGGTTATAATATATTTTTTTAATAATGAATTTTATGACACTACAGAAAATTGATAAATTCCATTGTCATAGTTAATTTTCTAATATTATGTCTGATAGCGTTGATACTTGTACAGCAATAAAATATCGCTGTACTTATATTATGATTTGAAGGTGTATCACGTGTAACGAGTATCAACACTTCTATTTCTAATTATGACTCATGCTCTTGTTGATGGTTGAGTGATGCACCACGACACTAATTATGGAGTTCAATACCACTGTAGTAAGTACATGTACAATTTGTAAAACGTTTATCCAAGTTATCAGCTAATATTTATCTCAGAAATTGCATAAAGGTAATGTAGTGAGGTTTATTGATTATTGTTTTAATTTAATTACAAATAAAAACTTCTGAAGCGTTTGCAGTGCGTAAACAGTTAGACAATATTGACATTGTCAAATAATGAGCCGTTTAGCTTCAAACTATTACTGAGCAGTGAGCATCAAAGATATTAATTGATTTTATGATTCAAAATGAGATTAGGATAAAAGCATTTGAGGGAAGTGACTCCGTCCTACGTACAACAAATGCAGCAGGCTATACCGTATACTATACGTAAATACTTACCTACCAAAGATTATAATATTATGTTGATTACCTACGTGTAGTGTTTGTGTGTAATGCTATGTGCTTGGTATGGAGTGTATATTTTTTTTCATATCTTATTAATGCCGATATCTTACGAGAAGTTCAAATGTAAGTAATTTAAGAGTGTAAGATTAATCGTGCGTGTAGATATATACATATTATATTATTTTTTCATTTGTTTTCAAGAAAATCTGAGTCTGCAAATTGTAAATCTTTTATTTACTCGGATTATTAATTTATGTTAGTTAAATAATAACATGAGATACATGTTTAATTTGTTACATATATAAGACGCCGCACCGTTGAAATTAAATCATCCAGTGAAAATTACCTATTATGTCTGTGAATTTATATCGAAATATTGGTAGGTTCCTAGGAACCTACTTGTTAAATTAAAATATATTAGTGCATTATTGTTTTGTAAAATCCGCATTGTATCATTGTAATGTCAATAAATCTGTTTCAGATTGTAAAATAAATCAAGGTATAAATTCAAATTCTGCATCAGTTAGTACTCGACTACGTATTGAAAGTTTTATATTAAATTAAATATCTTATAAGACATGTCGCTATTGAGCTGCGGTCAAAAATTGTTAACAATAATACGCTTACTTAGGTAATAAATAGTCATTCAACCGCATCTATTAACGTCTATCTCAGTTTCTCTGTAATAATAAGTTGACATCTTCGTAGAAGTAGGTAAATATTATTACCAATACATAGTGTTTCCCTATATTACATTAGGTACCTATAATGTTAGTATTTTGCATATAGACACGTATAAACAAGTACATATAATAATAAATTGTACAATTAATTATAAACAGCATGACGTTTTCCTCATAAGATATCATACGTAATTCGTAACTAGGAATATGCCTAATTTTTAAACGACTTAACGTGTGTGTAGTTTCAATAAAACATTGATATCTAAAATCTTTTTAATACGCATACAATATTAAGAGTGTACCAAATGAAAAGTTCAATGGACTTTCAGTCGATACATACATACATTGTGCAAACGACATGAATTTATAAGTAGTAAAGATACCTATGTTTCTCTTTGCGTTGCCAAAATTAACCCCGATAAAAAGCAAGAGTCACAACTCCAATCGATTTAGATTACAGCAGTTAGTCTATTTATACTATGAATGAGCTTTATGTAGACATATATGTTATATAATCTATTATTTCAGACAATATTTTGTACTTGTATATAGGTACATAACTATAATGTAAACAAATGTCTCTGTATGCCCATATTGAATTTTTTTTTCATTGTAACAGATATCAGATTATGATGTCAAAAATAAGTAGGTATAAAATTAATTAGTTACAAGAACTGTATTCATATACATGTTTGTATTATGGATTAGTTAGTACTTATATTTATGTAAATAACATATATTCATATTTTGTAGGAACATGAAAAAGTTATTAGCGTGTGATAACATTATAATGAATTTTGCACTAAAATAATGGAGACTCGAGTGTTGATTCAATACATTATTATGCACAATATGTATATAATGTAGGGTAATACGTCACTAAAATGATCCCTACAAACGTACAGACTTCGTGCGCACTTTTTATTTACTCAAAGTCCGTTTCTCCAACATGTTAGCAAATTATGGGGTGTTGGGGTAGCTAGAAATCTATTCACAAAAAAATAAGTAGGTCTTACGAATATGTTTGTTATAATTATTATCCAGACTATACTAAAAACCTTTTGCGTAATGAATAGGACTATTCTGAGGATCCGTACAATAGTAGGTAGCGCTTATATTGATTAAGAACAGTAGGGTCAGTAGATATCAAAGTTTACATTTGATTTGGTATAAATGGTTAGCAATAAGTTATCATAAAAATGTAAATCACTTCAGTGTAGTCACAAACTAATATACCTTCTACCATTTCCAACAAGTGGGGTATCCAGCGGACCATCTCTGTACAATAAACAATCCGAGACAAATAAAAAATTAAGACATTCTGGATGAGTGGCAGACCTCATCGATGAATTTAAGATGTAAAATGTCTTTATTTTTCGAACACCTGCCTTTTACAGGACACTCGAAAACTTACAGAAGAGTGGGAGATCAATTCTTTGCAGTGTGTTCCATAGCTAAGGTTTTCGTGTTCTTAAAAAATATTCCTACTATACCTACAGGTAATAATAGGTTACTACACAAAATATATATGGTAGTAATACTTACCAATGTGTACTGAACTATAGCTAAATGCAAGGAAATATCACAAATCTATGAAGGTTTGTATATACCTATGTAGGTGCCTATTAGTTACCTAACAAATATATTAAATTCGAAAACACAATACAAACAATTTAGTTTTTATAATATTAATAATATGTTCGTGATAAAAAAAATCAAATTGAAACATGAGCACATGTACCTGCATAATAATTTTATCGAATCGATGTACATATATAAAAAAATATATAATAAATATGTTAAAATTAGGTTTTGAAAGCACTTCATAAAGTGTCATTAAGTTAGAATAATATTGTGTAGTCTTACGTGTAGTAGGTTCCTCCAAAGGTTTCTTTACCTCCGTTTCGGTTTCAGCCATAGTAAATGTTTTTGATTCCTACAGTACAAGTCAAAACCCAAAACACAACTGAGCTCCGAGTAACTTATTTAATCCTACTTCAATAATTTTCTTATCATATTATCTCGATTCATTTCATCATAATGCCTGCGCAGATGTAGATATAGTTAGCAGGTATGATGTTTAATAATCATTATTGTTTTATATTTCGTATAGGTATAGGTACCTACTCGCACAGGTACCTACTATCTATTTGTACCTACATCTCGCATGTCTTTCAATTCATCAAGTATTAAGTAGGTACGTACACTTTGTTACAACTCCGTTAAATAGCTATAATACTTGTAAATTTTCTCCTCTTCAATTCCTCTCCTCTTATGAATATCTCTTCCAGAAAGTGACATTAAAAATATAGAGTTACAAGTCGCATGAACAGGTTTGCCTTAAAAAATTGTTCATGTTTAGGTCGCATTTAAATGTTTAGAAGAGAGTGAATTCTTCAAATCTCCTTATTTTCTGTTCTATTCTATTCCTTCACGCCTCATACCAAGTGGGGTATGCAGAGAGAACGGAACACCAAATATTATAGATCTGTCCTTACAAACTTCTTTCTCTTCTTCTACATTCATGCAATTTCTCATGCATGCACGTCGATTTCTCTTACTCAACACACGACCGTCTTTGAATATTTGATCCTTGTGATCAAGCCACGTAGTCGCTTGGACTATTCACACCCTTTCTTTAGAGAAATATATTCTTTTTGTCATCCTTTCCTCTTCCATTCGTTCCACATGTCCAAACCATCATAATCTTCTTATAATTTCTCTAAGTTGTCCTCTTTTTAAGGGTAGGTATACACGTACAGCTCGTGTGTATATGATATTTAGGTATATGACACCGTTTTATTTTGTAATATTGTAACCAATGTACAGTGAAGAATCAAATAAATAAATATATTAAATAAATTTCAAATGTACACTAGTTTCTTAGTCGTACAAATTCATTTTATTTATTTTTTATATTTTTAATAACTTTCTCTCAATTTTATACATACATAAATCGCCTCTGATGTAGCTCTCCAGCTAGAGGCTATGTCTTTTATTTTTATTTTACCAGCATAAGAGATAATATTAAGGAACAATATTAAGTAGTAACAATATTAGGTATTATTTTACAGCAGGAGCATTAATCCATAGTCAGGTACTGATTTTTTGATAATGTAAGAATAATGCTCAGTTAAACGAGGATTATACCTGTAGCATAATATTCCAATAACGATCAGTATAAGAAACTTATAAAATATTTCAAACATTTCGCTCCTTATAGCAGATAAACTTAAGTACCGTGCTAAATTATGAATTTGAACTGTGATCTCAATATTAAAAAAATATGTAAGAGAAAGGATTGAGGTATAAAACAATCTAAATATAAGTAGGTGTCATAATAATTTGAAGGTAATTTAAGTAACTACTAACGTATTTGGATGAATTGGAAGAGATTGCGCCTTTGCGATAAACTCACCCTTTGTTCCTCTGTATAATGATCGTATCTAATTTGAATGCATTCCTCTATAAAATTGCATAGTAATCAATATACACTAAGGAATGAATAAATGAATATACACTTTTTGTTGTATAACCGATAGAGAAATGTAAATATTGAATTTTATCAACAATTACAATTTATTGTGATAATTTAATCGTAATTTTTACGTAAAATTGGAACTAGTTTTACATTATTACCCTCGTTGTCAGAAAAAAATATCAAGTAATTTGGTATATACATTAATAGATTAATCAATCTTATTACAATGTATATTAGGTACCTACCCACTTATCATATTAGAATTCTAATTCTCTAATAAGGGACGTGTAAAATTTGTTTTATTTGTCGTCCAAGATAAAATCTTTATGATTTAATCAATTATTGTTATTATAATTATTATATTATTGAAACTCATTCAAATGTTATCATTTTTTAATAACCTTTTCAATAACAATCAACGTTTGTATATTGTAATGATAAAAAAATATGAGAGATATTGATAAAGAGTAGGTAAATATTAATGTAAAACAGTGGCGTGTCTTCCATATGAGCAAATATGCAACACATTTTCTAAAATGAATAGTGTCAAAAATTAAATAATATAATAGTATATAATAGGTATAATATAGTGGTATAATGGTTCGTTGGAAGACGTTGCTCTCCAGTAAGTCCACCATTTGACATCAGAACAATGTTTGTATTATGTGTAAATATTTTATTTTTATTTGCTCTGACAATAAAGTTTCATCGTTGTTATTATTATGAAATAAAATTTAATGATTTTATTATGTCTATATACTATAGCATTTCATTCTTAAGATTATTTATTTATCGTATGGTATGCGTGAATATTTGCTTGTATCGAAGGCACGCCGCTGATGTACAATATCAAATATCTATTGATATAATAATATTTATTTTATTGAATAAGTAGGTGCATAGTCCTACCCAAAAAAATGTAATCGGTGGGATCTCCTGTATTTCCCGAGTTTACCCCCGACTGAGGTAGTACTGTAGTACTCTAGGATTGAATATTGTCGTTTATAGCGGGCAAACTTGTTAGTCCGAGTGATGTTCCTATTGGAAGGGAAATGTCTCTTCATTAACGCTGGTATCGGCGATTCTCAGGTCTCACCTCCTGAAAATTAACAAGTCTCTGGAAACCTTATTTCGGCCTCTAGTTCAAAATTGGATACATACTGTTCTTGGAGTCCTGAAATATCCGGGAAAAGGGTTATTTTAACATATTGATTTAATTATTGATGGCACAATATTAAAAATAACTGCTTTTATTGTTTGTTTCTTCACATAGTAAAAAAGTTTAAGAACATGTCTGACTTTTTTATGTTATTGTTTTGTTTGATTACGATATATTAATTTAAAAAAAAAATAACTATTTTTGTACTTAACTTTAATGTCGAATAAATTAAAATTATTTACTGTAATAAAATTCTGTAAAAGTATGTAAGAAGTTTTATTGTCCACAGTAGAAAAAATATAATGTGTATGTACCCATGCATAATATTTTTTTTAAATATTACCTATACTTTTTATTGACACATGATTCGAAAAATTTAACTACGTAAAGTAGCATTCACATTGCTTCACTTTGGATGATCATCCAGAGTGTCAGGGTCAAACCTGTTCATCGAAAGTGAACACGTCTGTTCACATTTGTTCATCCTATGCTTTCACTGCCGTGTCAACACTCACGGTCATGTTGTATGTAGTTTGACGTATTTACGTAAAAAATAATTAAATAAATAAAAAAATTATAAATATCATTCATCAAAAATTAAAACAAGTTAATATAATTCTCGACAGCATGATAATTTTGTACATGATTCTAACTTTCAATACAAATTTATAGACCATTAAAGGATGACGTCACAGAAAAATCATTGAGGAGCATCAGGCATCCCAACACAACAGACGATTACGGTGTAATATTAGGTGGAACGCCTAAAGAATACCTAATAATCAAAAAAACTGTCAGTGTCGATTTTGTTATTATTTTGTAGTCTGACTTTCTTTTTTTCTCTTATGGCATAACATCCTACAAGGATGATTTGCGCAATCTGACTGTTTGCCCCCCAAGCAAAATCAAATCCATAGACAAGACCACGTGACCTTTAATGGTCTATTTCATAGAAAACAAAGCGATGTACAATTAATATCTTTCAATAATCGTATCAAAAATACACGGAGCATAACTTTAAATCATATATTATTCCGAAATGAAGTTCATAATATTATATTTTTAATGCTGGTTGAAGTGAGAAGACACTGGTTTTCCCATGGACCTAAATAGACCATTAAAGGATGACGTCACAGAAAAATCATTGAGGGGCATCAGGCATCCCAACACAACACACGATTACGGTGTAATATTAGGTGGAACGCCTAAAGAATACCTAATGATCAAAAAAACTGTCAGTGTCGATTTTGTTATTATTTTGTCGTCTGACTTTCTTTTTTTTCTCTTATGGCATAACATCCTACAAGGATGATTTGCGCAATCTGACTGTTTGCCAAGACCACGTGACCTTTAATGGTCTATAGATAAAACTTGTTTATGGTCGTTTCAGTGAAAGGACCTTTCATCAAAATTATGACCAGTGGTAATCTCTTTCCTCCGTCATCGCTAGTGATCACTATTGATGAAACGCCTGTTCACACTTGTTCATCTTGGAGGATCATCCGGAGTGATCACTGAAAGTGAACGTATGTGAACGACCCTTTAAGGGTCGTTCACATACGTTCACTTTCAGTGATCACTCCGGATGATCCTCCAAGATGAACAGGTGTGAACGGGCGTTTCATCGCTAGTGATCACTAGCGATGACGGAGGAAAGAGATTACCACTCGTCATAATTTTGATGAAAGGTCCTTTCACTGAAACGACCATAAACAAGTTTTATCTTATTATTTGTTTTATTCTCTATGAATTTGTATTGAATGTTAGAATCATGTACAAAATTATTATGCAGTCGAGAGCTATATTTATTTATTTTAAGTGTTATTTTCCATGTTTGAATTTGTTTAATTATTTTTGTACGAAAATACGTCAAACTACATACGACATGACTGAGAGTGTTGACATGGCAGTGAAAGCATAGGATGAACCAATGTGAACAGACGTGTTCACTTTCGATGAACAGGTTTGACCCTGACACTCTGGATGATCATCCAAAGTGAAGCAATGTGAATGCTACTTTTAGAATAATATTATGTTTTTGAGTAATAATAATTATTAGAATACAGAATTGACAGTTCGTCAAGTATTGTTGTAGGCGTGTGGTGGGTATGGTAGAATATACTTATTGTGGGTGTTTTCGTAAAATTTTGTCTTGAAAACCAATTTTTTTATTGAACTAATGATTGTGTTTATGAGTATAATGCACTGGTGTTGATAACGACTTGGAAAGCATAGCCATAACTCTTTTTTGTATCGATTATTCTACAGTAATTTTTATTCATCATGATGGGCTTCAGGAATAAAATTTGTTGGTGTTGTCTGAAGACTGAGGGAAATATGAAGTTTCTATCGCAAAATTCACTCTCTGAAGATTATTTGAATCTCATTGGCATTAAGGTTTGCAGTTTAAGTAATTGATGGGCTGGTACAAAATATATTGTTTACACTTATGGATCAATATATTGCAGCGAATTATTAAAATATGATATTACTTTAGTATTTTATTGCTTGCATTTTGTGTCATTCCACAAAGTATCCATCCCGTGGTGTATACACTTGTATAAAAGTAATGAGTGAACAAGCACTTTTAAATTATTGCCAATGCTTCACTTTTCCTAATGTAAGTATTTGTTTCAGACTTGTTCTTGGGATAATATGCCGCAGTGGTTGTGCTGGTTGTGTGCCAAAGAAATAAAGAAGGCACGAGCATTTCAAATTAGTACAGAGAATTCATACTCTTTATTGATTTCACAACAATTTCAACAACATACTACAATGGTTAAATATATTCAATACTAAATTACATTTGGTTTGTTATCTGATCTAATAATATTCATCTAATTATAATTATGTTTTTATGGACATCTTTTTTAGGTTGCTGCAAATTCAATAATAGAGATGGGACAGAAATTTACAGGTTTTCTCCCTTCCCTATCACAAAGTGTCCTGGAACTATGGAGCACTCCTGAAACTCATATTGATTCCTATGACGATTTTCTGATGGAGGATTCCAACATAAAGGTACCATACATTTGTATAGTATTATTATATTAGATACCTTAAATTACTTACCAAAACACTATGTTTCATTCAGGATGATCATCTAGAGTGAAAGAAACTAAGGTATTCATCGAAAGTTAACATGTTTGTTCACACTTTTTAATTTTGATGATTCACAAAATCACCCAAAGCGACAAGTCTGAATAACAGTATATTATGTGACAGATATGGTAAATAGCAATCATTCACAATAAATTTAGTATTATTTCATGTTGCCAAATATGTGAAGCAAATTTAATTTCGTTGAAAAAACTCTGAAAGCCCATATTGCCCTAAAACAGCATCTTGTGAAATGACATAGTGTAGTTTCACTCCAGCATACATAATTGAGGGGTGCCAAACCAAAACGTTGTAAGTGCCACATGGGCTCAAATGTGTTTTATTAGTGAATTGTGGTGTATGTGCCGACCTTTACTTGTGCATTTAAAACAATGTTAAAAATCTCGCCTCTTAGTGGTAGAAACTTGCATTAGCAAGTCATAACGTTGCAAGTGCCTTGTTAATTGCACTATCACTTGCACCATCAGTATTGCAAAAATAGGTGATGAAGCAGGTGTGTCAACGCAGAGTTCCTAAAAAAAACGGGTTTTAAACAAACTCCGGCGGAAAAAACTATTAGAAAATTGAAAAGGAACAGCGGGTCAAAATAAAAACCATGCTGTATTAGCAATGCTCCTAACTCTGGTTGCCAAAGGATATTTTTCAGAAATCACTCATAAATTTCTTGAACAGAGTTTATTTTTTGAAAACCTCATCAAGTATTGCAATCCTGCAGGTTATAAATCGCCCCACTCACCTAATTGTTGTGCAAGTAAAGTGGCACATACAACGAGCCTATTACTTGCACAAATGTTGGCACTTAAAACGTTTTGTTCAGTTAGTTTTTTCAAATTCCATTTCCAAGTACCTAAGATTTTTTTATTGCTTATCGAATGTTTATAATACCTCAATAAAGAACTATAATTTATGAATAAAGATTGCAAAAATGTAAATATGCATTATTTATTAATATAAACAGTTTTAAGTCTCTCCTGAAAAATGCACTTTCTGGCACTTGAAACGTTTTGGTTTGGCACCCCTCAATTGTCCTTACACATTAAGTTATACTCTCCATAAATGTTAGTTCCTGAGTTAATTACGTAGTATGAATGTCACAAATATGCATAGATTTTTTTCAATGCATAGATGTGTTTAGGCTATTTATGATTATTTCACTTCCTATTTTTGTATTCACAGAGTATCGATGACTCAAATGATTCTGATAGCGCACCATTAATAAAGCTGGAATCTTATGATGGATCCATTTCTAAGTTAAATGTAGCTGCAGATGTGATATTCAATAATGGTGATGATCTTACTCAACAAAACCCAATTCGAAAGTTGAAAGTGAAAATTAAAAAAAGTATGTAAACGTACGTTGTCCATTATTAAGTTATCATTTTTATTTCATACCGATGCAATACAAAAAACACAGTATAATAATATGTTGCAATATTTTCAGAGAAGAATAAGAAGGATAAGAAAAAGAATAAGGCAAAAGGTAAACGAAAATTGTCAGCAGTTGTGTTAAAAAATAGGATGGTTCTGGAAACAAAACAATATAAGGTGTGTATGAATAAAGTTATTTTATTTTGTATCATGAGATACTTAGTTATTTTGCTTAACACATACTTAATGTTTATGTACAATGATGTGAATGTTAATGGCCAAAAAAATTGAGAAGTATGTGTTTCCAAAATTACCCCAGACTATGGATGTAGTTATCTATCTAAACACTCACAGCATTTTCCGTAGGAAGCCAGCAGACTGATTCATTGTAATTAACATATAGGTCATTCTCGCAACGCCGTGGAGAATAAGACACAAATGTTCTGAAGCATGGGAGGGTAGCTCATATCTGTAGTGAAGACATTAAATGTCTTTTAACCTCATGTTTTACCATGAAGATTAAAAACAAGTGTTTTTACCACTATGTAGATTTTAATTAACCTGTCCGTGAGTGAATAAAGAAAAAATAAAAGTGTATGGCAGAGTGAATTAATTCAACTTTCACTTTTTGAATATTTTTTTGTCGCATGATGTAGAAAATGATCCCTAGAATAAATGTTTATAAGGAACCAACTCTCAAAAATTAATAATAACGGAGTTATATAACAAAAACAATTTTGATACGTCATGTCTGCTCCGGTATTGTCAACAATGGGTTCAACATAGGAATATTTATTATTATTAAAAATATTTATTTTTATTTGTTTTTAACAAAAACTTATGTAGGTACTTAAAACTAATTAAAGTGTCCAGAATTAGCACAAAAAGTAAAAAAAAAAACATAAAACACTCTACAAAATAACACCCATAGCGCACGAACGCACGCAGCAAAATGGTTTGCAACCGCGAGTGACGGCTAGGTATTTCAAGCGGCGGTCACGTGACATTTTGTATAGGCGATAAAAAAGGTCTAAACACGCCTATTTTTGATTTTTTTCTTGTGATTGGTAAAGTACATCCGACAGATTGGACCAATGATGAAATTGACGAATTTGGCGGGAATACCTAAATATTACTGGATCAAACGCACCGGTGCGTGCGTACTCCAGATCCCATAATATTTCTTGCACGCACCGGTGCGTTGGTACTCCTTTACAGGTTAAGAGACATCTTTCATCTTTCAAGGACATTATTAATCTCACGTTTTACAAATACTGGTCTTTTACATGAAATTTGAAAACATATATAAAAACTGGAATACTAATATTTTTTTACTTTTGTTTTAGGTAATACGTTTAACACCAGAACAAGCAGCGGAAGAAAGAGAAAAAACTCTTAATAGTACTAGATACCTTGCATCACCATACAAATGTCAATTTTGTGCAAAAGGATTTAATTATGAAGATGTTTTGATTAACCACATGTCTAAACATGAACAGGTTTGTGTATTTTTACCTCTTGCATATTTTTTTATTAATACTTTAGCAAGAAGTTAAAATGAAATAAGATAGGTATTTAGCATACTATACTGTACCATCATGGCATATTCCACAAATAGGATAACCAGCAGACCAGCCGCATTTTACTAGCATGTAAGCCGTCTTCTCCGTGCCAACAAAAATCACGAAACTCAGGGTGGGCGGCAAACCTAATAGGCAATTTTAAGATGTAAAATGTCCTCATTTTTTCCAACACCTGCCTATCACAGGACACTTTAAAACTTATGAAAAAGAGTGGCAGACCAATTCTTAGTCGGGTGTTCCACAAAACTGTGTAAATTTGTGTGACTATTAATTTACGAGCCAACTTTCAAGAACTTCCACTCTCATCTTCAGGAAAATCTAAAATTTGTCAGCTAAATTGTCAATTAAAAGAGAACTTTCTTGTGTTATTTTGTGAAGCATTTGATAAAAAAGTGAGAAATAGCAAATTCTGTGAATGTGGAATGTGTTAAGTAAGGGCTATCTGCAACATCTGTTTACTTAAAAAAAATATCCTAAATGATATATTTGTAGAAACAAGATCATCTGGAGTGTAAATTATGCCATCAATTTCTTCCATCAGTTATATCTTTACGAGGCCACACAAAATCACACCTTGTTAGATATGAATGTAGGGAATGTGGTGAAGTGCGGGCGTCGAGACAACACTTACTTGAACATCATTCTTTACAACACAGAATTGGTAATAGTCCTCCTAAGCAATACACCTGCAACATATGTGGAAAAATGATGATGTAAGTATCAGAAAATTTATATTGTATTATTGTTCTCTTGGAAAACTTTTTTCTTATGATGGCTAAATATGTAATTTTTATAAATTTCGAACTTCTAAAATCAATCTATTGACAGGAATTTCAATCTTAATTATTTAATTCCTGTACATAGATTATTTATCTCAAGAGCCTACACACTGATCTGATTATCTATAATTTGCATTTGTAGCCGTGGATTATTATTAACTTGTGAATGTTTTTCTTATATTTCAGGAAACGTACAATGTTTCAAAAACACGTAAGACTGCATTCCCCATCAACTCGATTACCTTGTGAGAAGTGTGGAAAATCATTTAAAACAATAGAAACTCTCAGAGCACATAAACTGTAAGTTTATATTATTTTATATTCAATTTTTTTATATAATATATATGTAGTGCTGCCAATATTTCGTACTCAAAAATATTTTATCTTATGTAAAGCAATACATAGTACTTTTTTCACACTTTCAATATTACCTCAAAGAATCTGTTGATTTCTATCGTTTATATTTTTTATATTAGCCATCATGAGGATTTAACAGCAAGGTAAGATTATATTATGTAATGTACTTTCCAAGGATTTTAGTCTTACATTAATAATTCATTCCATCAATCTAATTATCTAGTCGTTTGAATTTGTTTTTTAAATTTTTCAATTCGATACCTTTAATATTAATAAAAGTATATCTTAACTTAAACCACTTAGATTAAAAATTGTATTTTTATGCCAGAAAACATTGTTTATATATTTTAGATAGTTGATATAATTTCCAGTCTAATTGAAAATGTTACTTACTTTTGCAGAAGGCACGCGGAAATAAAACGTTACAAGTGTCCAGATTGTCCCAAGGAGTTCCGTTACGCTTCTCTATTGTACACTCACCGTGTGACACACATCACCACCAGGAATTTCTATTGTGTGGAATGTGATTTAAGTTTCAAAACTCAATCAAATTTAAGATTACATTTAAATAAAAGCCAGAAACATGTTGACCCTGAATCATTGAAGTAAGTTGATATTTTAATTTTCTTGATAAATGATAAATTTCACGTCTTTTAAACATGGATGAATACGCTCGTAAAATGCAATATTATATCTTACGTTTGCACTCCAACTATTAAATTTTAAGGTGATTTCCCATACAATATGGATATTAAAAAGCAGAATTTTACTAATTATCAAATCATTGTGGCCCTTAAAAATGATCTGAAGTTTCAGATTACACCTTCTTTTATTCAGTCATTGGAAAAATCACTTTTTCATGACAACTTATATGTTCATTACATTTTGTTAGTTCACTGGCTACCCCATTTGTGGGAGTCGATGTGAAGTTATAGGTAAATATATATCATAATACATATATGTAAAAAACCAATAATAAGTAAGAACTTAAAAAAAGACAATTCCCTCAAATTGACGCACGCACACATTTTATGTATTTTACCTATTTTTCTTTAATGCATTGTTTTTAGGGAAAGTAAAAAATACACAATCATGCTTAATACTAATTGTAGTTATGCCAAAAATGTATTGTCTTAAACTATTTTCTCATTGTTAATCTTTTGTTAGACACAAATGTCTGTTCATGTAGGAAGGTCGATTTGGGGGTCTTTCTAATGGATGCCATCCCTCACGTTAAGTTTTTCGGGCAATGGTTTGCAAGTCGTATAAATGCGACCCTTATTGGCAGTTTTTTTCTTTCAGAAATAGTTTTTTAAATAATTTGCTACAGCTGCAGCTTTGCCTACATATCAAGCTTTATCGTGATTAAGTAACTCAATCTACTAAACGATCAAAACACTCCCATACAAATTTGTATGCTATTGAAACTGTAAAGTTAGTTTGTTGAGCACACTGACAGAGGGTATACATTTCACTTTACAAGTGTATTGATTCTTTGAATACTAAAGTTTTCTTGATAGAATCTAGATTGAAAACTGTGCATGTAATATGTGAATTCACTAATTTATTTGTAATTGTATATTTCTCTGACTTAATATTTGACGTACACTTATTATAATTTTATCCTGGAATTGGTGAGTTGTGATAGAAGTGTGCATAGGCTATTAAAACCTTGAAAAAAAGATTCTTTTCATTCAGCAACCAGCAGTTATCATTCATTGGTCATTCTGCTAATTTATTTACATTATTTATTTATTCTTTTAGATTCCAATGTAATGAGTGTGACAAACGCTATGCAACTGAGTTACAATTGCAACATCATGTTGAATGTATTCATATGGGTAAAAGAGAATATGCCTGTCCGTCATGTGATAGGCAATATGCTACAAAAGATGGTTTACGAGCTCACACTCGCAAAGAACATCCGCCACCGGGGGCACCTCCTCCACTTGTAGTAGCTAAACACATTTGTGATATATGCAGTAGAGCTTTTAAAGTAAGTTGCATACATAAATATTTTGATGCCTTCTCTTAAATTTTCAAAGCTTTTTTAAAACAAAATAACAATTGTACAGAATAACAAAAAAAAATAGTTTCTCGCTAATTTTTATTAAAAGATTTAGTAGGACTTTCACACATACATACAATAATTATATCATTATGCTAATTTATTATGTAATTTTTACTTTTTAACTACAAATATGATTATATCTATAAAATTATGTTTTTTGTGTGGGTCAAATCATGCAGCAAAAACAAATCATAAAAAAGAATAAAAAAATATTAGTTCAGGTGTGTATGAAACAACACTTCTGCAACCATTCCTTGATATCTTTAACCATATTGTTATTCTAATCTGGGAACATTACATGCTTCACTTTATTTAAATCTTATATTATAAGGCTACATCCCAGTATCGTACAATCTTTCTCTACAGCATTTACTTTTTTACCCCCTGGTAGCAGGACAAACATAATACTAAACTCTCCTGTCGGAAAGGCTATAAAATTATTTAATGATTTGAATGTTCATGTCGATATTTTCAATGTAACATACAATGACTTTATCGCCAGGATAGAAATTCTCCTTTGATTCTGTTTCTTTTTGATGATATCTTTTGTTTTTTGTTTTGACTAGGCATTTCTTTGTTTTTCTTTTCTTTTGTTTTTTCATTTTTCCTGCTGAAACCGCCTTGGCCAAAAGCTGTTATGGTCTTAGTGCAGGGTGATATTTTTAGAATATTAATAATAATTATGCAAGTGTCATAATTTATTCATTAAAATACTCTATCAAAAAAACTAAGTACAAGCCTTTACATACTTATCAATGTTTTGGTCTTTTTAAAGTACACCGAATAATTGTTTCTACTTATTTTAGATAAATGTATATATTTGTGTCTTTCTTGATACTTTATGCATTAATGATTTTAAGTGATTGTTTTGATTATTAATTTTGTGTTTTACTCTTAATTTCTTTTTTTATTATTGTTTTTAATTTTTTTTTTTAATTTTATTAAATAAAATATAAAAATATATTATTGAGCACTGTTTAATCTCCACTATGTTACCCTGTGATGTTTGTTGTTTGATGTCTGATGTTTCCCTGAAGATGCATACAAGTATAGGCGAAAACTTTCGGTATCTAACCTAACATAGTGGAGATTAAACAGTCCTCAATAATATATTTTTATGTTTTTAATTATGTATGACAACCAATTGGGCTTTGATTTAATTTAACAGAATAATATATGTACACTTATAAACTGGACATTGCATTGTATACTTATTGTTGGTGATTGTATTATTTTACTAAATATATATGTATTGTCTGTAGTGTTCCGTTGACTAAATAAAAATAATCTCAGTATTGATTTTTGTATTAACGTAATGATTTTCAGGCTAAAGCAGTTCTTGTCAAGCACATAAGGACTCATACAGGAGAGAGACCGTTTCAGTGCGCAGAATGTTCTCGCGCTTTTTCTCAAAGAAGTACCCTAGCTACCCATGTCAAATTGGTACATAGAAACAAAAAAAATAAAATGTTTAATCCACCAGATAAACTGTTCCTTAATAATACTCATTTGGAGCACAATATCCATAATACATAGTACAAATGTAATGGATTTAAATTATTGAAGGACAATTTGTCCCACTTCTGACTATCAGTCGTATCTGCCTAAATGCAAAATGTTCAGGAGAGCGTTTTTTGTGTATTGCCGTGCATATTTTCGCCTCTCCTAGTTATATGATACAGTGTAAATATATTACATTATTTTATTTGTACCTATTCTTATATATCTCAGAATTATATTTGTGATGAAATTGTAAGGAATTAGTAGATACAACACATTTTGTTTAGAATAATTCGTAAATACGACAACAAGAAAGCTATTCCAGGATAACGGTAACAGTTTCCGGTGTAATCTTCAGTGAGAGCATGCAGGGCACATATAAGTAAACATTGGTGATCATAACTCGATTTCGCCAAAAATGTCAGATACGACAGTTAGTCAGAAGAGGGACGAATTGTAGCGTCTACATCTCTTTCTACTATACTTTAATACTCCTCTGGGTAGAGCAGGGTGTCGGCTAACAAACTTCCCTTTAAGGAGTACAGTGGTTGTTAGATGCTACTTTTCAGTGTTGTCGTCCTAACTAAAATATATTATGGTTTTTATACTGCTACTCACTCAAACTTCCCTCTACAATATTGTTGGATTGTCAGTTGGTGTTTTTGCTGAAGCTGAAAAGGATGTCAGGGTCGCCAAACCTATAGTTTTACTAGTATAAAAATTGTAACATCTGTATGTGTAATTTATTCAAATTTATATTTTTTCATGTCTTAAAATATGTAAATACAGTCAATAAAATATGTCCTGATTGAAAATTTCTTTGACTTATTATTCACCTGGAAAGTAGATACTTCTTAACATTTGTTATTTCTGTGACGACAATAATATAAGGTAGTGGTTCCCAAAGTTGACTGGGCTCCGAACCATCTAACAAAAATTTCCAATTTTGGGATCCACCTTTTAGCTGTCTTAGAGAAAAGAAGTCATAAATATTGGTAATGCTCAGATTCTCTAGTAGCGAGTCATGGAACTACTTAATGCTCAGGGCCCACTCAATATTCGCTGGCGACCTATAGTTTGGGAAACACTGATATAAGGTCATTCAAAGTAAGATGGGATTAATTGAATCAATCAGAAGATATGAATGGAAGTTACAGTTTAATATTACTGAAGCATGTTGAAGATCCATTGATCGGAACATGTCGAAAAGCACAAGCAGGGTTGGTAAAAAGCAACACCTTAAAAAGATTAGATAACAACAAGCAAACTGGATTGACCACAACATCGGGCCTGATCTTAACTGTTGCGAAGGGCATGTCTGAAGGCAGGATTTACAGAGGTCGACTAAGAGACGCTTAGATGGATCAATAAGTGGAGGATATACTTGTTGCCAGCCTATCAGATGGATTGTAAAAAATATGAATTTTCAGTTCCAAATATAAAGACCAACAAATGTATACTTAATATAAGTAACATTGGGCCTGATGGTAAATCAATAAAAAAACAATAGTACTCTTTTCTGTTTGTTTTTGCGTGCCCTGTAGAAGGCAGGTATTCGCGAAACATCATAAATAAGGCATTAAACATTTTCTATTCAGTGTTGAAGGACGCTACCCAACCTGAAAGTATTAATTTTCGAAATATAACCTATGAAGTTGTCATTCGATTTTGTATGAGAGAATTATGGTAAATCAACTTAGACAGGTGCTCTTTTAAGATACGAACACAAGTTTCGGCTGTCAATGATTCATTATTGCGAATGTGTCCCAAATATTCTGAATTATTTAAAAATTGTACTAATCCCGAAAATCCCGGGATTCATTATGTTTAATCCCGAAAATTTCGGGACTAAAATACGACCGGAATCGAATCCTCTAAATATAATAAATGTCATAATACAATTATGCATTACTGGCATATTAATATTTATTTGGAAAGGGTTGCACTCGTGATATATTATGTGATGTTTTATTACTCAGAACCGAGCGTATCACAATCATATGCGCCCACTATTCGCTGCGCACGTAAATCTAAACTTATCTTCGTATCTTTCATATTAATATTTTGACTACATTCACCTGCCTTCATTGGCCTAATTACAAACTCCATTTCGAATTTGACACCAATGCCTTGGTAGGTAAACGTAGGGTGGTTTTAGGGGTGATGCGCAGGCAATGAAAATGTCACCGTCTTTATGAACTTGCGCGCAGTGGTAGGTAGGTATATCGTGCTGCTTTTTGACGTATTGTTTACTAGTATTGCATTTAATATTCTTGAATTATCATATTTAATAACTAAATCACAATATTGTTGACATAATATGCATCGCGTTACGTGCTAGCTATAAAAATACACATCGCCGCTGTGTAGTAGGTAACATGGAAAATTGGCAAAGTGGCGGCGCCATAGGTGGGTGTAAGGCCAAAGGAAAAACTCCTCCAAGAAAAATGATGATTCAACAAAATTCTTTACGCAGCGAATTATCTGAACCATCTACTGTGAGTTCCAACCATTGTGTTTCATAATTTTTATTATTTCGTAGTTAGTTTAAAAATAAATAAAATTTTATGTATGGTTGTGAGTATCTAGGTATATCGATTTTTAAGAAAAATATATTTACGCGCCTTAACTTTTTGTTCTAATACGTTTTAATATATCTTCCACCAGAACTTATTTATCTCCAATAGGTAATAGTTTTATGAATTAATTATGTATTATATTTTTTTTTTAAATTTAAACATTATATTTATGTGCCGCGAATCATATAGATTTCTTGTAAATGTATTTTAGTCTCATGCTCTGGAGTGGGTGAGAACAGATAGATGCACTCCTTCAAAATCAGAAGAGGATTCAAGAAGGCGGACTATAATAGTAGAGAAAGTAGAAGGATCATTTGGATTTACTATACAAAGCTATGGAATCCACTATAAAAAGGTATAATTAATTTACAGACTTTATCTGCGAATTTTGAATAATTTCTTTTGAATATGTATTACAATTGTGTCGGGTGTATTTGTTTATTTATTTAATATTCACATAAGTATACAAGTTTCTTTTAAATTTAAAACGGTGCTTTACTTCTTAGCTAATTGTAACTATGTATCAAAATTTATTTTCTCAGTGCCAGAAGTATTTGAGAATCATATCTTAATGTGTGGAATTTGATGATTGTAGATGAATAAAAAACATATACAAAAACTATCATTGATTTTCAAAATCACATTTTAAGACTTTTAAAAAAATCTCTTTTGGAGATTCTTTGGTTTTTGTTTAGAATATTTACAATTTTTTTATTGTTTAACTGCAAATGACAAAACCATTGGAAATCTCAATTGGAGAACCGTGTTTACACAATGTAATATGGAATTAGTGAACATTGTGCATGGTACCAAAAATGATCACTTAAGCTAACCTATAGAGCAAATTTGTAAGCGTTGGGACGCTTTTCTCACTTCTTCGGATTAGATTTTGTACAGTGTTAAAATTGTAAACGGGTATCTCCAGTCGAGAAGTCTGATTGGTATTGGTGCTTTTTTATTAAACATCTATCTATCTATCTATACCATCACGGCATATCCCACAAGTGGGGTAGCCAGCAGACCAGCTGCATGTAAGAAACATTATTAAACATAAATTTATTTAATATGACATTCAAGAAACTAAGTGTTATACTATTTGTAAATATGTTTTTTATGTATGAGTGTAAATTGCTGGCATCCTTGTATTCACTGTAACAAAATCAGCTAAGAATAATCATCATCCAAAACAATGATTGTGTTAAAAATTGAGAATTATCAGGTGGTTACATAAATATATTATCTACATAATTCATTTGAGTCTGTGAGTAGAGTAGCTGATTATGTTTCGTGACATGCAATACAAAATTTATATACTACCATTTAAAAATTATAATTGGCGAATTAATAAAATAAATTCAATGTACCAATATACAAGCGATTTATGCTTCTCTTAATGAAGTCAGATGTGATTTTACAATCAGCTGTGTTTCAGGAACAAGAAATAGAGATGATATCTTATGTGGATTCCATAGACTTTAATGGCCCAGCAGCCAAAGCAGGGATGAGAGAGGGAGATGTAATTTTATCCATCAATGGAACAGACATGGAAAATGCTGACCACTCTACATTGATTAATTTCATAAAGAACTGTGAGACAAGAATGAGGATGGTTGTATTATTTGAGGATTGTGTAAGAAAGGTAAAACTTAACAGTCAATGAATAAATAATATGGATGGTAATAAATATGTATGTAGTTCACTAAGAATTAAACAAAATCCCTTTTTTAGGTGGAGCTGCATCGCCGATATTTGGAAATTCAAAGAAACATTCAGGAAAGAGAAGAGGAGTTCAAACGACTGGAAATTTTGGAAAGAGAAATATTGCAAGGAAAGTGGAAGACCCACAGTTTACCATCAAAAAGTAAAATGAATAAAGACAAAGGAGATGAGATGAATAATGATAATTTTACTATCACATACTGTCGTCCAACAACATCTTCAGAAGATGTCACAAATAAAAACAAGTTATTACAAGAAAAAACAATAAATGCACAATATTTACAATTGCACAATGACTCCAATGCATCATTAAGGAATGATGATATTAATGTGGCATATATCATAAACAAAAGAGATGCTCAACAAAACATTTCTAGAGATGCTCGAGAATCAAATGAATCACAACAAAATGTGAAGAAATGTACAAAAGGACGTACATGCTACCCATGTCGTCAAACTAGAGAAAGTAACATTGAAGCGTATGATCTAGCGAGTCCTTGTTGTGAACCTCATTGTGTTCCAAGAAAACATCATCACAGGAAAGAACATAAGGAGAAACGGTGCAGTGGGGAGCGCAGTAAATCCAAAAAAGGTCCAAAGATGGTGTCAAATGTTACTATACTGCAGTATGCAGATTTGGACAGAACTTTATTAAATAGACAGCAGTCTTGTAATTCAAGTGAAGCGAGTGTAACAGTGACAGCCTGTGATAGTTCCAACAGTTACACTACATCCCTCAGTAGCGATACATTGTTTTGGGATGGAGTTACGAATACTCCTAAAGTTCAACAAGGCACTCAGACCAAGTCCTGTCACTCTCATCACTTCAAACCAAAATCGTGTGAAAATTTCACAACAAAGGCTTTTGGGGGTTATGGATTTGGATATGGCTATTCTTCAAAAGATTTAAATAAAACATTCATGCGATCTAATAGTGCCAACAAAGCAACCAACACCAATATAAATGATATGAATTTGCAAGTACAACAGGTGTACAGTAAAAAACAAGTAAATTGTCACATTCCGACAAAGTCAACTGAAAGCCTTTTAGTTGAAAACGAATATCAAGATTCTAACAAATCTGATCCAAGCATTTCTTGTGATTGTCTCAACTTTATGACGCCTGACACAGCATCACGGTTAGCAGACAGGGTTTTAGCACGAGAAACACGCCGAATATTTATTAACCCACCAAATATGAATGAAATAGGTTATTATTCCCATATACCAAGGACTCAAATAACGTTGAAAAGTGTACGTAAAAAGCGATCAAATAGCGCAGAAATAACCCGGCTGTAAAAAAATTAATTATAGTAAATTATAATTAATTTATTTATTGTCTGTTGTGACTATCTGTTAGCCACTTAAGTTCTTAATGATATAGTTCTTTAAAATATTAATATGTCGTATAAAGTTGTTGTAATATTGTGTTGATTAGTTTTTCATTGCATTTTTATAAACATATGTGGAATTAGTAAATCTATTCTCCACTTCATTGAGGCTTCTCATACCACAGTTTATATTATTACTGTAAATAATTGTTAGGTGCTAAAATGCATGGTATTACATAGATTTGTTAATTAAAATAAAATGTTGATATTAATTAATTAACTTATTTTATTCACCAATTCCTTATTTAGAAATTACCTATCATAAAATGGATATTTAATTCCATGTTATAAAAACAGTTCTGAAGAGGTCCTAGAAAAGAATAGGTGTCCCACTCATTTTTGTAAGTTTTTGAGTTTTCTGTACTGGATAGGTGTTTGATAAATATCTTCCATTCGACGGTATGCCATCTATCCTCAGTACATGTTGGCATGGAGAAAAAAATAATAAGATTATGTATCCATGTTTGACTAAAGGTGTCAGTAATAATATTCAGTTGCACAATAAGCACTACCTGCCAGTACCACAAAGATAAGATAAAAATTTGAGATGTTAAAATTCTAGTACTTAGGTTAAGTTTTTTATTTGCCAAAATTTAAAGTTTTATTTTTATTTAATGGAACTGGCTGTAAGCATAACTTTATTAAACTTATACTAAATGCAAGATATTTGAAAATAAAACAAGAGTAATATTAAGTATACTTTTATTTAACAGGAATGTAATGCTATACAATATTTTTATATACAAGAAGTATTCTTTACACATACCACTGATAAAAGAGTATTGTTATTTGGCTAAGAGATACATACATGTAAAATAATTGTATATAAAATAAAAATTAACATAAAAGACTTATCTTTAATTCGGTTCATGTGCAAAATATAAGGAATGCTTTGTGAGTAAAGAAATATTAATATTCACAAGTTGATGAAAAAACATCTATAGTTAATGAACGTAAAATAATCACACACTTCATGGTACAAGAAAAGAAAGTTTGACAAAAAACATACCTACCTACTATTGAGAGAAGATATATGGACTAAATTTTATCAACACAAAATTTAATAACTATAACTCACTATTAAACATATTCAAAACTGTTAAGAAATTGTATTTTACCTACACAATTTGCAAAAACCATTGTGTGAAAACCGCTTAAAATGTAGTGATTATTTAATACAAACTACATACAAGAGAGCACCATTCTACTTACATATTGTTCTAACATAGATAATAATGGCCGTGAAAAGGAATTTGTAATATTTTAAGTATTTATCACAATAGTCGTCCATTCTATTTTCACTGGTAGAGTACAGTGTTCTTTGTACACAAACAATAATGGCAAACTTTTCTAGTTACAAATATTTGTACTAAAAAAAATATACATACATCGTAAAACCTCATTACGCAAGGAAGCACACTTGATAAAATTTACGCATTTTTATTCATGAACATAGTTTCATGATAAGACTAATATGAATAAAATAAGGTTAATTGAGATTCAGATAAATACTAATTGGAATAACTAATAATAAATTACAAATCAAAACATATATTGGTAAATTTGCCAGCAAAATAAAATAAACATAGGTACATATATAGGCATATTATTTTATAATACCACACAAATTGTACTTAATAAATCACTCAATTGATAATTTGAAATCTTTTCTATTATGCCATGTAGACATAATAATATTGATTTCAAACTTTGTGACATAATATTGTAAAAATGGTTAAGGCTAATTCCTGTTCGAAACAACCAGACCATGTTGCTCAATGTCTTAGATTTTTTTTATACTTTGCCTGTCAATTGCCTGATATGTTGAGACTTTCAAACAAGTATTTTTTTTTTACTCTCGAAATTTTTTTTTTGGCGGCCATTTTTCTAACGTGCCGTGGGTGATTTTTAATGAAAATAGATCTATAGAAAAATTGTTGTATCTTTTTTATTTATTAATATATCGAGTTAATTTAAAAATAAATATTTTAAGTACAAAATTTTCTAGTTTCAAAAATATTTTTGATCATCGGCATCTATCGAAAAAATTACTAAATTTTGCTTCAAATTTACAATTCTAAAATTGAAAATATCTCATTTTCGGATCATTATTTTAGAATGAAAACAACAAGTATCATCATTCATGTTTTTTATTTACAGAGATATTTTATGTCACTATCCTCAGAAGCAATGCAGATGAATTTTAGATAGTCCTTCTTTTTCTATAACTAGTCGAACTTTGCTCTTATGTGAAAAAATGCAAATTTTGAAACCAAATATCTGAAAAGGGACTGAATGTTTTCTTCTGAAAATTTTATATAACATTAATCGTATTCTTATTGATAAGTGGCAGAAATTATATGAGTGATATCGGAGCGGTTTTTGGGATATGGAGTTTTTCCGCGGGCTGTTTTTGTAATAAAAAATCAATACAAAATCCGTAATATTTTTTTTGTTTGTAACCGTAGTGAAATAATTTAAAAAACATTATATTGAGTTATATCGATACTATATTTTGGTATATATTGATATTCTATTATATATTTTAATAAATACCAAAAATTCATCTCAGGTCATTATATGTTTTATGAAAAAAGGTGATTTTTACACGAAATTTTTAAATATAAAAAAGTAATAATCAAAATTGATTTTTTCCTGTGAATAAATACTTTATAGTACTATCAGATAAAGAAATATGGAATGTCCAAAAGTGGTTTATTAACTGTAATAAGTTTATGCTATTTTCAAATTTTCATGAAAAAAAAATTAACCGGTTTTTAGATATACAATCTTAAAATATGGATTTTTGGGTCGAAGGGATGTCATTATTTTAATTATAAAAAATTAGCTTTACTTTTGGACATTCCATATTTCTTAATCTGATAGTTCTATAAAGTATTTATTTACAGAAAAAAAAAATCAATGTGATTCTTACTTTTTTATATTTAAAAAAATCGTGTAAAAATCACCTTTTTTCATAAAAAATATAATGACCTTGAGATGAATTTTTGGTATTTATTAAAATATATAATAGAATATCAATATATACCAAAATATAGTATCGTTATAACTCAATATAATGTTTTTTAAATTATTTCACTACGGTTACAAACAAAAAAAATATTACGGATTTTGTATTGATTTTTTATTACAAAAACAGCCCGCGGAAAAACTCCATATCCCAAAAACCGCTCCGATATCACTCATATAATTCCTGCCACTTATAAATAAGCATACGGTTAATGCTATATAAAATTTTCAAAAGAAAACATTCAGTCCCTTTTCAGATATTTGGTTTCAAAATTTGCATTTTTTCACATAAGAGCAAAGTTTGACTAGTTATAGAAAAAGAAGGACTATCTAAAATTCATCTGCATTGCTTCTGAGGATAGTGACATAAAATATCTCTGTAAATAAAAAATATGAATGATGATACTTGTTGTTTTCATTCTAAAATAATGATCCGAAAATGAGAAATTTTCAATTTTAGAATTGTAAATTTGAAGCAAAATTTAGTAATTTTTTCGATAGATGCCGATGATCAAAAATATTTTTGAAACTAGAAAATTTTGTACTTAAAATATGTATTTTTAAATTAACTCGATATGTTAATAAATAAAAAAGATACAACAATTTTTCTAAAGATCTATTTTCATTAAAAATTGCCCTCGACACCTTAGAAAAATGGCCGCCAAAAAAAAATTTTTCAGAGTAAAAAAAAATAATACTTGTTTGAAAGTCTCAACATATCAGGTAATTGACAGGCAAAGTATAAAAAAAATCTAAAACATCGAGCAACGTTTTTTCCATTTTTTGGTTGTTTTTGTTTGGAATCATACTTAAACAATAAAAAAAATATTGAAAAAACAGCGATAAAACATTTTTTGAAGGTAAGATTAAATGACAAGGAACATATTATGTTCCTTTGGATGTGATAAAGTAATAGATAAAAATCAGTTGATATTTTTTAGTTTGTCATAGAAGAGTTAAAAAAAAATGTTATTGAGCAGTTAATGCCAACTTTAGATAGATTTAATTAAACTATCATCTTGTTTACTTCTTATATTTATATTCATAACACATATAAACTTCTTCTTTATCTGTAAAATGAATTGGATGAATGTAATTGCATCTACGGATCAAGTATTTCTTCCCTTACCAATATGATATTGAAATACAGAAATGAAAAAGCTAAATATGGATGCAAACAAATACAATACACACTACTGCAGAAATACAAATAGCTTAGAAGTTTATTAAGTGCACTAAATAAATAAATATCGTTACGGTGGATTGCCGGTAATAATAATAAAAATAAATAAATACTGTAGTAGCGTTTTATAAAAAAAAACAAATTGACGCAGTATGGAAATACTACTTAATTTTTTGTTGATTGCTATCAATATTAAACAACAGTATCACATGATTCCTAATATGTGTGGTTTGGGAAAATCCGACATCCCAAAACTAACTGAATATTGACTGTTTTCAATACAAATTTCTCTTGTTTCTCAAATGAATTTCATAGGATTCAACTGTTTTCTAAAATGTGCTTATAGAACTTGACACAACGAGTATTTCAACATATTTAATAACATTTTGTATTTGTTTCCTTTCGATCCCAAGCCACTCATATTTGCTGATATAAAATGAAATCACAAAACATGGAACTTATTGGTAATATAAAGCCAAGAAATAATCTTTGGCAGCAACAACAATGTTTTCGTAACACTTAATTCAATCCAATAATAGTAAACAGATGACAATGAATAATAAATATTATAATTTTGGATGCTTCCTTTAAAACTCTTTGTCATGGATTTATCTGACAACATATGCATTACTAGAAAAACATTAGGACATGCATGCAATGACTATAATTGACTGAATTTTATTTACCAAAGTAAACCTAATCTACTTGTTAATTATTATTCTACTATAGTTTACCATAATCTTTTTCCTTTTTGCAGAACTACACAACAATATTATTGTGAATGTACATTTACAATGTGTTTCAATTGAGCTCACCAAGTCCAGTGGACCAAGGATTCTCCCACGGTGCCTGGAGCTACTTGACACTTGTTGGAGAAAAGGCATTACTCAAGAAGACTAGAGGAAGGACATCATTTGTCCGCTGTATAAGGGGAAAGATCCTAGACATGAGTGCGGACGCTATCGGGCTATTAGCTTGCTGAGCTCTGTAGGTAAACTGTGTAGAAAATTTTCGACACTTTATATGCAAGCAAAATTGGAAGTGCTGTGGAGATATGATCGCTTAGAAGAATGATTGGTAAAATATTGCGAAACAGAGTGAAGAATGAGGACATCAGGAAAATGAGCGAATACGAGAGAAGTGTTGTGGATAAAATGCGAGTGAATAAGTTGCAATGGTCTGGACATGTATGGTGAAGAGGATATACCTATCTGAAAGAGGGGATCTGAGAAAACGCGGGTATTCAAGAATCACATGGATCAAATTCTCAATGCGACTGCTTGTTGAGAAACTCGACTAATGTAGAGAGATAGATCAACATAGCGTTCCATTCTTTCCACCTACCCCCACCTGGGACATGGCATGAGGGTATAGATATAGATAAACAGATACATTTTACATACTAGTAATCAACAGCATGGATCTATATCTACATTTCATCAAATGTTATTCTCAATGTAACTCGAGATAAATTATTATTTCTATAAAAAACCTATATTCTCTCACTTACATTTACAATTAATGGTATTTATGAAGAATTGACCATATTAGTTATTATATTAACACAACATTTTTACAACATATTGTAAATTAAGTGCATTTATTATTTACAGATTCTAAATGCTTCACTTACACTTTCTTATAAATACAATGTGCTAGTTAATGTACAATAATTCTTTTGACCCCACATCTGTACTATTTAAAAGCAGCCAATACAGTAAATAAAATGTAAAAATGTTGCATTCATCAAATACAGTGAAAACTTAAACTGTAATATTTATTTTGAATAGAATAGAAATAGCATATTATTTGAATTACATTTGATATGAAATTTTGTTTTAAAGTATGTAACCCAAAAAAACTAATTACAAATTTTGAAGTAACCATCCAGTAACTACTAATTTAGTTAATAACCACAACATTTTAATATCTAATTACAATCTGAAAGTCTCTAAGTTATATTGGCAGTTTTAAAATGCCTTATTGCCACAAATGCATCACAAATATTGATGAATGATATTATGTACTAATATCATTTATAGTTTTTACATTACATTATTTGTTAATGGACGCTTTTTATAAAATGAAGAACTAAAATATTAACTTTACCAAAGCTTGTGTGACAAGCATAAAATGAACATTTTACTTAATTAATAATATTCTTGATATGCAGCGTTTTATTGGCCAAGTCAAATCAAATTTCTTAATAATCAAACTAATACATATTTTCATTGTGTAACATTTTCATGCATAACCGCTTGGCGATATGTATACATTTCCCCAATTATTACAATTTGACATAATGTCTCAAACTATTAAGATTATAAAGTCTACTATTGACAACTGTAATAAAAAATAAACAGTAATAAATATATGTAAAACTACATTTGAAATTAGCCTTCAAATGTGTTAACATTTAACACATTTGAAGGCTAATGTTGAATATATTAAAATTGTCTCTTGTTTAATATTTGAGGATGTATTCGGTACAATATTACTAAGTTTATAAGTAGATTTTTTTTTAATTCCAACTTTGCATCTGTTTTTGACACTTTTTATTATAACCATCCATAAAATATTAAATAAATTAATAATAATATGAGATTCGTGTGAATAGTAAAGTAATATAATTGTAATACTAACTAGAGTAAAAAAGAATAGAAAAGAAAAGTATGAATAGTAATTAGTAAATAATAAAAGCACAGTATTATAAATGTGCAGAAAACCAGTGATTGGCAATCAACAGATGGAACTACAATTCAATTAGAAGTTGAAGAAAATTATTTATATTTGCTAGAACTAATTTAAGCTGTATTGTTCACTAAAATTTGTGAGAGAATAGCAAATTTTTTCTTACACATAACAAGTATCATAATATCACTCCACAAGTAAAGCCATCACCACTAAAAGATAATTGTTTAGTAGAGAGTGGCGAATTTTCCACACAAAACCTGCAATACAATAATACTCTTAGAATAGATATAGGGAAACATTTCAACATCAAAATATTGAATTTACTCAATTCGCTGGCAAGTGAATTCAATCATATTCCATTGATGGTTTTTTTGCTCAGTAATTAAACAAAGTTATCGTTTTCAATAAAAATACATCCTGAATTTCTCTGTTGTGTCTGTGTTGTTTATTGGAACGGAGAGGGCAGTATGCATGTTTATTAAACCATTTGTGGGCAATAAATGCTGTAATGGTATAATAATAATAAGTAATTTTATTATTTAAAGTTACTCACATCTGGCAGCATTATTAATATAGTTTATAAAATCCAAACATTGTATCACATAAAATAATCACTTAAAATTATTTTTTAATGGCTACCAGAACTTATAGTAATTACCCACAGGGTTTATTGGTTAAATAAAGAATATTTTTTCATGATATAAAGTATTTACACCATGCATTATTTGTTACTTTTAAAAATCGCTGAAAGGGTGAGGTGAGAAGTTCAACCATCAGCCTGACAGAGATGTCCCTTCAATCAGTAAAAAAATATATTCCTCACTTGGGTGTACGTATCATTAGTTCATATGACAAGTTTCAACTTGTTCTCTCAAGAAATTCCTTTACACAAATTTTTGCAGCAGATGTCACAAAGTTCTTAATTTTAGATGTATTAACCCCTTTATTTCATCCAAAGTTGATAAAAGTTTGTGGGGACTCAGCTCCTTCCGTGTCAACCGTTGAAAAGTGACCAGCTAAATTTAAACACACCCCTCGAAGATGACCTGCATGAAGGATGGCCAAAAACTGAAAACGCACACTGGAGACCATAAAAAAGTGAGAAAGCTGAAGCTGTGGGGCTATCGGAAGAAAGGGTTTGTAACATTTTGCACAAAAAATTAGGAATGCGAAAGATCTGCCCGAGAAAAGTACCGCATTTGTTGGATGCCGATCAAAAGCAAATTCACAAATGATTTTCGTAACAATCTTTAGATTGATTCAATTGGGATGTGACCGAATGTGAGCAGCAATTTTTCACCATGGATGAGACATGGGCTCACCACAACACTCAACAAGAAGCAACAGTCCAAGCAGTGGGTGGAAGCCAGTAGTTCAGCACCAAAAAAAGCAAAGTCGATCGCATTTCCAGAAAAGTGGCCAGTGTATTTTAGGATGCAAAAGGGATCCAGTTAATTGATTACCTTGCAATAGGAAGAAAAGGTACAGGAGAATTTATTTTTTAATCAGCCGGATGCCAAAATTCACAAGGTACCTGGCTTGTAAAAGAAAAAAAAAAAACATCTTTCACCAAGACAACACACCTGTACACAAGATTGTGTTATCTTCTAAATTCTCAGATACAGGAAGTAATACTGATGTTGGACCAACTGTGTTGAAGTCAAGGGAGATAATGTAGAAAAAAAATTATACAACCAAAAGTAGCAGTCTTTCGTAATCAAGCTGAGAAATTTTCATCTTACCTTCGGCAAAGGTATGCCGAAATCAATAGTGATTTTTATATGCCAAGTATCAGATAATACATAGTATAAATACTTACTTTATATTACAAAAAATGTCTCACAAGTGTTACATAGTTAATCCTTCTAAAATAAGTGAAAATTAAAGAATTATTGTTAAAAATATTACATAATAATTCATTATTATTTTACATAATAGAACACAATTCATCGGACAGAGTATTGTACTAAAACAATAAGCTCTAAAATAGTCAACCTGCACTCAAAGACATTGACATTATTGTTTTTCTGATTAATAAATAAATAAATAATAACTTAGCTCAGTACTTAACTTTTCTCTAGTTTGTATTAAGTCATTAATTATACATTATAATAACTTCAATAGTCTATGACCATACCTATGTATACAATACTTAAAACATTTTCATGTAGGTATGTTGCATCTGTCTCACAACACTACTACACAACGCTTTAAAATATTAATGAAGGTAGCATGCAATTAAATTAACTGTTCTCAAACTCTATACAAATTTAATCTGTTTTTGATTAAAGATATAGAAATATGCATCATAGTAAAGGTTGAAAAAAATATATTTACATTTTAACAATAGACTGAATTTCAAAAATCCCGTAATACTATTTCTGGATAATTTTGTTTGAATTTAAATATTTACAATGTAAACTATAATATTATTAAAAGGGCATTCAACACATTGAAAATATTAGATTCATATACAAGTCACAGAAACGATGAGATTCGAACATTTCACATAATTGATTATATAAAATCTAAATACTGTGGTGAGTAGTGCATTTGTTTGATTCTACCACCATCAACAAGAGGTGTAGGTAAGTCTTCCATTGGAACGTGTATCCTTATGCGATTGTCATCACCGGTAGACGGAGAACAAGCAGGTATGAGTGTTAGCGGGAGACTCGATGGTGGAATGGCAGGTGGAGAATAACTTACATGTATACGCACTCCATCTGGTCCTGGGGTAGCACGTGGAGTTGATTGTGCAGAATGTACTCTGTAAAAATGATAAAACATATTTTGAATTGACAAGGACCGTTGACACTGTTGATTCATTCACAAGATTTCTACTTGCCTAGATGCCCTTTTTCATAGTGCAGCATTCCTATTTCTATTACATTCGATTTTTAAAAATATCAAGGGAAGAGGTGACTCAATTGCTGGTCATCTTTAAATAAAGGGAGCTAATTTCTACCCTGTTTTCTCATGATGAACATCAAAGGACATTTACATATAAAACATACATTTAGTCTCATTATCTTGAATGTCAAACTATCATATCCTTACACTGTGGAAAAAATGTTTTTGTTCTCAGATTATATGTATAATCATATTTACAGTAAGAAAATTACTGATGAATTTTCTTATACCTGATAGAAGAGTCATCATCAGAAACTATACTGTGTGCGTCAATAGAATTATCAGGTGCATGGGATCGAGAGCTTGAGAAGGCTGACAGATCTGCTGTTGAGGTAACACTAGTATCAGCTAGGGACCGTCGTGATCCCAGAACAGATCCACTTTCTTCGTTACCACAATCACTTTTACCTGTAATATTATACAACATAATTTGATTAATAATTATTAACAAACCACCCAACTGTTGAGTAATTGGCCAACACAATACATATGTATGTGTATGTCAGAGGAAAACTGTACTAGGTCAAATTTTGCCTAAATTGATGTTGCCCAATATGAGTTGTAGTCCTTGTTACATATGGTATTATGATGGCATAATAATCTATAGTGAAAACACATTACATTTTGTGACATCCGTAGTTTTTTTTTAAAAGTAAAAATATGTAATTTAGTTGTAACATGTGCCCCACGCGATCCATCAATGAGTAGATACTTGAAGATGCGAGTACTGTAGTGTTAAATGATTTTTGTTCATTATGTCTTTTTATGTCACGGAGAGCATGGTTCGTATATTTATTACATGCGGGGCAAACCACTGAGGTACCAATGTAATGTGATCATGCTGAAAAAAACTTTGAATGGTCAAACTGAATGATATTTAATGACATGTACAATTTTATTCTAATATACAGAATGTGATGTTGAGCATTGGATAAGTGAGGTAAGATTATTAGCCAATTTATTTGTAAGGATGTCCTCACAGAATCACTAGTAGTATTTTAGTATTGGACGCTCGGAAAACCATTACACGCCAGCGCATCACGTTTCTGTCAAATAAATACAAATGTGGAATAAAATGCATGTTAAAATTCATCTAATAAAGACAAGAACTATTGAAACAGAAACATGATTGTCTCTCCGCGTCAATAAAAAATAGACATTCATAATAGGTGGCATGCCTCAGCACTGTGTGCACATTTATTTCTTTTTCCGAGTATTCAATACTAAAATGCCACGAGTGGTTCTGTATAAACTTAATTTCTTTTAAACAGTTTAATATATTAGTGTGCAGGAATTAATATTGATGAAATAAATGTTTTTTAATGTTAGATGATACAAGATCTGAAGTCTGTGATGTGATGTATTGAAAAGGAATTAGATTGGACCTCTTATTTAATCTTTCTATATCCAAATGTCAGATAGTATAATCTGTAATAAAATAACGACAATACTTATTGTCAAATAAATTCAATTTTCCAAAAATAGAATTTATTTGACAATAAGTATTGTCGTTATGTAATGACAATTTTAAAGGCCTGTTACATCTATTCTGAGCCCATTGAATAGCACATTAATAAGATTTTACTAGAGCTATTTGTAATGTCACTAGTACCATTTGGGTACAAGATTTTTTTATAGAACTATCTATTTACCTGACATTTCTGCAGGTGGTTCTTCAAGTTCAAGTGCATTCTTTTCTCTCCTGAAATAATACATAGAAATTTTAATTAAACAGCAAATAATAGGAAACAAAAATTACTCATCTACATAGTAGTAATCTTTAAAACACAATACGTTATATTATTTCATTCCTTACTATACATTGATAACAAGCAATTTTATGAGTATGTGGTGCCCACTACGCGGATCTATGATCATTCACTCCAACATATGAACTTGTCAGTTTACGCGGACATTACTGGCAAGCAATGTATTTGCACATGTTTCTTATTCAAGAGTAGATATAAATGAACAAATGTACCACAATTTTTTATTACATAAATCAAATTAAATTGGTAATAAATACACAAACTAGTAATGGAAACTAGAAAAAAACATATATGGAATTTTTAAAGGAAAGACATACATAGCTTGAAGTACTTAGGTATTCAAATAGATGAAAATTTGAATTGGAGAAAACACATAACCTATCTAACAGGACGAGTGAGAAAACTGGTGTATTTTTTTAAAGAGCTTAGACGGATCTTAGGACCTCAACATATTAGGATGATATACTTTTCACTCTGTTACTCGTTGATTAACTATGCCATATTAGCATGGGGTGGAGTGGCCAAAACAATCTTAGATCCGGCTTATAAGGCACAAAAATTAATAATCAAGGTTATGTTCAATTTAGAGTACACATACCCAACCCAACAACTGTATGAAAAATCAATGCTATTAAATGTCAGGCAAATTTATATGCTAAGATTGATGATGGAGGTTGGTAAAAATGTAAAATCTATGGACATGGTTCCACAAAATAGGTATACGAGGCAAATTGGAAATCTTGCGGTGCCACAAGTGTCAACCTCATTTGTGAGGCGATTCCACACATTTCTCGGGCCAAGACTCTATAATACTGTACTACAGAGGATTCAGGGTACTGAGAGAAGTGTTATGACGAAGACTATGATTTACTCTTTTCTCATCAATTTGGGACTGGACGAGTCTGAGAGTCTGCTGTGTAGCATTTCGATGTGAAGCCTTTTCTTTTTTGCTTATGTCAATTTTTGTTATTTTTTATGGTATTTTTTTTGTAGTTATAATAAATATTACCTCGATACGGGTGCAAATCCAGTGAGGTAATATTGAGTTCATAAATTTGAATTTAAATAGTAAAAAAATTGTTTGTTATACTCTGTTCTGTAAATATTTTTTTAGTAAATAAATTATTATTATTATTTGTTTTAGGCAGTGAACGCGTTAATGCAATAAACTCAATTTGGTGATGAGTCGTTTCAACACATTTTTCCTTTGGCACTCAGATACTGATTTTATTTCTTCATATTAAAAAAGATTTAGATATAATGTTGAGTTAAATGATGATTGCTTACTTTAATATAATGCTTGATCGTACTCTACTTTCAGTCTCAGAAAATTCTTCAGCACGAACTCCAATGCGTTGTCGTATATCTGGTTCAACAAATTGTCCAAAAGGCCTCTTGGGTAATTCTTCGGGTGGGGGAGGTCCAGGATAATCTAATTTGGCTCTGCGTAATTCTTTCATGTTATTTTCTAAGTTTTGAATCACAGTATCATCATCATACCCAAAATCTTTGAACAACTTCACCTAAAATATTCAATCATAATTGATTAAATTAGTTTCTAAAATAACACAAGTATATTTGTTACATTTAGTTGTAAAAAACACAAAAGAAATATAGCTACCTGTATATAGTATACTATAGAATCCATATCATTCAATTTTAATATAGCTTTTTTGTGCATTCGCAATACAGTAAATGCCATGGCTGTCATAACTCGTTCACCAAATACAAGATACAAATCCCAGACACGAAGACATAAACTGAATGGAACTCTCTCAACAAAACAAACAAAAAACCACTTCAGTGAATATAAAATGGCATCGAGACCAAATTTATCAAAATGATATTTTAGTTTTGGCATAAATTTGCTTATTATTTTATTATGATGTTCTAGGAATCTTGTTAACTTAGGAAAACCTTCAATGTAAAGACCATGCATACTATACTTGGAATTATCAAAAAGAACTGATAATGCCCAAAAAGCATCTTCTTCGTCCATATACATGAGAAGCACACCAGCTAGTCCTGACATGCCTTGACAGTATCCTACCTCACTGTTATACATGGCATATGCACAGAGAACATTGAATAACTGTTGTTGTTTGATAGAGTATCGCTCTCGATAAAATACATGTTCTCTGAATTGTCTATTGACGTCGGAATCTATTTGCCTTGCATCTGTTGACCATGAATGTGCCAAATGTAACATTTGTTCATATTTATTTACATTTTCTTGTTTATGTTTCACTCTATTTAGATCTAATAATTTGCACCACACAGGTGATCTCAATGAGTCTGGAATGCCTTTGAATATTCGTCTCTCTAATTTTTCCTGAGAAGCTGGTGTGTTCCATGCCTTTAGCATTTTTAACCATTTCTTAGTCCTTTGTCTTTCCTGTTCCGTGTTTTTACTATCCTTAGCATCAGTTTTCTTTCTATCAGCTTGGTTTTGTATAAAGCCATATCTGTAATAGTAAATATTATATACAACTTAAACAATATCGCACTAGCATGGAAAATCGCAATGCTGTAATTTGTTTAATAGTATGTAACATCCAATTTTATAGTAAAGCTATCTAAAACAAATGCCTCCTGTGACAGTTTTGGCATAATTATCCAGAGTCAAATGAAGGTGGCCCATTTTTTACTAATATTTATCGGCTATTACAAAAGTTGAAATGTATTTAACGATACTTTATGAACATTTGGAACATTATCTCATGGTTAATGTATTCTGTTCCAATCCAAATGTTTGTTTGATATAATATTTGCTCACCCACATCTACAATTATGGAATAAATACCATTCCGACATTGTGTATGACTAATTGACACAACACTCCAAAATGGACATTGAAGGGTGTGAATGTACAAAAATACTGTTATTATTATTATAAGGACACCATATTCTACTGGGACCATTACAGCCTTTGGCCAATGCAATCTCCAGAGAATATATTTATAATATATGCATAAGTATCATGATCTGAATATAGAAGAATATATTTTCGCAGCACAAAATTACTACTACTATACCATCACGGCATATCCCATAGGTGAGGAAACAAGTAGCAGATCAACTGCGTGTAATAAACATGCAAACTGTCATCACGATGCCAACAAAAAACCAAGACATTCAGATGGGTGGCAAACCTCATTGTTGCATTGGAGATGGGTATCAATTCAAAGTAAAAAGAAATTTTAAAACAATGATATGCTGATCACCAAGGCTAAATTGATAAAATTTAAACTAATGGAATGTCTTTAAAAATGAAAAAATAGAACCTGAATTAAATAGCAATAACATATCCCACAATATATTCACAAGAAACAAAATATATTAAGTAAAGTAAAATCACCCAGTTGAGACCCGGCTTCGATTCCACCCGCTGTCGACTTACTCCATTCTTCACGGCAAGCATATTGCTTGCTGTGAGGAAATCTGGGGTGTATTTGGGCTAATTTCAAATCCAGGTTCATTTTTTCGTTTTAAAGATATATCTGGGTTTTGTTATAAACCCTTATACACGGAGTTTGCCGGCACCTGGTATCGAACCACGGACCCCTTGTTCACGAGGCCGAGACTCTACCTCCAGGCTACAGACGAACTCAATAATTTAATGTATGATAAAAGCACATATAAAAAAAGAAATATTTTTATTGAATTTTTAGTTTTCATTATTTTATTGTTTTTCTCTGCTAACCAAATTCCCTTTACAAAATATTGTCTGCTTGGTACATATTGTAGCTACATTTTTATTCTAACATTCTACTTATCCAAATAAGGTGAGAGTAAGTGTAACTTCGCAGGCATTGTATTGATATATCGCAAGCAGGTAACATACCTGTCACATTGATAGACTTCACTCTCTGGATCCTCCCACGGATCAATGTCAGCTGGATTTTCTCTCCCACGAGCATATCTTTTGAACAGATTTTCTCTCTCCTCTTCGGAACGTGACAACAACACTTCTTCATTCATAACACACAATTGTGTTGTTGCCTGTTCCTAAAATACTCAAATAAAACCTGGAAAAAAATAATATGGAAAACCAACTAATTATAATCCAAAATCTCACATATTAATAAATAAAAATACAGACCTAATTAATTTAATACCACATGTCAAAATTATAAGTTATTTTGTATACCTATGATACTACTCTTTTGGGTCAGATTGGCAATTTATTAGATACTGTGAGGTTCACTTTTCATGTGTGTGTGATGCAGTTATCTGTTTTTGCAGAATGTAACATGTATGTTTAAATGTACCTTATTGAGCACCATAACCTACTTAGAGTTTACAAACACACTGACTCAATGATACTGCATCTATTTTACTTACAATTACATCGCTTTTCTTACTAAATGTTTACCAACAAAATTGAAGAATACAAAACAACCAAGAATTACGGGTGAAATGAATCATTATTATACTCTGGATATAGGATACTCCCATAACATTGATACAGAATATAGGGCGGGTGTGTGCAATTCTCACGAAATCATCGAATACGGAATGGTTCATGTAAGAAGCATAATTGAACTAAAGAAAATCATCGACTGATCGAATTGTAATTACACATTAGTTTAAAAACATTTAATTAAAGTAGATAAATCGGTTAACATCGATTTAAGAACTCAAAAATTTATTGGATTATGCGCAAACTTGTGGCGACAATACAGATTATCAAAACAAATTAATGCTATAAAACAAAAGTAACTTACCGTCTTAAAAGAATACATGTAATGAAAAATAAGTTTGTAAAATGTTAAATCGAGAAATCACTTCGGACATGACACCCCACAAAACCCAACGCGACGTGACAGATACATGGAGAAATTTGGAAAAGTCGAAAGGGAAGCGGGAGGGGAAACGAACGGATTCCATAGATTTTTATATGGTTTTGTATGGAATTCTGTGACGGATTCCCACGCCATAGAAAAATTATTACTCTCTACAAAATTGTCTATGACCAATGAATAATGGCAACGTTGTCCAACCGATAATCAACGTTATCTTGTATCGATTTAAAGGGGCGTTCACATTTGTTCACTTTCAGTGATCACTCCGGATGATCCTCCAAGATGAATAGGTGTGAACGGGCGTTTCATCAATAGTGATCACTAGCGATGACGGAGGAAAGAGATTACCACTCGTCATAATTTTGATGAAAGGTCCTTTCACTGAAACGACCATAAACAAGTTTTATCTTATTATTTGTTTAATTCTCTATGAATTTGTATTGAATGTTAGAATCATGTACAAAATTATTATGCAGTCGAGAGCTATATTAATTTATTTTAAGTGTTATTTTTCATTTTTGAATTTGTTTAATTATTTTTATACGAAAATACGTCAAACTACATACAACATGACTAAAGTAGCATTCACATTGCTTCACTTTGGATGATCATCCAGAGTGTCAGGGTCTAACCTGTTCATCTAAAGTGAACACGTCTGTTCACACTTGTTCATCCTATGCTTTCACTGCCATGTTTGAAATAGGATGGGCAACATTCTGCGATGAAGCCACATCTGAAATGCTTTTATACGGTAGATATTTTTTATATTTTTCATATTTATTTTTGTATTTATAATATCGCCAATAGTTTGATTAGCTTATAATAATAACAATATTACTAAAATAATATACATAACAGATTATTCTTGGCTTTATAAACTTTTTCAGCGATAATCAGCATTATAAATACAGAACCGTTGTATTGCAAGATCGTTATAATTTGGAGCGCGACATGAACTGTACATTGTACATCATGTTTACGTAGATTTTAAAGATGTTCTTTACCTATATACATCCTACATAAATTTATTCGTGATCGGTATGCAGTTGGCCTTACTAGCAGCACTGAGTAAAGTGTTATCTATGCATTAATCCGACAGCTTAGCCAGAGATCAGGCGGGAGTTTTTAAAATGTACATACATTTTTCAACTATTTTAACTTGCATTGAACATTAAAAATATGGATAATAGTGAATCTAATATATTGTTGTATATAAAATTGAATTAAACATGATAATTAATTTAATACCTATAGGTTTTCTAAATTTAATCAGTCTCTAAAAATAGTAAATTACAGAAAAAATTATATTGTTTTTTAATGTATGTATGTGTTTATGAAAAGGAATTCATAGAACAGCTTTCTATATTTTTTTTTCATATATCTGTGGAACCTTGACTTCACTTTTCAATTATGTATATGTGAAAATTTATCAATTGAACTTGTAGAATATTTTAATACTTTCAGTTTGAGGGTAAATGAAAAATACAACATAACATTTAAAAAACTTTTTTATATTTATTTAATTTATTAATAGTTTATTGAAACTGAACAGTTTATAGAGTTTGGGATATTTTATTATGAATTAATATAGGTATATTAGTTTATATAATATGCATAATAATGTATACTTACTAAAATTAGGTAGTTTGCTAGGCAGTAAGTAATAAGTAAACTTTTAAATAAATATTTAAAAGATGTATCTGAGTGTTGATTATAAATCTATACACAACTTATACACCTTTAACAGTAAGATAAAAGCTTGTGTGCTGAAAGGGGAGTTTGCCGGCACCTGGGATCGAACCGCGGACTTCTATTGCATGAGGCCAAGACTCCTCGTCTCCAGGCTTCCGACGTTTATATATATTTACTTTACATATTTCTATAATTATATTATGTAGATATGCCACATACAAGGCAAAAGAATGAATAATGATAGTTTTTTATATATAAATAAATATATTAGATCATTTCATTCACAAGATTAAGTAATTGAAGATAAATAAATAAAATTGTTACAAAAAATATGCAATTTTGTACATTGATATATTTTATCAGATAGAGAGTATAAGATAGAGGGTTTTTAGAGGGTTTTCCCGGGAATTCCCGCCCGGGAATACCCGGGAAAACCCTCTAATTTTTATTTCCCGTTTCCCGGGAAAAAAACGAATCCTTTCCCAAATCAAAAATTAAAAGTTTATATATTTTGTAAACAATTTTTATTTTGATATAACATAGAGTACCTAAATAAATCTCGTCAGTCAGCTATTTAGTTTTTTTTAAGCAAATTACTTATATTGGTAACAAAAATTTGATTTTTTTTTATCAAATCAAAATGTTTGCAAGGGTCAACAAGTTATGAGAGTTTTTATACCAAATTTGTTGAAAATTGAATATTTATAAATATAATAATGAATTTCCCGGGATTCCCGGGAAATTCATTTTAAAATTTCCCGTTTCCCGGGAACAAAAATAATCCGGGAAAAGATACCCTCTAGTATAAGAGTTTCAGAAATTTGTGTTTTTTCATAAATTATTGTGTTGTAAAACAAATATATTGGAGTAATAAGTATAAACGAAATAAGTGTGTTTCTCTAATACCTACTTCAAAAATATTTATGTTTATTTATGACTTGTAGTGTTACTATTTTCAATGTTTCCATAATTATTTATTTTATTCTTATCTTAAATTAGATAATTTTTAAATTTATTTACATAGAAGTTCAATCGATCTTAGTAATTAAATGTTTTGTTGAATGAACTCTCACGTATTTTCGTATTATTTATTCATTGTCATTAATTTATTATCAAATGATTTAATAATATTAAAGATAATAGGTTCTTTATTTGTTGATATTTTCATACTCTATCAAAATAAATTGACTTCTGTTATAACTACATTTGTAATCAAATTGTGCTTTCAATAACTACGAAATCTGCTCTAAATTAAACTTTGAATACAATATCTTTGTTTTAATAATTATAGGCATATCAAATACGTTCAGCTGTTCTGCTGAACGTCAATTATTTAGTGGACCCTTTTGTATACATAGTTTTTTGATATCTTATAAATATATATATTTTTTAAATAAGTAGGTAGTAGTAAAAATACATCACTACAATATATGTGATAGATATTTCATAAGTATAGAGCGAATTTCTTTATAGATCACACAACAAAAATACAACAATTAGATCTTTAATAATATTAACTAATTGTAATTTAAATATACCTACATAAAATATTTGATTAACAATAATAACAATTATGGAAAGTCTAACATATTATTTTAAAAGAATATTTTAAAACAAAGTTCCATTTTTTTATAAACACATATTAAAAAAAAAATTCAACCTATCATAAGAAAGTTCCATGCATGTTGTTTTAATAATTATATACAAAATATAAATATGAATTTACTAAAATTAAATTTAAATTGCTGATATCAGAATTAAAACCTTAATAATACTTCTATTTCAAAACTACTTATGATCAGTGCACGCATTTCAAATATATTTTTGGAACATTTTATAATATTACCTACCTATATCAGTGCTATCAACAATACATATATAAAGCTTATATCTTGATATAAATTTAATTACAAATATTATTTATATTATTAATACTACTATACCATCACGGCATATCCCACAAGTGAGGTTGCCAGCAGACCAGCCGCACGTAGTAAACATGCAAGCTGTCCTCTCCGTAACAATGAAAAACTAAGATTTTCAGGATGGGTGGCAAACCTCATCGCTAAATTAAGATACAAAATGTCTTTATTTAATTGTTTGCATGGTGCTCTATGGAACAATACATTTATATTACCTATTATTTTTTATAACTAGGTAACTTTACCTAGCATATTCATACTATTTCCGTCTACCTACAATTACAATAATGGATCAAATGAAAGCTTTTAAAATGTATTGAAATAAAATTAATACTTATAAAGCTATTTTTAAAGGGCGCTAGAGAAACACATCATCGATATTGCCCTGGTAATCAAATTTGGGTGAAATAATTTTCTTGGTCTATTATTAAAATCTATGGAGTCTCATTGTGAGTGGCTAAGAATAACAATGATTATTATTGTAATTCAAGAAAATATCAACTTTTTATTTGAGAAATATTAAATAATTCTTTTATATTACACGTATATCATAAGAAGAATTTTCATTTGAAGAAAATAAAAAAATAAATATTTTATATATAACAAGGTAATTATAACAAATTATATATACATTGGATAACACAAGTAAATAAATTATTATATAAAATTTATATTTGAAGAAGGAAATATTAACATCTGTTTTTTTGTTGTTGTTTAATTTAGTATAAAGTTTTGGAGTAAACCTAAATTTTAAATACATCTTCAAAATGTAAAATGGTATCGAAAAATATATGGGGTACCAAAGATGCTCTAAAATTGCATCATAAAATAACATAAAAGATACGTAACATGAGGTTTTCAGGCGAATTTACTTTTTTTTCTGGGTAAAAAAATTCTGAAATTTTATATTTGTATATATTATACATTGTTCATAATAGCTCTAAATTTCTACTTGTTATTTTTGTATTTTCAACAAATAGTAGATATTCCATATTACTAAGCTCCTATGAGTCGCTTGACAGTATATCCAGGAATCGCGTAGAAGAATAACAATATCAAAAAGAATATAATTAGAACAACACTAATTTTTAAGACTTTCCATTTGTAGTTGTGCCAGATAATATATCTTATAGATTTCAAAGGATTCAAAAACCACATGAAGGAGGCATCCGGACGACTGAAAAAAATAATCAAAATTATATAGTCAATTGTCATATTAATTTATTTAGAATACAAAAAAAAAGATTTTTATATTTTTAAAAATATAACTTACTTTGGTTTTTCTAAGGCATCAGGTTCATTTCTACCCATCCCAGCCGGATTTTTCTCAGCTTCTTCTTTTGTAAGTAAATGTATTTCTGCTTCGACTTTTCCAGTTAATTCCATTTCTTCATTATCTTTCTTTATGTAGAATGGCCACCATCCTTTGACTCGTTTTTGTTTGAATATATTTACCATTGGAACAGAGCCATCCATTTTCAACATTTCAAGAGTGCAAAGTTTGGAAGATTTAGCCCCACGTGGAAAACGATTCAAGTCTAATGTAATAGCACCTTAATAAAAAGAATATTTAAAATATAATATTTTGTGATAATTGAGTTTCATAACAAAATAAGTCACCTACTATTTACCTAGGAAATCGTCAGCTGAAAAATGATCCGCATCCCACACTTGGAACTCAAGTCTTGCTGGAATTTTTGATTGAGATTCATCCCAAGAAAACAGAGATTCTTTTTTAGTTATTACAATTTTTTCCTCGGCCACTAAGTACTCAAATGGAAATATAAACCTCCAATTAAAGTTGCCCTCTCCGGTCAATGATCGGTAATGTATGTCAGTACTTTGACAATCCTCAGGTCCTTTAAGCCACCTGAAAAGAATAATTCAATATTCAAATCTTTGAAGTTTTATCCGGTTTTCTATGATTTAATATAAATTTCATCTTCTCTCTCTTACCCTTTAACATAAATATCAGACATTTTTTCTCCAGTAAAAAAAGCATCATCTTCTAGAACAACATCGTCAGTATTCCATATTATAATTCTAAGTTCATAAGCTCTTGGTTTCCTAGGTGATATATCAGTCGGCGGCCCAGGAGGGGGAGAATCCAATGGAAACATATCAACCCACATTTCCAATTTCCCCCGTTCAATACCTATAATGTTTTATAACAAATGCCTAATTAACTGCCGTTCTTTACAAATAAGTAAATATTATACATAGTTAGAAAATATAAAAAATATATATGTTAAAATCTTTTGTTTATCTAATTATATTGTATACTAAATATTTACCGGGTTTATTTGGATGATAAAGTGGCCTTGTTTCAATATGCTCAGTAACCAAATGACACCCAACTCTTGGCACTTCATTCCAGCGATGAAGGACACTTAGAGCTAATCTCTCTTCAAATATTTTATTTCTTCCATCATAATCCAATGTATCCACAACTTCATTACCCATTTCGAATATCTTACTACCAATTCGTATTCTTCCTCCTTCATAAACCGGTGGGTCGATTTTCGCATCTTTACACAATTTAGCTAATATTTGAGTTGGTTTCATAGCGTCTCTCCAGCGATTATAACCTTGCCTGAAATATTTATATTATTTACCAGACGTATTTTATGCTGATAAATTTGAATGGCTTTAAAAATTGGCATATTATAAAAACTATTATACCTATAAATCTTCAGCTAACAAGAAATTATTAATTTATTTTATTATTTTTGCGCATATCATTGTATAAAAGTATTGATAAATCAATACACAATTTAAAATACTGGAACGAAATGCAGTGGCGAGATTATCACTATGAAGTCATTTCTTTCATCTTACCACGACACATTGACATACATACTCATACATTGTATTATCAATAATACGTTCTAATAAAAAAAAATACAAAATTAGGTAGGTATAATGAGAATACTTACTCTTCGTATGTTCTTGGCAGCCCACAAGTTGCTCTGTGCTTACTGTAAAACCGATTTTCTAAATCTATTCTAGTTTCCCCTATAACATCATCAGTCCCCACTAAATCCCAATCCTGTATTTTCACTATTAAAATAGATTCAAGTGGAAATGTTGCTTCTATTTCAAAACATTTTCCAAATACAGGATTCAGTTGTTTAGAAATGTAGTTATCCTTATCATTAATACTTTTTCCTCCCAAGTTTATCATAATATATGGGTCTGCTTTTCCATTTAGATCCATTGGATGGAGATCTATTGCTTTTATAACGTATATTCTGACCAGAACTCTTATGGGATCATTTGATGGCATATTTTGAAAAAACCCATATTGGGGATCAAAACCTAGTAGTGCTTTATCATCTTGATTATTGGATATTGGCCATTTATATACCTTGATAGCTCCCTGAAATATAAAGTACAATTAATATTATTTATTATATTAACTAAAAATGTTACACATATGAAAATGTTTGTATGACATATACTATGATAAATATGATTCAATTGCAAGTTGTGCATCACTTGCCGGATAGAGAAGGGAGTGTAATGTATTTGGATGCTTTCGGTTTAGGCTAGCTTAAACGGCAGCTTTCACTAGGTGGAATTTGTCGACGTTGCCATGGTATAAAGAGCATAAGTCAGCCTATGCCGATTCGTAAGCGTTGGAACACCTAATACTCCCTTCTCTTTCCTGTAAGTAATGTATATTTTGCGATTGAAACATAATTATCGTTATATACATATAGCTGTAAGTTAGAGCTATATAATGGTAAGGTGAAGGTTATGTTATATTTCGTTTTTCCTTCACCTTAAATGTTCCAACATTTCGATTTTCATCTTCTGACTCATCACCAGTCTTTTTTCCTCTGTAGAGATCAAATGACAATAACCAGTCTTTGAATTCATCAAATTCCGATTGTGCTTCTAATTCGTTTACGTACACTTTACACATGGATGATACAGGTATTGCTTTCTTTCTGTCGTAAGTCGGACTGAGTTTGACAATTTTTGATGGAACTGTATTTTTACCTTTTCTTTTCTTTTCATTCATTAACTGTATTTCTATATTATCGTTAGGATTATTTGAACTCTCAGGATCTGAATATACTGATATAGAATCGGTCTTTTTATTTTTATTCAGTCTTTCATTCTTAGTCTCTTCTACCATTTGATCAACAGAAGCAAAATATTTAGTCCACCAGTCTTTTGAGTCCTCATCGTCGTCATCGTCAATTTCGTGACTGGTACGTCTCTTTTTAGTTTCGTCTATTTTTACCTTCTTTTTTCCAAAGAAACCAGTTCCATACCCATGATTGAAGGGCAATTCACGAAATAATAATGGACTTTTTTCTTTCTCATTTTCATATTGAATTTTTGTCTCAACTAAAGAATATCCAAATCTCTGTGTTTCATTTTCTACAGATTTGTTATTTGCATCAGTTTTATTAGAAGATTTTTTTCTGGAGTTCTCCCTTTCATGTGCATTTTGTGGGTTAAACATGTATTCATGAATAGAATTTATCATATGTGTTCCAACTAATGTAAATCGTCCAAAACTTCTGCAGTCGACTACTCTTATTGTAAGAGGAGGTCTATAAAGTTCTTGTTCAGGTAGCTCAACATCAAGGAATTTAACAGCAGAACTGAAATTTGGATTTTTGTTGGCATTCTGTATGATAGACGATGATAATATATTCCCTGCGCATTCAATATCAACTCTAGGTTTATCAACTTTAAGAAAATGTACTCTTTTTAAATTTCTCAACCCCCAAAACAATATTTCAATTCGATATTTAGCAAGAGTTGGTCTGATTTGATCAGGAACTGGAAGATAATCAAGTTCTTGAATCATGGGTAATTCTGGGACACCGGCAGGCGGAAGCAATTCTCCCGCATCTCCTCGATTTGTTTGAAGAAGTTCGAACGTAGCAAGTAGCTCTCCAGCGTGATCTAATCCTCTTGTTATTTCATACCACTCAAGAGATGGAGGAAACTTTGGTTTTACATACTTGTCATCGTGTGTTTTAACTCTAGGTTTGGCCATCGCTCTTCCGATAAATTCAGCTTTACCTACTTTATCTCGATCGAAAATTTCAATAATTATTGTCAAAGGATCTTCTTTTATTTGATCGAGAGAACCGAATACAGTTATATCATCGAGTACTAAAGTTTGATCCCATGTCGGGCTTAGAGTTTCATCAATCACTCTCGTAGTTTTACAGTGTTCACCTGCTATTACTTTAGCAAATGGATCAGATAATCCAGAGGAATCGGATCCAATCAACGATCTTGCTTGATAAATGTATGCTCGTAGTTGAAATATCTGCAAATATAGTAATTATATATTTAATAACATTGAAATACCAAATAAAATCAAATATAATGACACGATTACGCTTAAAACTTACATTCTGCTGCATATAACTCAAAGATGATGGTGGCGGTGTCTCCAGTTTATCTTTGCTACGTATTTCATTACATATTTCATACCCTCCAGGTAAACCATCAACATAATGCGCCTTATTCTTTGTGAGACCCAACCAAAGGTTGATATTAACTTTGGTAGGAATAGTCCAACCGCTTGCACCTTCTGCTTTCTTTCCTGGTAGCTAACAACCAATCAAAATGGCTTTTATAATATCGGAATAATAAAATCTGACTTAGAATAGAAATAATAATTTATGCCCAAAATTGAATAGATGAGTGTACTAAAAGTTTTATTCTTATCATGACAAAATTAAGTTATTCTTCCTTACTCTCAAAAACATGGTGTGAGTTTTTCCACAGAGTTTTCCTCTCTCTTCGCTGATTGGTGAATATATAAGATGTCTTGCTGGTACTCTTTGATAAGCAAATCTTTTACTACCACCAATTGCCCAGATAACAACATCTGGAATTGTTCCTTGAGGCTGGAAAGGTAAATAATTTTATTTTTGTGATACGAGGTTTTCGCATTTTCATGGATTTTTCACACCTGTATGAGTTGTGCTATTACAAATATTACTCGACAGACATATAATATTAATTTTGTTTGTTGATGTTTACACAACCTGTTGATTATTCAAATGTTGAGCAATATTCTAAGTTGTATTTTTATTATCATTTGATCATATAATCATAAAATACTTTTATCACTTACATCTTCCACTAAACATTTTATTTTTGTAAGGAACGCTTGAGATGATTTGAACCTTTCTTTAAATGAATTCTTCGTAACAATTGCTTTAAGATGCCTACTTTTTGTTGCTATGGAATCCTGTAAACGAAATCATGTAATTTAAGCGTGTTGTTGATAATATTTTAAAATTTGAAAAAGTATAAAATTAACTCACAAGTTCTCGTAGTAATAAGTCAGACCTTCGTTTATCAAGCTCTGTAAATGTTCCTGTAGAAGGATTTGCAGCTGATTTTCTATTATCAATAAATTGGCGGCAACCCAAATGAAGGTTTGTTAATGTTTCACGGAGATGCTTCAGAGCATCGTCCCCATGTAACTCCCCTACAGTTCTTAACCCCTCATCCTGTAAACGCACGTACACTTTTTAATTTAATAAATACTTAAATAAATATATTTGTTTAAATATTGTAACATATTCTCAACTACATAAAGAAGGAAATGCGTATCAAGTAAACTCACCAAGCTTTCTACAATTTTCTCTAACATATTAGAGACATACATCCTTCTTGTTTGATCTGGCCACTTAGATACAACATGTACACAAGGCTTTGTATCCCACAATGGAAGAAAGTAATGCTCTCTATCATGTGACATGGCTTTCATTGGTCGAGTGGTACTTTGACCTCTTTCTAAATCTATGCGAAATGTATGCAAATAATAAATATCAACTTCTAAAATATGATCTTTTGAAAACAATTTTATTTTATAGTTTTTTTTTTAATATTAAATAACATAATGCGTTTAATGTAAATAAAATTTTTATATACCTATTATTTAAATTAAAGTTGTATAATAAATTTTAACATTTTAAAGCAGGTGTGATGGTATATCAGCATTAAATAATAAAACTGTTTTCTATGTGGGTAGGTACATAATTGCTTAGTGAAATTTCAAACAATTAGGTACTTCTATCAAAGAACCTAATTGTTCGAAAATTCATTAATTTTGAAATGACGTTTTATATTTGAACGTTTCAATTCAAAGCAGGTGATGATATATTAGCAGCAATAGTAAAATAAATGACCCGGATTTGCCACTTGAAGAGTCTTTATCATTTCAATAAATCGCCATGCGTTCACAGATAGGATTTTTGGATCACAGGCTTATCTTAATATTTTACATAGTCCATTAAATATGGATTCTTAGGTATAACGTGGATATGAAATTAAGTAAACCTGCATTCAAAAATGGTTTTTAAAAAAATTGTACCGATTTCACCAGTTATTGTCACTATGAACCCAATTGTGGCCGTGTTTCTACTTCGATTTTGAAGATAATGATTTTAACACTTATTAATACATATTTCAAATATTCAAATAAAATTTATAATATAGGCACACATATATTTATTAATTTGTAGACTTTGTAATATAAATTGGCCAAAGCCAGGTCATGCACCTTACAAAATATTTTCAAACTAGCACAATGTCGCGAAGTTACAAAGCTTTGAAAATATTTCAAAAGCTATTTATATAAAAGTGAAAAATAATTGCTTTTGCGGACCATTTAAAATTATTTCTTATTATTTAGCTAAGCGTGTTTTTGGTTGATATAAAAGCGAAGCCACTTACATTTAAACATACCGTATGGTAAATCGGAATTTAATCGAGAAGATTGATTGTGACCATCTAGAGTATTTCCAGCATTTCCAATACTTAATTCGAAACTCACTGTTTTTTCAGCAAGTTTCTTATCAAGCATACTGACGTCCAGAAAAGTTCCAAATAATAAAAAGTCATCCTCTTTTGAGCAACACGACTCATTAGGCACAATGCAAGGCTCAACATCAACAGCTGACGGCATTAGTTCAGGATTATCGGTCAATTCTGTACGTACTGATAGCAAAACTCTAAAAAAAATTATTAATAGAAAATTGTTTTTAATAAAACATTACATTTTTTTAATTATTCCAAACATACCTTGCACGATAAGATACTCCTTCGCCAAGACCAGCATTTAATGCTGAGTGTTGATCTAGGAGAGTGTAGTCTCTTGGAGAGCCATATAAAAACACATATGCTGGGCCAAAAGTTGGCAGAAATCCTAACGGAAGAAATGCGAAATATATAAGACTTATAAAACATACAAATATTATAAAAATTACAAAAATTGCATAATTAAATTTGCAAATAGTTATAACAATTTAAACCTTTGGATCTTTCCCCATCATTAGCTATAGATTTCAAATCAATGTAGTGAGTCCCTATTACGGTAGGCTTGACGGGATCATGATCTCTGAGTTGAATTCTAATACGCTGACAAAGCGGTGGAAACATGTCTGAAAATATCACACGTTCATTCCAAATTGGATTGTAGGTGTTGCGTTTAACAGATGTACTACCCTGGAAAACAATGGATAGGAATTAGGTATATTTAGGAATACTTGGTACCCTTCATATGCCATTTATGTAATTACTATGTATCATGGTGAATTTAAAAATAAAAAACTTACAGTGAGGCCAGCGAAACACACTTGGACATAAGGATCAACTAAGTCTTTTTCTTCTCCCGTTAAAGCCTTTTTCACATTAGCCATTATAGACAAATTCATTTTTGGAAGACCGTCGGCTTTATGGATATATACAATGTACCTCGCTCTTTGACGCTCGGTTGTTACACCATCAGGCAATAGTAAATTCCTTAGATATCAGAAAATAATAATATTACTACATTGCAAGAAAACGAAATCATGAAAATAATATTTTTAAAATCTCGACTGTTTACAAGCCTAACTTTTATAACAGGCTTATTTAATTACTTTGGAAAGGTGAAATATATAAATAGATGGAGAATTACAACCTAAACGTTTATGTACCTACCTAAAATTTTTTTGAGAAGATGGCGAGAATTTTGAAAAGTATTTTGGACATGAATAATGTGTGTGTAGATTTTTATGATTGTGAACATAATATGTAATCTGTTATAATAGAAAACAAGAGTGATGTATGAAAATGACAATACTAGAGTACTCTAGACTAACCAACAACACCAACTCTGGTAAAGGTCTATATGTATATGCGAATATATATATGTTTGAAAAGGTGTTTTCGCAGAGCATATTATTCATATATAAGTATCGCTTTTGGGTACTCTACGTACAGTAGCCTTTCTCAAGGCTACTGTACGTAGAGTACCCAAAAGCGATACTTATATATGAATATATATATATATATATCATATGTGCATGCAAATATTTATGAATGTAAACACATTTTAAATAATAGAAACTGTTTCTACACTGAAAGATCATAAGAATTTTATTACGTTTTGAGGGTGCCTACTAAATACCATAAATAATACCTATTCATATTCAAATTTTTCAAGTGGTACTTAAATTACGTTGAATTATTTTATATACGTACTGTAACTAAACAATTAGGTAAACTTTGTGATGAATTTTGATATTTTGTGGAGTTAATGCGTATGTTGAACCTGTAATAATTTAAAACAAGCAATTTGATACTTTCATAAACTACCGAGAACATATTTTTCATGATTTAATTATTATTTTTATAAAAATATTTTTTTTAGATAAGTGAGTTTTTAATTTAGACCATCGCTCAAGGCATTTGTGGGTGACCTCAAATAGAATACATATTTAAAAAAAAGACAAATAAAAAAGTTGTGTTGTAATATACAAAGAGTTGTAATATTTCTCACGCTTCAATATCGTCTTCATCCTTTTGAGTTTTAGGTGGCACTTTCACCATGTCTCCCTTACCAATAACACTGATATCACATTTCAAATATCCCTTTGGTCCCGACATTGGATCGCTAGGATCGCTTAGAACAGCCCATTTGTGGTAAAATTGGTGATCTGAAAATTGAAGTTATCAAATCAAGCACGAATATATAAATTTAGAAGTCGTGTTTTTCAAGAATATCTTATTGAATAAAAATTACGCCTTACTTTATCAAACAGAATTCGAAAGATAATTCTCTAAGCAATGGTCGCTGTAGAAGACTTTTGACAAAAAAGTTAGTAAAAAATATTTTTTGTTGTTGGTGCGATTAAATTATTTGAAAAAATAACGTACACGAATTTGAGTGGATTTCTTTGATATGTATTATTTTTTGTACCTATGGGTATATTTGAAAATAAAAGTCCTATTGATTGTTTCAGTTCACTAATTCATTTTTGGAAGACATATTAATAAGGAAGGTTTGATATATTATGTAAAAACATGTTTGATATTGATTTGTCTAAGTTTGAGGCAAATATCTACCTGATTGAGTCCATACAGTCGCTACGTCTAATTTGAAGCTTCCTAATAATTTGTAAGATCTCAAAACGTTTCTAGCTTGTAGTACCTAAAATTGAGTAAAACGATTTAAGATACATATTTAAAAAAATTATGCTATCACTTAAAAAATAATCCTATTTTTAAATCTTGAACCTGATCCTATCCAACTTACCGACAAAACGATGATTTTATCAAACAGCATAACAGGCGGAATGTGAAAGTCAAAAACAAAATACTGAAAAAAAAAACAATTCGTCATAGTAAATAAACGTTTTTTGTTTGGTATAAATAAACACTAGTGTTACGAAACATTTTATTTAAATAAACATTATGTAATAATTCAAGATAATTATGTAAATCTAAATTTATTTTAATAATAATTATCTTATAATATGCCTACAACAATTTTTATTAGCCAAATAAGTATCTACGGAGTACATACCTAACTACGGGTAGATATATTACTTACACACGTTCATTAATACAATACATAGGTAATAATTATTATGACCTTTTTTAATTTTATTTTTTCATGGAAATACAAAAAAATACATTGATTTAATACGTCAACTCATTTGACTTGTCCACTGACCCTAATACTTTACAAAAATCCTGAAAATAGATTAATAAAACTTAATTGGCATCTAAATAATATGTAAAATGCAAGCAATAACAATATCACTTCGTTCACTGACGACTGCTTTTGTAAAAATTGACAAAATAACACTAGAAAGAAGAGAGTAGTTTTTTATTGCCAGTTTTTTTTTTTGTGTCAGGATAACAAGAAGTAAGCTATGTGCTTTTCAGAAGACAAATCTATTTGAAGATCTTCTAGCTCTAGCCCCTAATACCAGCTCTATAATGCTGTCTGGGGCCAATTTTTGTTTTTTTTTTGTAGAATTTCAAATGTCATTTTAATGTTTTATAATCAAATTGTTGCCTTGTATATATAAATAAATAAAAAAAAATTGCCAGAGAAATTCAATTTACAGAAAATACCAATAGGCGGTAAAAAAGACAATCCGGAAAAAATAAACAAATTACATATTATAGAAAAAATATAAAAAAATAAATAAATGAAATCCTTGTTACCAAAACTTTTAAAGAAATATATCTGGGTTTTGTTATAACTATTATTCTCGATCTATTTATGATAAGTAGTGGTTACACATAAATAATTATTATTTTTTAATTTTATGAATGATATATCTGGGCATTGTTTGTTATAAAACCAAATACAACCTTATACACCTTTCACACTAAAAGCTTGTGTCGTGAAAGGGGAGTTTGCAGGCTTCTGGTGTCGAACCACGAACCCCTTGTTCACGAGGCCTAGACTCTACCTCCAGGCTACCGACGATCTCATATAACTTATATACATGAATCTTTTAAGTTTACACATTTTTTTAAAATTAACCAATCTTTTAATTTAGTTTTAATTGTTGTACCTAACTGTATTCAATGGTCTGAGTAGTAGGTTGAATAATTTAGGCACTATATAATATTTAAACGTTCTATCTCCATATTTGTTTGGAGCTTTAGATATTTTTTAACTTTCAATCTGTGTCAGCTTAGTATTTTATTTACGAATTAATTTACATTTTAACATCATCATTAGTCGCGGTTTGATATACTTTTATATTAATGTGTGTAATATTGTATCGTGCAGGTATACCTCATTATAATATGGACAGTTGGTGCTCTCTTTGACACTTGTATACTTCTTATGCTCTCCTACTTGAATGCATACAACTGGATCCATATTCAGCCCAGCTAGGTGACGTGCTTCAAGTATAGTAAGGCACACTTGGAAATCTTGTGCCTTCAAGTGCGACTGACTAGCTGTGTGCATATTTGGAATAGGTCTGTAACAAAAACAAAAATACAAGCATTTACCTTTCGTGTTAATTTTTAAGTCCATGTTTAAAGGGAAAGATTTATATATGAACAGAATAATAATTTGTTTACAAAAACGACTTAGGATAGATTTAAATTTACATTTACTTTACATTTCCAGTAAGTTTTTTTTTATGTTTTGAGAGAAAACTTTTTTGTTTATTTTGCCTTAAAATGTATTTCATAAAAAATATCTCATCTTATTTTACGTAACTTATAATTTTTTATTTTATTCGTAATAATGTAGGAACAAAATAAATATTGTACTATTTTATTCTGAGCAAGGGCGTTGTCTTTGAAGTAAACACAAAACCTTGATACAAATCTCTTATTCTTTATGCGATTATACATTTTGAAATATCGATATTACAAAGGTATATAAAAGTATACAGAAAGAAGTGAGGAAAAATATGTTTATGGGAAAAATCGCAAAAGCTCATTAATCATTCGCAGAAACACAATTTCATATTAAATATCTACATATTATTATTAAGCAATACTTACTTCCGTTTTTGACATTCTAACGGTGAAACGGCTGCGGAAGGATCAGAAGTTGCTCCTTCAATTTTGTCAGGATCATCGATATCTATAAAATGAGGTTGACTACCACTTGGGCCTGGTGTAGGACTAACCATATTAGATACGTCATTTGGTTCATCTTGATCAATACTAATAACAATTTCATCACCGTATGTCTCTTTGCTAGTTGAAGGTACAGGTTCACCATTACTGTCTTGTCCAGGCAAGGGTGACATGAGGAATCGACTTTCTTCATCTGTACTACTTCCGTTTGAAGGACGACGTTTACCTAAACGCATTATGTTTCTTACGCTTCTCAAAGTTGACACACGTTTTGTAGGTCTGCAAAATTCAAATTGAATATAATGTTTTTGGATACATTCATAAATATTTCTTTACAAGTATAACATAATTTTGTTTAATCCGTACAATAATGTTACGTTACATGAAATACATCAAGTTGACATAAAGAATTAACATATTTTTAAAATAATATACCTAACGGGAGGTAGAGTAGATTCCTTCGGAGGAAAATTTGGAGCTAGTGGTTCTCTTAAGGCGAGACCTTTTTCAAGTCTCATTATATTTCTTTTTACATCTAATAAAGGTTCATCTTCCGATCTCGCATCATCCGATTGCCTTTCATCTTCTGACGCTTGATATTCTTCATCATCTGGTCCCATGAAAGCTACACTGTTTTCAGGACTTGTATACATAATCTCCAATGTAACAGTAGCCTGTTAAAAATGAATTAATATAATAGTTAGCACTATGGTAATACTTGTGATACATCTTAAAAAAGCTGCTTTTATTAGTGTACATTTCTACTACAACTATACCATCACGGCACACTTCACAGACTGACCACAGTAGGGTAGCTAGTAGACCAGCTGCATGTAACAAACATGCAAGCTGTTCTTTCCGTGCTAAAAAAATAAGCATTCAGAATGGGTGGCGACTTCATCGCTTAATTTAAGATGTAAAACACTTGCCTTTACAGGACACTCGAAAACTTACAGAAAGAACTGGAGACCAATTCTTTGCCACGGAAGAATTTAAACATATTTTTTTATCTATTATACAGGGTGTCTCAAAATTAACGCAAGATTTGAATTAAATATAAAAGAGAGTTTTAAGTCTTTAAATTTTTATTTTTTCATTGAATCATAAAGTACATGGGATAGGGCTATTTATAGAATAACACGTCGGGCAAATGGCCTCCAAGGCTTTGCTGGCACATACGCACCTTTTCATCGAAATGTTTCATGAGCTTTCTACATAATTGTGGCTGAATTTCGTTGATGAATCGTTAAATTTTCTTTTGAAATGCACGTGTGGTTATGGGCTTGCTGACATAGACATTTGACTTCAAATAACTCCATAAGAAAAAATCTAATGGTGTCAAATCACATAATCTAGGGGGCCAATTCTGATCACCGAAGCGAAAGAGAGTACACGACTAGGAAATGTCTCATTCAGTAATTGAATTGTTTCATTGGCTGTATGGCATGTGGCACCGTCTAGTTGAAACCACATATTGGCCACATAAATATAATCTTTCGGCAGAAAGAACTGTGTTATCATGTCGCGATAGCGAGCGATCGCGAGCACCGGTAACAGTTGCTACTTGACCAGCTTCATTTTCCAAAAAGTATGGTCTAATGACGCCTCCTGCCCAAAATCGGTACAAAACAGTGACACGTTGTGGATGCATTTGTTGTTCGCCAATCACACGTGGGTTCTCCGAACCTCAAACACGGCAATTTTGGCGATTAACAAAGCCTTCGAGGTGATAATGTGCTTCATCGCTTAGGATTATTTTGCTCAAAAAATCAGCATCCACTTGTTGATGATTAATTATCCATTTCACGATCTCTCTTCGCTGTTCATGGTCATAAGGCTTCCTTTTTTACTAACCCTAAGCTATCAGCTGTTAAACTGTTCTTGTTTCAGGGTTGCCAACAACTTACTACAAAAATGGCGGCAAATTCAAATCTTGCGTTAATTTTGAGACACCCTATATTTATTTATCACTTGTACACGGCGTCAGCCTTTTACACTTTAAACATATAACAGAGAAAATACAAACTGATAGGCAAAAATAATAAAAAATGAAATAACAGCTGCTGGTACAAATTTATAAAAATAAACATTAAGATGTAATATTATGAAGTTATTTTTGGGGATTAATTTTTTAGGCAGAAATTTAATCATGACGGAAAATTTTACAAGTATCCCTTTTACATTCTTTTAGTACTGAAGAAAAAGAATTACTGTGTGTATATTTTCTGTCTTTTTCAATATTTTTTGTATGCTATGTTTATTACTCCCTTCCTATTGTATTTATGTTTCCCACTCCATTGTATTGTTGTAATATTGATGAGCCCAAGTGTCTTGTGACAAAGACTTACGTACGGGAGATGTAAAGAATAAAGAATATAGTGAGAGTACGGTACTCCATGTATGATACAATATTGAAAATCATCTCATACAAGTAAATAACTAGAAAATGAAATATGGAGAGCATCTGACATGAAAAGGTAAAAGAAAATGTTTATCTTAAAAATATTGTTTCTAAATACTAGCTTCAACCATTTTCAGTGTAGGTACTATACCTATATTATACACACAATTTGCAATGTGTACAATGGTATTACGTATTTTCATTTCGTACAATGTTTCTAAAAACAATATTAACAAACGGAAAGGTACGTGCATATTCATATTGTTAGTTTGAGTATGGTTGTAAATTTACATGTTTGTGTTAACTTCAACTAGATACCCACTTGGTATCAGTAGAGCGTGAAACTAGTGGTAAATAAATAGTCAATGAACACAAAAACACTCGTGAACGCTAGTAGGTAAAGGGTGAATACTAACTAAAATGAATAACATCGTAAATGCATTGATAAATATTTTAATTTTATGTAGCAAAACAATTGTGTTGGTATTTATTTTATGAAAATAATATATTTCGTCTCGAATAATCTAAATAAAACATGCGTAAAAGTAGCTTGGTTAAATATTTTTATACTTGATATCAACTTTTATCTTCGTGACATTTCTGTAAAGTGAAATGTTTTCTCCAAATATTTGAGTTCCCTTGTGGCATTATGGTAAATCTGAGTCATGAATAAATACGATGCTAAAATGTTTTAGATAGTAATTTCACCCTTGATGTTGACATATTTAACATTATATTTATTCATTATATATATGTATATATGTTAGACGATTTATTCGGCGCCATATGTGGAGCAACCATCTCAAGGTACTTCAAAAAATATCAAATTCAAAAATGTGTATGTGTGAGTGTGTGATTGGTTATATACACCATTTTACCACTTATATACATAATTAAAGAAAGATTCTTTTTTTTCATTAAAAAACAAATGTCTATTTCTATAATATTGAGAAAGACGTCTTTCGTTTTATAAGGACATAGTCAAACTCTTTTTTATAATGTTGGCGATGTACCCTTATTTGGACGAATAGTATTCTGTAGATATAAAATTCCAATTACTATGAGATTGGTTCGGAACATAAGTTAAGTTAATGTTACGGAATCAGAATACTAACACCCAAGTGAATGAGGAATTGGTGCAGGGGTGGTAAGATCACAGTAACAACAGCATATATGTACATATACGAGTATATGTATGATGGAACTACATACTTGTTGTACTCATTACCGAGTCCTCTTATCTTTACATTTCTTCACACATTTTACTTCACTTGTAGAAAAACATATTCTCTCGAGAACGTGTAAAATAACATATTTTAAAATGTCTCAACATTACTAGAGCAGTGAGAACTTTCGAAACGATTTAAAATTTTCATTTACTAAAAACAAAGGTACACTTGTTAAAATTTCAAAAGTTAAGCACTTGAGAAGTTGTGTTTAATGATTTTTTTTTAAATATTTTATAAATAAAATACAATTATAATGTAATAACTACCACATCAATTCGTTTTCTTAATTAATTTACATAGTTCAAATTTTATATTTCTCAATTATTACCTACATACTCTTTCACACTGAATCAGTTTGTTGGAGTAAATACAGAAACACCAATCATTTTGTGTGCCTACTTTTGTACGCTGTATGTTTTATGAAGAAGATTTATATCTTTTGGGAAATAAAATGAATTTTACTTTTAGCCGAATACTTGGTCGATTTTACGGATGTTTTGGTATTAGAAATATGTTGAGAGAGATTAATAAACATTATTACTTTGCTGACATGGCTAATCTCTTTTCTGAGTAGAATTTTCCTTGCGATTAACCTTTCTATATTTATATTATATTATGTTTGAGCTATACCTAAGCTATATAGCTAACTAAAATGGAGTATTTAGAGATTTTATGGAATTATAAAAGAAATTTTATTTGACCCATTTTCAATAAACCAATATATGTAGTTAATATAAATTACAAAATTGTTATAGGTAAAACTAAAAATCATTGTATTGACCAATTCTACTTATAGTTAGATGTTTCTTCTTGAGTTTGTCAGTAGCCTGGAAGAAGAATTTCGGCCTCGTGAAAAAGGGGTCCGTGGTTCGATGCCAGGTGCCGGCAAACTCCCCTTTCACGACACAAGCTTTTAGAAGCTTACTGTGAAAGATGTCAAGGTTGTATTTGTATTTATAACAAAACCCAGATATATCTTTAAAAAAAATTGCCTGGATTTGAAATTAGCCCAAATACACCCCAGATTTCCTCACAGTGAGCAATATGCTTGCCGTGAAGAATGGAGTAAGTCGGCAGCGGGTGGAATCGAATCCGGGTCTCTTGAATGAAAGTTCGAGACATACCATTGGTCTAGCGATCACATATTTACTAAGTACTATCGTTTTCTTACAATAAAGTACTATTTATATGGCCGAGGTGATAAATAATGTCACCTATCTCCCGATAAGCTTAGACATATTATATATGGTTCGGTATTTTATGACGATGTACTTACACATATTCACAAATTATCTGCCAAGCATAACACAGGCGCAATGAAAATTTATAGCTTCGATGTCAGTAAACATATTTATATACTACGTGTAAATATACAATTATGAAAATTGGATAGATGAATAAAAAAAGCGATAATTACGAAAAATTTATTTATCACACAAAGTGGATCACCCCCTCCCCCTCTTCAATATTTTTTTGAAAGATTGCTTTTGTTTTCCTTTAGTTTTATACTTACCTAGCTCCGATGAAAGATGTTATAGGTACATCGAAATAAGGAAAGTGGCCGGTTCTAGAGTGAACTTCAACCCATCTTCGGAAACGGTCATTTGTCAAACATAGCGAAAATGCTAGTGCAAAATACCATTGTGGTACCATCACTTATGTATGAAAGAGAAACACGGACGTGGTTGACAAATAATGAAAGTGAAATAAATGCAGAGGAGATGCGATTACTGAGAAGAATGGTTGGTAAAACGTTACGTGATAGAATGAGGAATGAGAATATTAACAGAATAAGCAGATGCAAGACGTGTGTTGTTGATATAATGAATGTGTTGGTATGAATATGTGGAACAAATGGATGTCAAAGAGGGCATACTTTTCTGAAAGAAATGCGGGCGTCAAAGTGCCGACTGCATATGAAACATCGGCAACAAGTCTCGAATAACTAAATTTACTGAATGTAATTAGCTACTGAAAAATTATATAGTGATATTTATACCTAATATCTTATCCTAATTATCTAGGACAAAATAACAGAAAAAATCATCCAAAAAAAATTGTTGTGAAAATAACAATACATTTCAACGTCTATACCCTCTAGTACAAACATCAGTAAAATAATAATGCATGTAATATAACAAATAATATATCGTGAACTGTACCTACATACTATAGAAGTCATAATAAATTATTCTACTACTCAGGATTTGAATTATGATGGACTAAAAGCAAAATCATGTTTTATAATTGAATACCCATCTCCGTTTCTAATACGTTCCATTTATTTACATTAAATACTAATTTACCTTCCCTTTGATCCATCTGAGAAAATCAAGTGCTAGCTTAATTTGTCCTAGGTGATCATGACAAAGGTAAACGTTGAGAAATAGTCTTCGAATTCACACAATTCATAAAGCTTTTTGTCGAAGATTTATTTAAACATCATTGAATGCATAAAGCTGAGATCACTAGAACATACAGTACATATATATTTATATTATCGTATGCATGCGACCCCTGTGCATAGAGTTAACTAAGAGCTATAGCTCTGCGTCTAAGTTATTAATATACACACAGTTAACAAAGTCATCAGTAGTGAAATTTTAAAAAAGTGTAGTCATAAATGCCACAAACGAGCCACACTCATTACTTACAAGCAGATATTACGTAGATTTTTGATAGTACGTATTCTAGTCTATTCTCGCCTTCACCGTGCCTTCTGTGGGGCAGAGGCCTAAGTCAATAACACATTTTCACGTTACGTTTTCTTTCCGTTAGCGTTCAAATGCAGACGATGTTGCGCCAAAGTGTTAATTTTCGTAACTATTGTGTATCTTAGCAACGAAATTGACACTTGCTTGCAACTTCGTCTACACTCGAACGTTAACGGAACGAAAACGTAACGTGAAAATGTGTTATTGACTCAGGTCCGTTGCTGTGGAACAAAACTCCCTATGATTTGCGAACTCTGAAGAGTGTGGAGGTGTTCAGGACGAGGTTAAAAACTATTGTTTGGGAGGTGTTATGATTCTTGAATGGGCCCTTGCGGTGGTTTTTTCACAAAACGGCGCATCATAAATAAGTTGTCTAGTTATTGTTATTATTATTCTACTCTTTACAGAAACATTTTCAGAATCACCTTAGGTATTTTTTTCAGCTGATCACCATAAACCTGTTTGTTATGTATTGGTCTTTAGATTTGTTGTGACTTTTGTTCTATATTCTCTAGAGATTTTGTATATTGCACACGTGAAAGTATTGTATAGTGTTATCTGAGGGTTTTCATACACCAAATTATTGATGATCAAAAACTATATAACCTATTATTGTATAGACACAAAGCACTAAAGCTCAAGAAGAACAAGTTAATATTGTAACTTTAGGGCAAATTGTATCACATTTCTCGGCAAAATCTCACTCGCAGTTTCGACAAGATCATGAAAAGAATAAAAAATGTTATCGAATTTCGAATGCGTTCCGTTATATAGATGCCACTGAAATATTATATTTAACTTTTTTAAATTCTAATAAACGGCTTTATTGCCTTTTACAAGATACAGTATTAAATTACATAAAGCAATATGTACAATGCAAATACAGATCATATTTCTTCAAAAATAATTATGAATTACAAAAATTTAACCTGTTTGAACATAAAAATAATGATATTGTTGCTTCTTCTTCTAGAATAGTAACATGCTAAATCATACATAATATAAACAAATAAGTACTAATATAAAAAAGGAAATAATATGAAAAAATTATACCTACTTACTATAAATTATGTATATGTGTTTAGTGCATTTTACATGTGTATCGTCGCATTAGTGCCCATAGTAAAACATTCATATCTTAATTTGGGATCAGCTGAATTTGCGTGATTTTATAATGTTTATTAATGTTATGCTATGTAATATTTTTTCAAAGACGTTATTTTTTCAATACACCTATAGCTTAAATTGACCGTGAAAAACAAACCACGAGTGCTACAAATGTAATATAAAAAATATAAATAAGCTTAAGCTGTGTGTACCTAAAACCGTGAACATTTTTGACATCAACGCTATCAGAAACCTTGTAGGAGGATCACCTGTTCTTTGTGATCCCTGTTATCATTAATTATCCTTAGAATACAGCCCATGGAAACCTTACTGTCACATTAATAAAAGCATGTGTCTCTTTCACAAAAATCGTAAAACATAGTAGAATTACTTCTATTTTTCAAATGGTATGCGCATCAAAAGTAAAGATCGTGTAGATATTCTACAAGAAAAACTGTTTGAAATTTACAAAGAAAATAGTAGATAGGTTTACTTAATTTCAGGATTCATAGTCAAAACATTTTTATTGTATTGAATAAATTTCTGTTGTTGAATAATACAACAATATATGAAGCTGAATATTTAAGGATTATTTAGGTAATAAATTATCATGCTTGCTGATGATTAAAAAACATGAATTTACATACTTATGACAATTTGACCTATTTTCATAATCCGCTGGTAACCCTACTTGTGGGATATGCTGCGATGGTTTAGTACTGCAGTAGTAGTCCACTGGCTACCCCACTTGTGGGATATGCCACGATGGTATAGATCGAAATATTCTTGGATATTGAAGTTTATACATTTAATCTTTAAGCCAACTTTTGGGAATATTGGAGGCAGTACCTTAGTAACACTTCCTTCATCACTTATTATTCACTTTCGTTACAAAATGCCCGAAAGCCTACTACTATCAACCTAGTAATACCAATTTGAATACGAACAATATTATTTTTCTACGGAGGTAGGTAGGTACCAATCTGCCTTTTCTTTCCAAATAACCTTTTTTCTTATTTGAATATGACCATTTAGATTTTTATACTTCAAGTTGTTACATTAGGAAGAGGTTTAACGTCCTTTTTTCGACATCGCTACTTGTGTTTTTATATGAATACATCAAATTTTATGATTAACGTCCACATTTCTAAGTGAGTGAAAATACAGTTTCAACGCCTGATTTTTTTTTTCAATTCGTACCTTTTTTTTACTTAAATAATGTTCGTAAACTTTTAAGTTTTTACATTGAGGAGGGATTTTATATACTTTTTTCACGAAGATCCATAGTAATTTTTTTGACATGAACATGGGCATGTGGGGTATGTAACATCAAGTTTTTACAAAGGAAAGAGGTCAGTAGTACCTTCATTCCGTACAAGTACCTACCCTTTTTTATCATGAGGATTATAACTGCCGGTTCCATAAAAATAAAATCCTTACAAGGTAAATTCCGAGATATCAAAATTCTATTCTATTATGTAGTTACTATGGTTACTTACTACAAGAATTTCTTACTCGAAATTTTGGGAAAACTGGCCATAAGTCGTTTTACCTCATGTACTAGTGCGGTTTCTCTTTTTTGTCTGGTTTTTAACCCCATTCGAAGCCGGGTAATAAAAGCTAGTATGTAGCTACCTACATAAAGAAAAAATACTGTCTAGAATTAGTTAATTGCACAATGTCCGCTGACATGTAAACGACACTCAATATTGTCTAGAAAACAAAGAAAAAAGACCATAAAAATTACAATTGCATAACCTATATTAAGATACAGCAGGGCTACTCTTGACAAAACTAAACACGATCTTAATCTAGTCTTGATCTTGATCATACGACGCACGAAGTGACTATTGGCCAAAAATACACGCAAACCTATCGCGCGTTAGCGGTAGCGCGTTGTTTTTGACCATAGTCCCTTCGTGCGTCGTATGATCAAGATCAAGACTAGATTAAGATCGTGTTTAGTTTTGTCAAGAGTAACCCTGCAGGTTAGAGGAAACAGTAAAGAAAAGGAAAAATGATTGCCAATATTTAAGAGAATCTGATAAATAAAAATGTATATATACTCAAGAACACACTCGGAAATTTTATTGTTCTCACACTTTGGTACTATTTTTGGCTATTACAGTACTGATTTTTAGATACTAGGAGAGGGGAGGGGGGGGGAGGCGAGGACAACTTCTTCACTTGGTACGTCCATGTCTATCATGAATAGAAATCTTTAACCTAAATATAAATATGTAGGTGATAAAATAATGAGTATATAGCCTAAAAATAACTCAAAGTGGTAGACTAGGCTTTTCTATAAAATATCTAGCCGGTGTATTAAAAATTTTCCAAGTGACTATAATGTTATTAATCGATATGAAAGTAGAAACATTCAAACAGAAACTTATTGTTTTAGTGAAATAAATTGTTTTTCGTAGAGGTTGAACGATGATTGACGGATATCAAAGTCGTGGTTTTATTAAGGGAGTAAAATAATACACTTTTTGTAACGTTTTAAATTAATTATGTTTTGATGGTAAGTCAACGAACAATAAAGAAAATAAAAAGTATCAGAGGATATATATTGTTTTTCAATAATTGAAATTAGATCTGCAGAAATATTTTCATTATTTTCTTCGGTGTACCTATCTAAATATGATATCTACGTTACGTATAGGTACTTTCATAAAATGACGTAAAAAAGTATAGATATACATGTTGGGAAAGAATAAGAAATATAACTAAGTACATTCTGATATTATTCAATGAAATTTATGTATGCCTATTAGTTATATTCATTAATATTTATTAATGAGTTATTCAGTACTCATCGTCTGAGCAAAGTTGAACTGACATTAATTTACCAAACCTTTGTTGACATTTACACTCTCACTTTAATATTTTCATTTTTCATGACTAATTTTTCTAATTGATTTGTTTCGACTAATTTTATGATGTTATAGTTTGATTCCCAATTATATTTTGTTCTTCGCCTGTTCTTGTTCTGATCCAACTGTGTTGTGAATGAGAATTATGTTATGTTTTTGTGTATATTGTAATATGTAAAAGGCTCACGCCTTGGATGTATGTATAAATATATGAATAAATAAAATAAATGAAGAAGACAATTTACTTTTTGAAAGTGAAGGCGCATCTAATTGTCAAAAACGAGAAATCAACGTACGTGTGTGAGACATTGTATGAATGTAGAAGAAGTGATAAAAGTATGTAAGGATAGATCTCTATGGCTTTCCGTTCTCTTTATCTAGGCCACTTGGGACATAGCGTGATGGTATAGTATAGGAAATGAATATTTGTGATTTTTCATAGACGTTCTAAAGTTATTTTAAAGGTACCTACATATGAAACTATTGTAAGATTATCTGTACAGTAACTGTAACAATTATTAAATTACAGAGATTAATATACAAATGTATTATATAATTTGAAATACATATTATATTACTTACTTGAAGTGGTCTCTCTCTCTCATCGAGCAAATGTTGTGTCATGCATATTCTGTCTGAGGGTGACCTGAGAGCGCTGGAAAGCGGCATCATGACATGCCACGACTGACGATGAGTCCATCCTCTTTGCACTTGAATCACCAATCTCTCATCTTTGTTGAGGGGTGACGCCAGAAGCCATTCAAAGACCTGTATTTAAAAACAACTTGAACGATATGCACGAGCAAAATGTGTATTAATAAACGCCACATAATAAAAATGAGACAAAAGTGATATCTATATTATTGGCTGATGATTTTCGTGGAAACCATGTTCGTTTTTATTATACCGATGTTTTATTAAATAATCATCAACCAATATCAGAAACGCCATATGAAAACCTACAATCCACGGTGATAAACTGACAGCGCGGATTTTCACCCTAAGATTGAAAAGGTTTGATTTTTAGGGGGAGCCTGCACATTATTTGATATTAAATAAACTTAAGATTGAATCATATTTCCCATACTGTCGATCATCGCGTAATCCTTCATAAACTGGCAACATATAAAGTAAATTACATCACAGAACTGAAAGGGTCGGTGATGTTTATGAAACAGGTTAAAATTGCCAATTGAACTAGATTATTCTTATGTAATAAAGATAATCGAGTTCATTAACTAATTGATATTAAAAGAATGCTACAACTGTTCTGTAGAGATTATAGCAGATTAATGCTTAGTAAGAATTTTCATGGAATTTTAAATGAAAAATGAAAACTAACAGTAAAACACATTAATATTTCGCTACATATTTATAAAAATATGAATATTCACTATGAAACAATAATCATTCAACTCAATCATTCGCATATTAACTTATAATACACAAAATAATAATTCAAAACCCTTGATTGGAGCGACACAGGTATCAATATCAACGGCGAAAACTTAAATAATCTAAGGTTCGCAGATGATATAGTCTTATTTGCCAAAAACGATAGAGAACTGGAAAACATGATAATTGATGTCAACACAGCGTCCCAAAGAATAGGCCTAAAAATGAATATATCAAAGACCAAAGTCATGAGTGATGCAAACCAGTCATGTAATATCGTGGTAGATGGACAAGCTATCCAACAAGTTGATAGCTATGTATACCTAGGGCACACTGTAAAACTTGGAAGAGAGAATCAAGAGGTAGAAATTGAAAGAAGACGAGGCTTGGCATGGGCGGCCTTTGGTAAATTATCTTATATCCTGAAATCCCCGAAATACCCAAATTATCTGAAAAAGAAGCTATTTGATGCCTGTGTTCTCCCAGTGCTCACCTATGGCTGTGAAACTTTTGTGTTCACGAAAAGAATTTTACACAAATTATCAGTGACGCAAAGATCCATGGAAAGGAGAATGCTGGGTATTTCACTGAGAGACAGGAAAACTAATGTATGGATCAGAGAAAAGACCAGGGTCGTCGATGTCGTTCACAAAGTTTCTAGTCAGAAATGGAGTTGGGCTGGTCATGTGGCCAGAACCACAGACTCTAGGTGGACAAAGAAAGTTCTGGAGTGGAGACCTAGAACAGGCAGAAGAAGTGTTGGTAGGCCTCAAGCACGATGGTCGGACGACATAAGACGGGTTGCAGGGGTCGGCTGGATGCGGTCTGCCCAGGATAGAGAGCTGTGGAGATCAATGGGGGAGGCCTATGTTCAACAATGGACGCAGGGAGGCTGACATGATGATGATGATGATGACACAAAATAATACTAGCAATTTTATTTTAGTAGGTAGGTATTTAGGTAGTTATCATTCCCAAAGTATTATCTCGAAATTATTCAGACTTATATTTAGATTTTTTTTCAAAATAACAGCTTTGATTAAGAATATTCGTTTTTCACAATAATGCTTCAAGGGTATTTAATTTTTCAGATGTTTATGACCTAGTTACTTCCACGCCCCGGAAAAAAAAACAATGGAATCATCGATACTTACTGTATGTAGAGTATTGCGAGGTACCTAATTATTATCTTCGCTTTCCAGGATTGGATCTGCAGGAATGAATCATTTAGAAAATTTTATAAAATTCGATAAGTGCTTCGATAATTTCAATTAGATATGAAACAGGAATCCAATAGCTGTCTAGTTGGGTGTATTTTCATTAGTTATTGAATAGTGGCCGATTAGGTGTGAACACCCAAAAAATGCCATAAAATCGTGTTAAAATTACTTATACATTAATCAAGGCAAATTAGGAGTTGACCTTTTTCTGATAGAAAATATATTTTACTTATGAATAAGCTATAACGAAAATGAACTCATTACTTAAGTTAAGAAAATAAACTTTTTTCTGATAGTTCTATATTTTATTTTATACGATATGGTTAGATGGATAACATCACTGCATATTATCATTTTTTACTTACTATTATCAATATCTTCTAGGTATGTGATTCGAAAACTAGCTTATAATTTAATATTGATTGGGTTTGAAAAGAATTAGAAATTATTTACTTTCAATTTCAGTCCGCAATATTCAATTTAATTCTCATCTGATAAAATGCCCTTGTGCACTTGATTATTTTTAACTATCTTATCTAATGAACGACAACAATAACTAAATCGGTTTTATCTAATGTACCAATAATAGTAGGATATGCGATAAATCATTAAACCAAGTTGCTTGTTCAATTAAATCAAATGACAGTTGTAATCAATACAAAATATGATTCTCATATTCTTCAAGTAAGATTACTATTTAGGTTATACTTATCCGATTATAATACAGATAATAGCAGTATTATGTTCGTAGATTATAGATAGATAGGTATAAAAGTACCTACTTGAAAATTATGAAAAATAACGAAGTTTAAAATCTTTTAAAATAATTTATTTCAAGTACTCAGTTTAATCTATCTTAAAAATTATTGTATATTTCAAGGTTAAAATTTATCAAAAAATGTACATCCGTTAAATCTACAGTTTCTCAAATATAATTAGCTCAAGGAATAAAAGGGTAAGTTCGGGCGCAGTTTTAACTATGTATTTCAAAATTATTTTTTTTAGTTTTAAGCTGATTTTAAACTGACGATGCTCTTCTATGAAATATAACTATAGGTACACCTCCTATTATCATTATCAGGAACATGGATTTGGTGTTTCATAGATTTACGACTAGTATTTAACATTAATTTGATGTTTATTATATTTTTGATTACGATTAAAACTGTGTAAAAAGTCACTTTCATGTTTGGTGCAGTAGGTAGTCAGTTTATAATGATTCCATTTTCAGTCAGTTGGTAATAAAAGTCGCACTTCTACGCAAGTCTATAATAATATTGTTAGGCATACCGCACGAATGTGACGAGTTATCTAGATATAATTTTTAAATTGTGTTAATATGTTATCATGTATTAATAATAAACAAAAAAAAAATGCATGTACCATTTCATTCTTCATACGAATATCATCTCATATAATTAATACGTGATATTGTGTTCATTTTCAATATCGTAAGAAAATGGAACCTTACAATGCCTGTATAAACCTTACACGTTTTACAGAATATTAGAGAATCAAGTTTACTTCGTGGAAACATAAGTAACATAATCGCTGCAAAATCCTTAAGGCATTATTTTCAAAACAAGGTAGACTTAATTGGCAAAAGGTATATTGTATTATTTTTGAAATTACATTGATAAGAATATTATTTTCATTACATAAATTTTGATTATGTGTCTGATAGACATTTATGTAGTATTCTGTGTCTACACAGAATACTACATAAATATGAATAAAATTATGAGCAATAATATCGAGTAAAATAATGTACAAAAACCAAAATAAAAGAGGAAGCGATAAAATATTTAGATATATACTCATGAATTAAACATTCGCAATGTAAGGAAATTTTAAGACATCTTACCTCATCCGTAGAAAAGACGTTCTCTGACTCGTCCCCCCGTAATGCTCTGGTAAAGTAGCGAACACCTGAGATGGAAAATAACATAAATTAGATAACTTTCTTATTTACTAGTATAAAATCACTTTAATGCGATAGTATTCGATCTATGAATACAAAATATTGGTAATTAATATATCAACTTAATGAGGCTGCTGCAATATAGTTTTGTTGTATTGACTCTTAGGTTTTATGTATATATTTATTGAATAAAGTATTTATTACTATTATTATTAAAGTACCAAGGAAAATATTATTCAATTAGGATTTACAAATGTCACACTAGATATTACATTTATCAATGAATAAAATATTATTATCACACAAATTTCAAGTAAAAGAGTTAGTAGGTATCTAGAAAGTCGGATGTATTAACTATATACTTAATAATTATAATAGCTTGATCTCAAAATTTCGGCCAGTTATTAATGATACCTGAATAATTTATGTATTTAATATTTAAGTAATTCCCTTATTCGAAATTTTTGAGGATAAATCAAGTTAATAAGATGAAATGCCAAAGGCTGTGAACGGCAAAATTTCTGTAAAAACATTTGATACACGGCAGTGTTTGCAAAGGGTAGAATTCACCAAGTGGATCCTGTGATAGGTATGTATTATAGGTACTCAGTTACCGTATAATTGCCTTGGGGTGAAACTCCAAACAATGGAATAATAGATAATATTACATATTAAAACAAAGTAAGTTTATTTCAATAGAACAAAATATACGTAATACGTTAAATATCGTATAAGAACGCGTAAATGTATATTTCACCATTCATACTCTTGTTCATAATCAACATTTATTTATTTATTTATTCAGTTTTAAACAGCAGCGCCTTTTCATTAAAAAAAACAACAACAATTTAACAAAAAAATAGTAAAATACAGTTCGTATCTGCAGGGACGTATATTGATTTGAATAAAACTTAATTATTTGGTACAAAAAAAGAATTAATTGTGCCGGTGCACACGTAGTAGAATTCCATAATAATGTAATTTGAAACAAGTGTTTAGTTCTACTATTGTTTATTAATTCGCAGAGAGACGATTGATAATGACCTTATATGTCGAAAGACGTCTCTCTGCGAATTAATAAATAATAGTAGAAAGAAACACTTGTTTCAAATTACATTACAAAAAAAGAATTTTAAATGATTCGATAAACAAAAAGCAAATAATACATGACTAAGTTATTCTCATAATATAATATGTGCCTAAAACTCAAAATAAATTGTCACAAAATAATCAATTAAAATGGTAAGTAGGTATTGAGTCTGGTCAAAATCAGGAAAATATAATTTTGAATTAAAGTAAATTTTAAAATATTACACAGTTTGGAAAAATATATGATCAACGGCACAGCCTTGAATGGCACGGCACCTCTATGCCTCGCTGAGGTCTGTCCCCTCGACGAAACTCTGAGGCGACCACTGCGATCAGCTTCCACCGCTGTCAACAAACTTGTGGAGCCCAACAGGGCAAATACTTCCAAATTCGCAGAGAAGAGCTTTAGCGTTGCGGGGCTAACTGCCTGGAACCGATTGCCAGCGGATTTAAGACAGAACCAACACACTGCAACGTTCAGAAGTAAGCTGAAAATACTGTTTTTCAAGAAATACTAAGGCGCCCTTGAGATGGTCACGGATCATTAAACGGCGCCAATTTTTACGCGGCGGCAGAATTGCCATCCACACTTCTCAGCATTATACAACCAGATAATTCTCCATATGATCAGTCATGGTCACACAAAAACTTAACAGTCTAATGCCGAGAAAAATTCACCTATCCAGATATACAGGATATCAAAGGATTAGGCTCAAAACGCGGGATCAAAATACCAGCATTGTGCCTGAAATATCTGTGTTCAAAAACTTTTTTACAATATTACAAGTGTTTATTATAATAGAATTTTGAATTTTAATGTACAAATTAACCGGTAAATCTAATTTTTGTAAATTATTTATTAAAGGTTTCGGAGTTACCCCTGTAGCTGACATGACTAAAGGTATTATATTTATAAACGGACCTAGAATGCCAAATATTTTTTATTTCTCCTGCTAGTTCTGTATATTTATGTATTTTTTCTGCGACAGTTGTTTGTATATTATGTGTATTTGGGACAGCGATGTCTATTAGGTACGTTATTTTATTACGTTTATCATGTAATACTAAATCGGGTCTATTATGATGTATTTACAATTGATGTTTTTGTAATTTAATTATTTGTAAGTATAATTGTCTTTATTATTATTATTTCATATCTCATTTAATTAACAAAACAATATTAGATTCGACATTTTGAACACCGACATTCGACATATAAGATTAACAATAAAATTTGAATATAACATTAAATAACAAAAACCATAAAATAATAAAATAAATTTATATTCAAAGTGTAGAACCCCAATATTATTCGAGTTAATTCTTCCATGATGTTCTATGAAATAGTACAATCATGGGAGATCACTTACAGAGCTACAGGGACAAAAACCTTCTTACTATCCTGGTGGACGATAGAAATACGGCCTTCTGCATGCTGTATTTGAGCCTGTCATCTACTCCCAGTTTTCTGAGATTGCTTGACAGACTCTTTATTAGGTATTAAACCATTCACAGACAACACTATAGGCACGATGATTGTGGTAGGTGTTCTCCACATATCTTTGATTTCGTGAGCAAGATCAAGATATTTTATTATCTTATCTTGCTCAGTTTTATTTAAATTTTCATCGTGTGGTATAGTGATGTCTATGATGTATGTTTTACGGCAACTGCGATCAACCAACACAATATCTGGTCGATTAGCTAGAATAGTTCGATCAGTTTGAATTGGTCGATCCCAGTAGAGTTTAGTGTGATTGTTTTCAAGTACCGATACTGGACAATAATTATAGTATGGTAATTTTGATACCTGTTCAATTAATTTAAATTTCAAAGCTAAATTTTGATGTAATATTTTTACTACCTGATCATGTCTTTTCAAATAGTCTGTTCCGAAAAGAGGAGAACATCCGGACAAAATATGTCTTAATGTCTCTTCCTCCCGATAACAGGCTCTGAAACCGATTATTATTATTATTATCAAGTAATTTTGTGCAAATAATGTCTGGTACCTTGTAGGAGCATGAAATTGAATGAGTTCCAGTATTTAATCAATTGCACTGTTTATTAATTTGAGGTAGAAGCAAAGAACAAACATTTTTCTGCAATTCTGTAAACCCAATAACCTTAATGGTATTACCATTTTGTAATTGATCAACATTAGAAAATTATTTTGCACTTTTGCAATGTGTAAATAAAAAGTTAGATTCTCAGATAAAGTAACACCGCGGTCGTGTAAGTTTGATCTGCAACGAGTTTGGGTTTACTTCTCCATTCCTCCTAATTTTCTGCTAGTATTTTAACAGTTAGTAGTAATCTACGTATGTGCCACAGTTAATGTCCTTCCTCACTTGATCCATATAGGTGTATCTCGAAAGGCCTTAACCATTTTGCTTTTGGTCTTGATCTCCGCGACGGTGATGAGTTGATCTGGGTGCTCTGGATTGTGGCCACAGTTTGCTCGTTATTGGCTGATCTTTTTGAGAAGTTGCATACTTTCGCCTATTCTGTTCAACGCATTTTCAATACACTAAAAACGATTTTTTTTTCTCACTGTTAAGAATAGTTTTGTTACATTTCCATAAAAAATAAGTAAAGTAGGTACATTGATACTCGTACATAGAGTCAAGAAATTTAAAAAAGAAATTTTACGATATTATGATTGTTGACTCGCATACGAATAATGGTTACAATCTGAGGGCTATTCATCTTCCCTTTATAACACCACAGTTTCTATTATGATTATGATCCGTCACACACTTATATACTCATATTATTATAAAACCCTACTATAACAGATAGCAATAATATTGTAGTACATACTTATATGTTTTGTGTTTTGTTACCATTCATACTATGGATAGGTCGGGATAACAAAGCGAAGTGTCGCAATTGGATACTATTGCGGGTGGGCAATGAAGAGCTTTTGTAGTTTTGCGAATCCACTTACAATTCATTATATTTTCAAATTTCTTTATATGGTTTTTTTTTCTTATTTATTCGATTTATATAGATATAATACAACATTCTATGATGAAATAATGAATTAGTTATTCCATAATAAAAAGATTAATATTAAAGATAAATGTTCACCAAGGTGGTGCTTATTCTCTATGGTTACATATGCTCAATTAGATGAATCTGCATGATTATTACTTGTAATTAGTACGCTGGCTACCCTACTTGTACGATATGACGTGATGATGCAGTACTGTAGTAGAAGTAATATAAGTATAAAATATTTTGATACAAAGGTATGCAATGTATGTTTATCACGAAGTGGGGAAAAACCGCTAAATTTAATCAGCCTCTTTATCTTTGTTTTCACTTTATATAAGAATGCTAACAGTTAGTTCTGATAACTCGTATCATTTATATTATTAGCAGTCATGGATATCAAGCTAATAGTGAGTGTGCTTGTGACTCTTATCACTGCTACCTATTATACGGAGGCCGTAAAGTTTACAAGATGTGAACTTGTCACCCAACTGCGAAAACAAAATTTTCCAAATCTACAGATGAGAACATGTAAGTCGATATAAATATATTACTCAATTTGCAGAAATACCTATGTCGAGTAAATCGATTCTATTATTTACATTAAAAACATGTACTTTAATTAATCTATTAGTTACCCCGCATGTGGAAGATGTCGTGATGGTATAAATTAAAGATAAGAGATTATTTATAAGCCTATTTTTGTTGAATAAAAAAATGTTTTTATTTGTCTCTTTAATAATTTCCTTAATTTATGAATAGTACAAT